>SKCR01028281.1:0-119576 GCA_019454045.1 Zanthoxylum bungeanum | reverse complement strand
CGATGTAAATGTTCGACTCTAAAATGTGGACGAGAAAGACTATTAGCGTCAATATTTTTCGACACTAAAGTACAATATTTGGCGTCAAAATATTTTCAATGCTGAATTTTGAGACCTTTAGCGTCGAAAATAATTTTCGACACTAAACCTTTAGCGTCGAAAATTTCGACGGTAAATGTATTTTAGAATAAAAAATGAAAATTTATTTATTACCTTTAGCGTCAAATATTTCGACGCTAAATGTGGAATAATATTAAAATATAAATATTATTTTATTAGTTTTAGCATGAATACTTCGACGCTAAATGATATTAAAAAATTATTTTATTACCTTTAGCATTGAAACATTTAGATTTTTTTGAAAAATATTATTATAATAAAAATAATTATAGTAAAATTATTTTTATTCTAATAATTTTTTTCTTATAGATTTAAAAATAAAATATAAAATATAAAAATAAATTAAATTTTATTAAATAAAATAAATACATAATGTATTAACAATCGATGCTGCTGTGAATGTTTATATAAATGAAAGTAACAATCATTGCTACTGTGATGGAGGGGCGGTCAAAACCGATGCAGACTGGCCAATTGAGGCCTCCAGCATATGCCTGAATGTCTTCATCTACTGGTCGAACTCTTGCATTTTCTTCTGGTTGTCCTCCTCGACCTGTTGTAGCTTCTCCTGAGTCTTCTTCGGCTCTTCTTTGGTATTGTCCAACTCTTCCTTGGTGTTGTCTATCTGTTCTTGAAGGCAAAACTGATTAGGAGAAGAAACAATAGTCCATCCAGACGACGTCGACTTCTTATGGAATAATACACAGTCATACTTACAAGCATCAATGGATTCATACCACATTCACATATCACACAATATTTTCTTTGCCTCATAATACAACTTAGGCGATTCGCTGCCAACCGGTAATATTTGGTCAAGTAAGTCTAGTATCATATCAATACTTTTGTTGGTTATTTTGTTCATCACTTTAATGTGTAATAGTTTCACAACGAAATTCAAGATCGACATCCCAACACCTTAAAATGATATTTTTTTTTATGTTTCCTCAAGTAGTTGACTAAACAAATTTTGATCATTTTCATTTATCACTGGCATGTCACCGCCAACACTATGACTGACTTGTGGACCTTGTAAGTCGCACGAAACATCAGTTATCTCTTCGTTTGCATGTTGATTATAACTACTACTCCCTTCACCTGAATCAGTAAACAGTGATTGAGAATTATACTACTCACTATAATAAATTCACGTACGGTAAGTTGGTGATATTCTCGACATGTATAAATGATTGAAAACTTCATCTAGCCATTTTATTTTTCCTATTTAAATAATTTGTACATGGACACCAAACATGACATTCTGCATCAATATAATGCTTTGCCGATTCCATAAACTCCATTACGGTATTCAACACTCAATCTATCCACCGAGCTCATCCAATTTCTATCAATTTCAACCAAATATCTAAATATAAAATATAATTATTAGACATTATATTAAATTCATCAACATCACCAATTAATTAATTATTTAATTTAAGCATACACATAATTAATTAATTAATTATAAAACAAATTAATCTTACATATATGTATCATAATCAACTAACAATAAATTAACTAGCTAACACAATGTATAAATAAAGATAATTATAAAAAATTAGAACCCTAATTTTTAATAATAAATATATAAAAATATAATTAAAAGACATTATATTTATTTTTATAAATATTAGAACCGTATTTTTTTAATAATAAAGATATAAAAATATAATTATTAGATATTATTTTTATTTTTATAATTATTAGACATTATAAAAAATTATATATTTATTTATATATTATAAAAATATAATTATTAAATATTATATTAAACTCATCAACATCACATGTTAAATGGTATAATTAATTAAATAGTTTAAGCATGGACATAATTAATTAATTACAAAACAAACTAATTAATCTCACATATATGCATCATAATCAACTAATAATAAAATAGCTAACTAACACAATAAATATAATGAAGATAATTACAAAAAATTAGAATCCTAATTTTTGAGAGAGATTAAACTTAAATTAAGTGATAGTGATTCAAATATAAAGAAAAATAAAGAGTTGTGGTTTAATAAAAGAAGAAATAGAAGTTCCCTTGTGAAAAATTGGAGTTTTGTTTTGTAGGAAACTTTTGAGAAAAAAGTTGTAGATAAAAGAAAGAGGAGAAAGAGGAGAGGAGAAAGAAGAATGTGGAGCGTCAGTGATTTTGGGGTTATAACAACCCTTTAGCATCGAATTTGAAATTTCGACGCTAATGTTACACTTTTAGCGTCGAACAAATTATTCGACACCAAAGGATTACCGACACTAATGTCGGTAGTTATGTGTTGTAACAACACTTTAGCATCAAATTTAATATTTCAAAACTAATATGACGACTTTAGCATTGAAAAAATATCGACGTAAAATGTATGACTTTTAGCGTTGATATATTATCTTCGAGGTAAAATGGTAAACTTATTAGCGTCGAAATATTTTTCGGCGCAATAGAGCTGATCATTTAGTGTTGAATATTGATTTTCAAAGTTGAAATATCTCTTTAGCGTCAAATTATTTTTTGAAGCTAAATTTTCGATAATAAAAGTAACATTTCTTCTAGTGTTTCGAGCTAACCTTTTTTTTTTTTTTTTGGTGAATGAAGAGATATTCATGACCAGTATCATCTGATCTTTGATGAATGTGTTGACTCCATTGATAAAGATGGTATGTATGCTGAAGAATTACGGACCGCTTTCGAGGATGATGATATTTTATATTGTGTTTTCTTATTATAATATTGATGTAATAAAAATTTGATAAATTTTATATTGAGTGTCGATACTTAACACAATCATTCTCCTTTATTCAGATTTAGGATCAAATATAAAAAGATATTCTAATTTAAGTACATATGTGGAGTTGGAAAATTTCAACATAAACCGAGTTGAGTAGAAAAAAATTATGAAGGATTTAATTGATTATTTTGTACAAGCTATTGTAGTAATGTAAAGTTATGTGGTCCTCAAGGGCGTGACAGTGATTTGGTAGTGTAGGGTTCAAGATCTCATATTGAGGTCTTTGGTTTGAATCCAGTGAGTGCGTTTCTTATAAGAGTCTGGGACAGCCGAGAGTTTTACCTACTCCTCTAAAACCCGAAATGGATGGTATGACAGCGGGACTTCCAACGATTCCAAAAAAAAAAAAAATGTAAAATTATGTGTATTTTTTATCTACCATTGAATGAGTTGTAGTCATGCACATGCAAAAGTTAAAATGTAGATATTTATTAGGAAATTATTCCATATTCTATTTTTTAAAAAAAATCAATTTAAAAAGCACTGAATTAAATGTAAAGTTCATTCATGATGTGGATTTTTCTTTTTCCCATAGTTTTTATATATGTAATTTATACATGAGTGGTTATTTACTTTCAAGCTTAAATTTGTAAGATAATATTTGACTGAAAGCTCTTGTGTACTCAACAAACCCTCAAAGCAATTGCTTTCATGTATCATGAATGTTGAAATTAGGGGTGGTAATTTGGGTCAGGATTCGTTTATTCGTTCGATTCGATTCGCTTTAAAGCGAATACGAGTTTGAAAAAATGGATTCGTTTAATAAATGGGTCAATTCGATTCGATTCGTTTTTTAAATGAATCGAATACGAATTTAAGCTCATTGATTCGTTTATTCGTTTATGATTCGTTTTATTATTTTTATTTACTAGTTCTTGTTAATTTTCAATTAAGATACGAGAAATTATAACTAATTATCATATAAAAAGTAATATTTTCAATATTTGGTAAAGTATTTTTTGTAAATATATTAATTATATATTTCATATGTATATATTTATGAAGAATTAATGCAAATCACGTGTGGTAAATTATTTTATTAAATAATATCATTTACTAAACGAATAAACGAATATTCGTATTCGATTCGTTTATCGAATACGAATCCATCATGTTTTGATTCGATTCGTTTAGGATTCGATACGAATTCGATTCGTTGATTCGTTTTGACACCCCTAGTTGAAATGCAAGAGTCAAAATAGTTCGATATGGTGTAAAATAATATCTTTTATTTTTATCTGGATAAATTGTCTTTGAATGATATAATAATGTTCCCTTCAATAATACACTAATCTTTTGAATTTAGTATGAATGAATATTATTTTCCTAAAATAATAATATTCTTCGGGTCTTTCGATCAATCGATAGATTTTTAGAAAACTGCTTTGGTTAAAATTCGGAACATGGTAATTAGTTTTTCTTTAATAAAATATAACTCAATATTTTTTATAATAAAAACATATAAATTTCAATCGGATTTTCTTCAAAATTTGAAATTATAATTAATTTTCTGAACCACAAGATCCTTAACGAATATGATCCATAAAAACACATTGGCTTGGATAAACACTCTTGTATTTTTGTTCAAAATGGGCCGAAGTTTTTCATTCATTTCACAATACGATAATAAAATGTCGTTTTCGTATGTTTGGATGCTCGTATAAGATGCTGGAAACATCTGTTATAGTGATATTGGTATTTCAGAAGTGGAGACAAGATTGGATTTGAACTTTAACATGAGGACCAAAATGGAATATTAATTTGAATCAGAAGTGGAGACAAGATTTTATTCTAAAGATATATATTTTTTTAAAATAATATTAATAAGTTAAATATTTTATTATTAATAATATTATCAAAAATTATAAAATCGACACCAAACTTGAATATAAACAGCCCACATGTAATTGATTTTACTTGTTGGTTCTTGTTTCTAAGAAACACTTCCAAATTATGCCTAGCAAGACAAATTTGATCATTTAGCTAGTTTTCGACATAATATTAGACAAAAGAGTAACAAATCGATGTGGCATGGATATACTTATTTTATGATAAGAATAAAAATATTTATAACAAAATATTTATATAAAAAATTCGCTTTAATCAATACATCAGAGAAATTTCTCAGTAATTAACAGATGACAATTTTATAAACATGAATTGTAATAAAAATTTGTAGCTCAATTTTATCTTTATGTTTATTAACTTAGGTGTAGCATGCACCTAAAAAATCATTGATTGATGTAATTTAAAGAAATATTTTTTTAACTTTGGTAACTGTTTCACGTGATAGTCAAAGATAAACTAAAAGTGTCAACTTAAAGAATTTGAATCCAAATCTTTTTTCTCCTCAATTTTTTTAATATAATGTTAAAATTTAATTACTTATTATAGGTGTTTAGAATTAGTCATGTCATCAGGGACACGTGTCGACATGTAATTGAATCTTCCTCAACACGCCTCCTCGATGAAACTGCTACAAGCAAACATAGATCCACTAGGAGGGTGACACATGTCAAGGTACTATTTGGACTTGACTCTGAAATAATATTACTTCGGAATATAGAGACCTCTGGAGAAACAAAGATTTGACAAGAGTAATCAGGGCCCAACCCCGAAGTGACGTTACTCAGAAGTAACGTCACTCCAAGGTCATTCCATTCCGGAATGGAGAGAACTTCGAGCTGAGTACATCGAATGCACTCCGACTTTGATATCAATACCCTGGAGTACATGATGTCACATACATCATCATATGAGACTAATGGACTTTAATGACAATCCACTTATTTTAGCATGCAAACATGCTTTAACATGCATATTAACTAGTGTGATTACACCTAATGTCATATTAGAGCATGTATCATCTCAAGTGTACACCATGCATTTGAAGAGCATTGTATTTATGGACAATTGTCAGACAAGAGTTGACACCTACACACGTATGGCCCTCTATAAGCTAAAAAGCTTATACATAACAGGTCGATTGGAAGAATCCACTACTAACGAGGACAATTAGAGCAAAAGCATATGGCACATTACATTGTAATTAGCCACTTAATCACAAAATTAAAAGAAATGCTAGATCCTAACCAAAATACGCGTCTGTATACGCCAAAGTTACAAAGAGCTTCCAGAGCAAAGTTCAGGATTCAATTAGACTTTTTACAAGTCAGGCCCAACAAATTGAAGATAACAAACACCCTTTCTCTATCTCACTTTTACTACACACTTATAAATTTTTATCTACTAATTACCAATCACAAACTATACAAATCTCAACCTAACACCTAATTAGGAAAAAAATATATTTCAACTTCCTAACTGATTTTTCGAATAATGAACTTCATTGAATAATAACATACGAATCCTTATTTTTTTTAAGTTTTCAAAGATAAGATTGTAGTTTTCTGATTTGTATCACATGAGTTCTTGATATGAAAGGTTGGCATTGAAACGAGACAAATCGTGATTTGCCAATTCCAGCCCGTCTTGTTTATACAACCGAGATAATAAAAAATCATCATAATCAGGTCCTATTTTTTTTTAGGCATCTCATTTTCAAATTATAACATGTTGAAACGAAAAGGGAAAAATTACTAACCAAATTATTCTGAGTGACCTTTAGTGCAATATGACTGAAATATTCTTCATTGACAGAGTTACATACCATACAAGTGTCTTGGTCATTCAATATTCTCTAGGTGTAATCTATTAATTTCTTCAATCATTCAGTGGTGGTCAAATCCTGAGATCAAGGACCTACATATAATAAATTGTCAATGCATGTCCTGATTTGTAAAATAATAAAAATACAGGGACTCAACATCCCACTCGATCAACCGCCACGTCGAAAAGAAATAGAACTCTATCGTAACCAAAGAGAAGTTTCTTGAAAAGACGTTAAGTAGCTTCTCGTTATTTTCCAAATGCGCTCTGATTGATTCGTCGTCGTTTTCTGTCCTCTCTTATCTCTCTCGTCTTTTTAAAATCTTCAATGCGAACCTTCTAGAATCACCATAATCAAATCCTCAAAAAAAAAAAAAAAAAGAGAAAATCCTCTGAATCAAGTACCGACTCATTTATTTTGCTCTATCAATGGCTTCGACTCCGGCGGCGGAGGAGCAGAACGGAGGCTCATCGGCGACGACTGCAGCCGGCGAGTCTCAACGTTCCACGCCGACGCCGTTTTTGACGAAAACTTATCAGTTAGTTAACGATCAGACGATTGACGACGTTATTTCGTGGAACAAGGACGGATCTACGTTCGTCGTTTGGAATCCTACCGTTTTCGCTAGAGATTTGCTTCCTAGATACTTCAAACATAATAATTTTTCTAGCTTCGTTCGTCAACTCAATACCTACGTAAGCAAAATTAATTCGAATAATAAATACATATATTTTTTATTTTTTGCGCTTTTATATTTTTTTTTTTTAAATTACAGGGATTTAAAAAAGTAGTACCTGATCGGTGGGAGTTTTCGAACAACTGCTTTCGCCGAGGAGAGAAACAGCTTTTGCGCGAAATCCAGCGGCGGAAGATTCAGTCATCGACGACGGCGTCGGGGACTCCGGTTACCGTAGCCGTTGCGACGGAGGTTCCAGTGTCGAAACCGATGGTGTCGCCGTCGAATTCGGGGGACGAGCACGTGATTTCATCGAACTCGTATCCGGTAACTGTAACCGCTCACACGTGTGGGGGTGGTCACACGTGTGTGGAGATAATCGAAGAGAACGAGAAGTTGAGGACAGAGAATGTTCGGTTGAATAAACAGGTGAGGGAGATGAAGAATCTCTGTAACAATATATTTAGTTTGATATCTAATTACGCGAGCGGCGGCGGAGGCATCGGAGGTCAGGCGGCGACGGAGCTGTTACTGAGGAAGCGGTGTTCCGGCGAGCGAGAGGAGGAGGAGGATGTGAGTATGAAGTTGTTCGGCGTTCCGATCGGTACGAAGCGCGCGAGGGAAATCGACGGCTTTGCTTCGCCATCTTCGTCGGAGCAGATGAAATCTGAGCCGTTGGATTATCAGATGAGTGGTGGTGATCATCAAGAAACGCCGTGGTTACGGCATAGCCACCACAGGGCTAATCAGAGGGTGTGTAATTAACAGGATTAGGTACCTTTAGAAGCTTAGATTGATCGGATCAGAGCAGACACGTGAAACTCAATAGTGACACGTGATTTTGTGACCCAGTCGGGGTGGGCCCAGGTTTGGTCTTAGAAAAAACTCGTTTTGAGAAATAATAAATAAGTAGGTATAATATTTTATTATTATATTTTTATAAAAATATATTATATTATTAGTATTTTATTTTTTATTAGAAAATATTGAAAAGTGATATTTTATTATATGAAATATTATAATATAATATTTTAATATTAATAGTAGTGTGGATATATTAATAAATAAATATAAGTTTTTGTAATAAAATGTGTTATTCTAATGAATTAGTAGTAAAATATTATATCTCAATATTTGTTTATCTCAATATATCTTACATCTATTTATTATTTATGAATTAATAAAGTGATAATAATAGTAGAAAAAAGGACCTGGTGGAATTAAGAGTGTATTGGTCGGTTAATAATTGATTTTTTAATTGAATCGAAATTATTTTATTAGATATGATCAATCGATTTAACCATATGACGACACATAATCATTAACCAATTGAACCTTTGTTTTTTGTCGATTTTGGTTAATTCTGTTATTAATCGATCTAAAATCTCCACAAATAAAATAATTAGTCATTACAAATAACACATTTTAAATTAACACAATCATATCCGTTAGAATCTCAATAAATAATAATTTATAGTAACACATTAATACGAATTTGAATTCATCAAAAAGATAAATAGATACGTGTTTAACAACAATTCACAGTTACAATCAATACAGACATATGGTAAATGTTTTAATTTCGTTTTAATTATATATATATATATATATATAAAGTTAAATTAGGGTTTGTAATCGGTTATTGGTTGGTTCGGTTATACAAATTTCATAACCTTAACCGAATTGAAAAATCGAAAAATTAAAAATCTTAATTGAAAAAAACGATTTAATCACAATAATCGATCTATTACAAAAAAAAAAAAAAAAAAAAAAAAAAAAAGAAAGATCACAAAATGGTTCAATTAATCGATTGAAACTAATTAATGCACACTCTAGATGGAATGTCAAAGTTGCTTAGGGGAAGGGGAACAAAATATGGGAAACGTGTTAGAAGAAATTAATAATGATATTTCACTAGAATTAGCATCAAAATCTTCTTGAATTATATTTTAAGTCGGGTAATAAAATTTCATCATACTTTTGGAAGCTTCATTCATATCTGTCACCTGTGAAATTTAATTAAATATGAATATGATCTGTTAATAATTGTATTAAAAATATCAAATATGAATACAATCTATTTAATAATCAGGTTAATTTTATGTTGACACTCTTAAAAAATTATTAGTAATAATTATCTAATTAATATGATTATACGATTAATAAATGTGGGGTGAATAAGTAACTATATTTACATGATTATACCGATATTATTATTATCATAAATCTGATTAATAAATATATTGACGTGACATTACATAATTATTAATCGTATTAAGGTTTCCAAGTACATGTCATGATTTGCGGCTCCAAAATATCGTTCTACATAATCTCATTTCCACATTTAAATTTTTTTTGTTTTTGTTTTACTTCATAAGTAGAATTTATGTGATAACAAATTCACTTTAATTACAAGAAAGTTCAGAGGCTGTGTTGGTATTGTTTTAGAAACTTGTTTCACGTTTTTCAAAAACAGAAATGAACGAAGAAAAGCTAAGTAAAGTTTTTGTTGTTTCAGCTTTTGAAGAAGAAAAAGAAAAAAAAGCTTGATGTAAAAGATAGCAAAAGCCGCCATAGATTTTCGCTATTCATTTCTTTACGGGAAATTGTTAAATAAGTTCTATAAAATTAGGCGCCATTGAAAGCGACAATTGACGCGCAATCTCTCATTGGTAGTAACGGAAGTCGAGAATGAAAGCTTAGATTGGAGATTTTGTTGAACCAATTAGCACAAAGTGATGACTCGAGGTAATATTCTCTTATTAGGGCAAGGTCACTGTAAAAAAAAAAAAAAAAAAAAAAAAGGGAAAATACTAACGAGTGTCCTTATGGCACATCTTAAGGATCTATTTTTGGAAAATTTTTATTGTAAAGTTTTTATGAAAAAAAAGTAAAAGTAATTAATGTTTTAATAATTTTTTACGTTTCCCAAAAAAATGATGTGAAAATTTTTCAAATATAAATTCTTAATGAGTATTCTTATGACACTTATTAACATGACCAAAAAAAAAAAATAGGTCTAATGACGGAAGCTCGATATTTGGCCAAATCATTATAGTTTCTCAAAAGAATAATATTATGTTAGTAGGATCGAGTCGCTATAGCCGATGAAGCCGACTCCAATACATAAAGAATGGAGAAATCTACACAAATTTCATCCCTAAATTGCGGCTCCAAAAGACTTTTGCTAATTTACTGTGGGAGTTTATAAAAACAGGACTTATTTTCTGCTTTGGCGTCTATGGAGACTTGAGGAGAAAGGAATCAAGAATAGGATATTAAAGACTTTTTTAACATATCATTCATCAACAATATTTGGTACGACTAAAAAAGCGACGGAGTCAAAATATTAATTTCATGAGATCAGAATTTGATTTTTACAAAAATAATAAAAATTCTTTATTTTAGTAGGGATATAATAATAAAACTATCTCATTAAAAAAAAATAGAATTTTCATTAATTTAAATAATATATTTTAACAAATTTCAAGAATATTATTTTAACATCACATTCATTCAATAATATTTGGATGGACAAAAAGTCTGCTTGCATTTGTGTAATTTAATTTTACAAAAATGATATACTTACACACACTTATCCCTAAAATTTTCCCAACTCTCTCACTGTAGCTACATTGATTTACTGTAGCTCACTGTAGCTACAGTGAGAGAGTTGAAAAAAATTTAGGGATTAATGTGTGTAAGTATATCATTGCTCTTAATTTTATAGTCTGCAAGTCAATACCCATCGATTTTGGATGACAAAGGCTTGTATATCGCCAAAGTTGCTTGGTCCAAATGATGTTGATCTTATGTATATATATATATATATAATATGATAAAGTCGGATATCGTACCCTCATGTATTTATTATTTCTCTTATCAATTTCAAGACTATCATACTTAACTTAATTAAATTATTGGGCACGAGAGAGATTGATTAATTTGTTGATAGTGGTTTTTGTGACAAAGTATTAAAATAGTTCAGCAAAGGTAGAGATGAGATTTTCCCATTGGAGGAACAAATGCTCAGAAGGTATTAGTTGCTCATCGGCCAGACAGAGAGTCCGGACGCGGTTCCCCGGATCTGGCCGACCGGAGGACACGACATGATCCGAGTTTCAGAGACCGACAACATCGGAACCGAGACCGACCAATGTAGCCCGGTAGCTCGGTTCAATTTTAATTTTCCTCCCGGATCAGATCATGAGCTCAGATATTTTGGGACAGGCCGGGAGTGGCTTGGGTAGTTCGGCAGATTATTTGGCCAACCTCTTGACGACCGACATGTGATCAGTGTAGCTGGACTTTTCCCTCTGACATGTATCACTATTTGGAGCTCTTTACATGCTGGAACCATTATTATTGTGTGTGCAGTGTATAAAATAAGGTGATGACAAGCCGTCTGATGGCAGGTTTGCTTTCGGCAAGGTAGTCTTGGGGCAGAGAGCCCGTCAATCAGCCGGAGAATCACGTGGATGACATCAAGAAAGTATGGGAATAATGTTGTAATTCTCTTAGTATATAAAGGAAAGTTAGTCTCATTTATAGGGGATAGTAAAATTTGTAAAAAAGATGGAACACTATTTGTAAAAAAAGAAACATACAAACAGCTCGGTTTCTTTAGGCCCTTCCTCAAAATTGGTCGGCCGAACTCGGTTTGATAATAAAAAGCAACCCCTCACTTTGTGCCTGTGGACGTAGGCTGGATTTGCTCCGCCGAACCACGTTAAACCCTCTTGTCGATTTCGTGGTTGTTTTTTCTTTTGCTACATTTGCTTCTGATCTCCCATAACCAAACAAATTCAAGGTTGAAGGAGGATTGTCTCGGGAGAGTTATCTCGAAACAACCTATGGGACGAAAATCACATGCCAACAGTTGGCGCCGTCTGTGGTGAAAGGAACAAAAAGCAACTTGCCTAGTGAGACGATGACGGAAGACGGGAACCATGGGTCTTCGGAGAGTTCAGCAGCAGAGTGGTTTGGGAAAGCAAAAGGAAGACTGGATGAAAGGAAATGGAACGCCAATGAGTTAGGACAGCAGTAGCTCTCCTCTTTGAGTTGTAGAATGAAATGTAAAAAAAGATGCCAACGATCACCCATTAGGACTAAGCTGTAGAATGAAATGTAACGTCAAAAATGGGTGACGTTTGCCCGCCACCTGTCGTAGCTGAACAAGTTCCTCCAAGAGAAGGCGCGGTGGCTGTTCGGCCAGCCAAGTCCTCAGTTTCACGGCGGAGGTAGTGCTCAAGGATCAGCCAGGGAACTAGTCGGCCAAGGGCACGAGGTCGGCGTCCATCAGAGACCCCATTCATTCAGCACGGTAGCCTCCCCGAATGGGAGAAAAGGAGAAAAAACACACGGGGCAGGCCACAAGGAGTCGGAACAGAAGATCCTGACCGGGTTGCTCGATCTGCTCAAAAATGATTTTGGAAGGCTCGGTTCGGGGGAATCCTGTCAACACGGACCAGAATTTTAGAATCAAGCTCAGACTAGAAGATGTGTGGACCACAAAATATGAACCAAAAATGATTGTAAAAGCCTCTCTTTAAATGACCCGCAAAGAGTTGTAAGAATGACAGTATGTCCCTTGAATATTAATAAGATTTTCTATTTTGGATTAAAAAACTTGTCCACTTTACTTGTTTAATAATTGAATGTGAAAGCCATGTTCAATATTCTTGGGATGTGCTCAATACAAATGGGTGATCAGCAGCTAAGAAGGGCACCGAGCCCGTGGCACTCCAATCCCGGGTGTCATTATCAAATCCAGAGGTGGAAGTATTCCGACCTGGCTACTTTCACATTTGAGGATCCATAACGCATCAAGGGATGAAGTGTATGCGGGAAAAGTGCGAACCCCTCGTGGCACGCCAACCCGAGTGTCATTATCAAACCCCGAGGCCGGAACGTTAATACCCCATGACTCGCATTTTTGAGGAACTACCTCAGGATGGCAAACATATTTTTTTCCCTCATGATTTATTTGCCTAACCGAGCTTCTGTACCACCTCCGGGCCCCGTGAGTTATCTGCCTAACCGTGACTATACCACATCAGGATGACGAACACAGTGAGATTTTTTCCCTCGTGAGTTATCTTCCTAACCGAGCTTCTGTACCACCCATGGATGGCGAACACGGGGAGGTTTATTCCCCCGTGAGTTATCTGCCTAACCGCCTCGGATCAGGAGAAGCATAGCATGGGGAGGTTTCCACCCTCATAGCATTTGCAGACTCCAGAGCCGCCCAACATGAGGAGGTTTCTGCTCTCATGGTCTTGGCCGCTCACCGATCCGTAGCCTGGCTAGCCGGGATGCTGAATTATAAGGTTCAGAATTGTGTTTTTGGAAGCACCAGGCATGACGCTGCCTCAGGGCACCCGAATTGTTATTTTTTGGGTCTGTGTGGAGTATGTGCTAAGTCACCTCCGATATGCTAACTTTGTAATGTTTACACATTTTGTTTTTGCCGATGTCCGGCAAATGGACGCTTGCGTCGGGATCCACGGAACCTCAGAGGTTGAAGTTCTTCCCTTGTGATTAAGTTTCACCAGTTCCACCAGCTCGGGGTTGAGTTCTTCCCGCCGAGGCTATTTGTTCCATCAGCTCGGGGTTGTGTTCGTCCCGCCGAGGCTATTTGTTCCACCAGCTCGGGGCTGGGTTCGTCTTGTCGAGGCTATTTGTTCCATCAGCTCGGGGCTGGGTTCGTCCCGTCGAGGCTATATGTTCCATCAGCTCGGGGCTGAGTTCGTCCCGCTAAGGCTATCTATTCTACCATCTCAGGGCTGGATTCGTCCCGCCGAGGCTATTTGTTCCATCAGCCTAAGGTTGGGTTCGTCCCGCCGAGGCTATTTGTTCCATCAGTTTGGTTCGTCCCGTCGAGGCTATGTGTTCCATCAGCTCATGGTTGAGTTCGTCCCGTCGAGGCTATCTGTTCCATCAGTGCAGAGCTGGATTCGTTCCACCGATGTTATTTGCTTCGCTACCTCGGGGTCGGGTTACGTCCCACTGAGAGGTCATCATCGGCATATGGATAAAACATTCCCCTATGGCCGGATTCTCTTTGGTTCGGGGAGGTAACATTCCATCGTAGTCAAGTGATTCATCACTTTGCGGTCGGGTTACGTCCCACCGAGAGGTTCATCATCGGCATGAGGATGAAGCATTCCCCATGGATGAATTCTCTTTGGTCCGGGGAGGTAACATTCCCTCATAGCCAAATGATTCATCACATCGGGATCGGGTTACGTCTCACCGAGAGGTTCATCATCGGCATAGGGACGAAGCATTCCCCCATGGCCGGATTCTCTTTGGTCCGGGGAGATAACATTCCATCGGAGCCAAGTGTATCACCACATCGAAGTCGGGTTACGTCCCACCGAGAGGTTCATCATCGGCATGTGGACGGAGCATTCCCCTATGGCCGGACCTCGGGGTCGGGTCACGTCCCACCGTGAGGTTATCATCTACATAGGGACTAGGGGTGTTCATAGGATCGGGTCGACCCGCGACCCGACCCGCAGAGACCCGACCCGACCCGGTCGGGTTTCTTAATTTAAAAAGTTAATTTCGGGTCTGACCCGACCCGACCCGAAATTTCGGATCGGGTCACGGGTTTAGTTCAGTAAACTCGGGTTTGACCGGACCCGACCCGATGTAATAATATTTATTATAATATATATATTTTTAGTGGTATAACTTTAACAATCAGACGTCGTAGCTCAAATGGTAACGTTTCATGCTTAAGAAGAAGGAGGTTGCAGGTTCGAGTGTGAAGGGTGTAATTTTTGTAAATTAATTTTTCAAAAAAATCTCAATTTATTGGTGAGATTCGAAACTGGACACTGCTATGAAACTTATTGATGCTTTAACCATCAGTGCTGCATGCATTGTTAATATCTTTGCTCAATAAAAAAATATTATATTATATTCACTATATATTATGTTGACCCGACTGACCCGCAATTTGTTTGACCCGACCCGAGGTGACCCGACCCGCGCGGGTCACCTCTTCAAATTTCGGGTTTCGGGTCAGACGACCCGAATGACCCGACCCGATCGGGTCAAAAAAAAATCCGAAAAACCCGACCCGACCCGACCCGTGAACACCCCTAATAGGGACATAAAATTCCCCTCATGGCCGGATTCGAATTGGTCGGGATCGGAAATTCTTCTCACTTTCAGATTCAGAAGAGTAATTTAGCAAATTAAATATGAAATCATGCTAAGTATGAGAGAGAGGAAGTGAAGCATTCAAAAATATATGACATAGAAGTTGTAAATATTATTACAAAAAGATAAGTCTATAGTTTGTTACACAGGGCCCCCTTAGAGTCACCCTCATTCATCAGCTCGCGTAGGGGCAACTTTTTCTTCTTGATCAGGACCGGATGGCAAGACTTCTGGCGCAGACTCGGCATGAGGGATCTCGGTTTCAGCTCGGGAGGCAGGAGGGGCTTCGACCTCTTCAGTTTCAGATACTTCGGGGGCAGGGGCAGGAGCCTCATGTTGTAACTCCTCTGGAATCGGGGACATAGGGACGAAAAATATGGGTTCGGGGTCCTGGATCTACTCTGAAGGAAGGGCAAGTAACACCCAAGACTCGTCCTCAGAAAGTTCCCATCTGCAGAATTAGATGGCAACGTGGACGGGTCCCATATCCACCTCGGGCATCACCATTGGAATGGTTTTGGTGCAATCATTGACCCCTTCGAGCTTGGCGTTCTCCAGCTCGTCCTCCAGTTAGGCTTCTCGATTTTTCATCTCCTCCCGAGCCTGGTCTCTCTCTCTGATCGCCATTTTGAGCTTAGAATCTGATTTCGCAGCCTCCCAACTCAAAAGTTTGGCTCTCTCCCCGGCGGCCTCCGCGTTCTTCTTGGCAATGGCAGAGGCGTTGCGGAGGGAATCATTCAATTTTATAGCCTCGTCGCGGCCTGTTTGAATATTTGGATTTCTCTCTCCTTTATGGCAAGCTCGACCACGATCGGCTTCAGGTCTTCTTCCTTCCTAGCCAATTCCACCTCCTGCTCTGTTATCTGAGTCTGATGCCTCTGCACTTGGCCCCCCTGGGACAAAAGGCTCAACAACAAATCCTTATTCTGAGCCATCACATAGCTCGTCTGCAAGAAAGAAGAAAAAGTCAGAAGTCATCAGGTAAAAACATGGAACAGAAACAAAGAATGATCATTACCTCGATAATTCGGGCAGAATATTTGGTGATCACTTCCTCAAGGGAGATATCCTCAAACTTCGGGATCCTCTTAGAGGGCACTGTGTCGGCCAGTAAGTTGAAAGCTGACACTGTATGAGATGTCACGTCCTGGACATTCTCACTAAGGTCATCCACCCCCAGCACTACCCCTCTCTTCCCAGTCTTGGGAGGAGCCTCAACAGTTCGCCTCTCTCCCTGAGCAGCAGGTTTCCTGGAAAGAGGCTACTCCTCTTCTTCTTCCTCCTCATGCAGTTCGACTACCTCCTCTCCGAGTAAACGGAGGTGTTTATTCACATGCCTGGATGAGGCAGAAGAGGGTCGGACCGTTGGACTATGTACCGCCCTTGTTGGAGAAAGTGGGAGCTGCGCCGCCGGACGAACAACCAGATTGGCTTTTCCTTTGGCCTCTGCGAGAATCTGAGTGGTCAGCTGCTTCCAAGAACTCCTGGATTCCCCTAGGCCCGTCCTATTGGTCAGACCTTGGAGCCGCTCAAGATATTTGGCTGGTTTTGACATTCCTGCAGAATACAAGGCAGAGAGCATGGTCAGTTTCTGAATACGGGTAATTTCATTCATGTTTGAGCTGAACACAAGAAATCTGTCAGAAGAGTTAAATGATAGCTACCTAGTCGCCTTAGAGCCAGTGGAGGTGTGCTCAGGATAAGGGCTGATTCTACAAAGGCCGCGTCGTTGACTATTTTCCTCTAAGGGCTAGCAAAGTTTCGGGCTCTCTTAATCCTGGTCCGGACCTCGTGACTGACTTTGGGAGGGTCCTTCCAGCAGGCTGAAAAGGTTTGGTGAGTTGATATTTTTTCATGAAAATTACGAGAAGAACTTAAGGGTTCGGTTCCTAACCTCCTGCCGAGAATAGGTCTGAGACATCTATCTCCTCAGAACCCATCGACCGAGATCGTCCCCAATCACTAGTGGCCCAAAACCAGGGGTCCTTGAAGTTTTTGTTTGTTTAAGGGAGCTCTGTAATGAGGGCAAGGACATCGGCATAGGAAGAGAGGTAGTACTAGCCATGGTGAGATTTTGGGTTGGCCTTCAGCTTGTACAATCTTTTTAGCTCCTCAAATTTCGGCTCTCCAAGGCCCGTCCGGTGCCATATTACATATAGGCCGGCCAGTATCCTCCAGCTGTTCAAGTTTAACTGGCAATGGGCAATCCCATCATGGCCAGCATTCTCGCAAAGTACGACTGGATAGGCAGTCGTGGACTGCACTCGAAGAAAGAAGGGAGAAGGGCTACCGAGCCGGAGTCAGGCTGACTTGTGCGTTCGATCAGGCCCGTGACCTCAAGAGATACGTCAATGGGGATCTCGTACTGCAGGCGGAGTATTCCCAAAGCATCTTCTGTGATGGTGGAAGGCTGGTTCACGTCCAAAGAGGACCAGTCTAATTCGCCCGACTCAGGGTCTTTCCGGGGAATTCGGTGGTGGTGGGTATCATTCTCCTGGGAATGGGTTGAAGTAGTATCTAATTTCTCTAGGTTGGATGTCCCCGAGCTGAAGGAAACTTCTTCAGCACGAGGAGGTTGGGGTTTTAGGGGCTTGGCCGAATATGATTCGACGTCAGACATTCCTGACAATCGCAGTGTTCGAGAAGGGCAGTTTTGGGGCACCGCAGACTCGAGAGCTAGTCTGACTTCTGGGAACCTAGGCCTAAAGTCTCTAAATGTCCTAGCAATGGCCACAAACAACAAGTCTCTTCCTACAACATCAAACCAAACAAAAATCATAGAAAACCCGAAACCCAAACATCATATCCCACAACCCATCCTTTAACCAAGAAACAAATGCATAATACATAACACACCCAACCCACATCGCAATTTGCAAATGGAACATGGGGATAAACATGCTAGCAAAAAACATGAAAAGAATAAAGCACGAGTATTCATAAACATTCGCAAGCAACAAACAGTCATGGAAATTTCAGTAATTGAAAAGAAAAAGGTCGAGCAGAAAACTTACTTGGTTCAGGAAGATGTATCGGCGGTTGGTCTGGTTAGTCTTGAGTTTTGTGATCTCAGGCAAATGAAGAAGGATTCTCTTGCACTCTGGAAGTTTTGGTTTTCGTAAAAGAGAGAAAAGTGTGTTGCTTCCCATTTTTGTAGACCGCTCGAGGAATTTTTGGCCGTTGGATCAGATGGAGGTTTCGGATGTGCACCGCGTGTCGCTTTCAGGCTCCATCCTCAGATTGTGATGAACAGTTGAGATTGGAAACTTTTTGATTTCCTTTTGAACGGTCGATTGTCTTGGTTTTTGGCGGGAGAATCACAGATTCTCGACAAGTTTCGCGTCCAGATTAACCCTAGAGATGATTTGATGGGCATTTAAGAGGATATGATGGCTTATGGTTTCCGAGGGGCAGCTATCAGAAGGGTAAAATGGGTATTTGGTTTAAGTCAGAGAATCATTCGCAAGGACATTGAAGTCTACGGTGACCGAGCAGTTTACTCTATGGCTCCCACAGCCGACCGCCCACTGGCTGATTAGTACACTTCTGATTTTGTAGTTCCCAGTACCAACTCGTACACTCGTTGGAACCGAGAACTATGAGACATATATTGATGGTGATTTTTGTGACAAAGTATTATAACAGTTCACTAAGGGAAGTGATGAGATTTTCCCCTTTGGAGGAACAAATGCTCATAAAGTATCAGTTGCTCCTCGGCCAGGTAGAGAGTCCGGACCCGGTTCCCTGGATCTGGCCGACCAGAAGACACGGTATGATCCAAGTTTCAAAGACCGACAACATTGAAATCGAGACTGACCAATGTAGCCCGGTAGCTCGGTTTAGTTCTACTTTTCCTCCCGGATCAGATCATGAGCTCATATATTTCGGGACAGGCCAAGAGTGGCTTGGTTAGTTCAGCATATTATTTGGCCGACCTCTTGACGACCGACATGTGATCAGGGTAGCTTGGACTTTCCCCTCTTACATGTATCACTGTTTGAAGCTCTTTACATGCTGGCACCATTATTATTGTGTGTGGCAGTGTATAAAATAAGGTGATGTGACAAGTCGTCTGGTGGCAAGTTTGCTTTCAGTGAGACAGTCTTGGGGCAGAAAGCCCGTCAATCAGTCGGAGAATCACGTGGATGACATCAAGAAAGTATGTGAATAGTATTGTAATTCTCTTAGTATATAAAGGAAAGTTAGTCTCATTTGTAGGAGATAGCAAAATTTGTAATAAAAGAGGGAGCACTATTTGTAAAAAAGAAACATAGACAAACAACTCGGTTTCTTTGGGCCATTTCTCAAAATTGGTCGGCCGAGCTCGGTTTGGTAATAGAAAGCAACCCCCCACTTTGTGCCCATGGACGTAGGCTGGATTTGCTCCGCCGAACCACGTTAAACCCTCTTGTCGATTTCGTGGTGTTTTTGTCTTTTGCTACATTTGCTTTTGGTCTCCCATAACCAAACAAATTCAAGGTTGAAAGAGGATTGTCTCGGGAGAGTTATCTCGAAACTGCCCCTGGGACGAAATCACCCGTCAACATAATCTAAAATTTAATAAAAATAAATAACTAGCAAATAACAATTTTGGAAATAGACTTTATATGCGAGAAAAACTTAGGGTTGTTACGATGAGTTCATACACTTTTCATTCAATTGGGTTGTTATGATTATTAACCTAAAATACTATTATATCTACAAACTTCTTTCAATGGTCAGGTAGAAATACTCAGATTAAACCAATTAACTATATGTTTATATTAATTAATTAAAGTCAAATTCGTTAAGGTTAGGTTCTAATATTGGCTACTCATATCCTGCATGTATATTTCTATCATGGAGAGAAATATATTCAAAGAAATTAGATCATGACTATTATTCACACGGCTAACCCAAATTTCATCCGTTGAGTTCCTATTCTTGGTCAGACTATTCTATTCTTGGTTAGACAATAAAACATGCATTCAATATAGAAAATAATAAATAACAAACCCAATTGAATAAAAAGATGCAAATTAATTAATAAACATATGCTTGAGATCCATTACAATCCTATATTAATGATTTAGCTACTCATAATAATCAATAAACTCATGCTAATCATTATTGATATAAAATAATGACTCATAAAAGATAAACTAGATAGAAAATGGAAAAAAAAAACTCTCGTTTGCAATCTTCACCTTCAATCTCCAGCATCAGTTAAAGAATTCATCTTGCCTTACTCTAGGCATTCTTATATGCTCTGAGACTCCAAAATTATGTTATAAGTTTTGATTTTAGGTTTTGGGACGAACTTATATTTATACAGGAGGTCCGAGGGTATTTCCATGATAAAAATCAGATTCAAGTTGAAACCGAGACTACTCATATGTGTTACAACGCGTTGAACGTGCGTCGTAATGCTTTTGTGCTCACTTGGCGGGTCGCAACACACCCAACTTGTTTCAATCTGGTTAAATTTCATTCTATTCACGTATCGGGGCTAACTTCCAGCATCAGGACACACATTTTGACTCTAAAATATGGCTCAAATGTGCTCCAAAATTGCCAATTAATCTCTCGTTAAGTCCGTTTCAGTAGGATATAATTTTGACCTATAAACACACCCAAAACACGTCAAAGCCCTGATACAACTCGAAATATCACACAAAACATTAAGATAGAGGGACATAAAATATATGTATATTAACCGCTTATCACACTCCAACCTTAACATTATGGTAGTCATCGAGCAAAACAAATAAAAATAAAATAAAATAAACCAACTAAAAATAAATTAACTTAAGCCACATTCGTAATAATCATGATTGCATTTAGTTTATGCAACAAGCCTTTAAACCCATAGGCGGCCCTAGTGGACGAGTTATTAGGGGTGGTAAAATGAATTGACGAATCGAATCATAAACGAATCGAATCAAAATGTGATGAATTTGCATTCGATTCATTTATTAAACGATTCGTAATATCATGATTCGTTTATTAAACGAATCAAATATAAATATTCGTTTAGTCATGATATTATTCAATAACGTAAATTACTATAATTTATTTACTTTAACTCTTCTTAAATATATACATACAAAATACGTAATTAATATATTTATTAAAAATAGATTACCAAATATCTACAATATTTTTTTATGGTAAATAACTATAATTTTTTGAATCTTAATTAAAAAATAACAATAAATAGTAAAAAAAAAATGAATCTTAAATGAATAAACAAATCAATGAGCTTAAATTCGTATTTGATTCGTTTAATAAACGAAACGAATCGAATTAACTCATTTATTAAATGAAACTTGAAACTATTTTTTTCAAACCCGTATTCGCTTTAAAACAAATCAAATCGAATGAATAAACGAATCATAACCCAGATTGCTACCTCTACGAGTTATAGTCTCGTGAAGGCTTACAACGACAACATTTACAAACGTCATTCATATGAACATACAATCACACAAAATAATAAAACACATAAAACATTCATGATAATTACATATAATATTATCCTCAAAAGATGTCTACCAATGAAATCAAAAGAACCTTCAAAGTACCCAACACAACTCAAATCCAAGTTCTTAAATAAATCATCTAAACTAGACTCACAGTGTGTGTGTGACAAGGTCTAGTCACAGCTCGAATCCTAAAAAATCCAACTCAATGATTCATCTTAAAAATTGGTATCTACTGGGTTAAACCAATCTTGATATCTCAAAAGTGCTATGTATTTGCCTATTATGCCCGATATGATATGACTGTCATTTTTCTTTATCATTTGACTCACCTACCATTTAAGGTAGCATTACTTCTCATAGTGGTCATAACACTCGCTCATGGGTAGCTTAACGCTTATCAATTATAAATGGTTTAATTTTTTTATTTTAAAAAAATATATATATTTTTTTTATTTTTCTGCTATTTTCATCATTCATTTTTTTTTTCAAAATATTTTTCGTTCTTCTGCTCTAGCCATACCATGTGTAGGTGCTTAAAATTGGCGCTCCTATAAGAGACATGTGTCAACACGTAAGGAAATTCTTCTCAACACACCGCCTTAGTGGAACTGATGCAAATAGTTGTAACCCCACTATGAATGTGACACGTATTGTGCGACAGATATTGGATTACCTTCACACTAAAGGTAGATACCGAAATGACATGTTTCAAAAAATCCAATAAGACCCTGGAAGAATATTACTTTGAGGTTGCATCACTTTGAAAGCCAGAAGGACCGGAGTAGTATTACACCAGAAACTCAGATAGCACACCGGAAATATCCAACACATGAACTATAATGCTCCTAAGTACTCCGAAATATTTTGGACCAGGAATAATCCAGAAGATCATTCTAGAGTAGCTTATAATACACCAAATGATATGATATCACCCAAATCTCTCTGTCCGACATCAATCATGATGCATAAATACCTATGTCTGATATTTCTATGATGAATACCTCTGCCCAAGATTAACAAGCAATGATAGTAATCTGATTACCTCAGCATGAGGAATTAATTAAATATACAAACCGACAAGTGTATTGTTACCTAATATTTCAGGATACACCATAATAGGTGTAAACCATGCATATTAATAAACCATCTCATCGTTGACACCTCCACCTAAATATCTCATATATAAACCAACGAACGTAAAGAAAAATAGACTTTTTTTTGAATAAAAACATGAAACATTAAAAAATAAATAGAAGATAAAGAAGAAGAACTAAAAGGGAACCCTTTTGTGCAGGCCCAAAGAAGAAAAAAAAAGAATTTCCGCATCAAGCCTAAAAACTAAAAGCAGGTCTGTGACCAAACCAAGCCTATCGAACTGAAGGTATTTTTTTTTAATTATAATATCACTTATTTCACACACACACCATATATCAAAAATAATTACAAACATAGACATATATCTAAGCAAACAGTTATTCATCTTTAAATAATTTCTTCAACTGGTCACTTTGTTAACTATTGGGTCTTACTGCTAGAAACCTACTTTTAAGTTCTTACGAGTCTAACCTATATCACCTACTCAAGACATCAGATAAAAGTAAATTGGCATTAATCATTTATAAGATTTCATCCTAAAGTAAACACACTCATCATTAGACTCATGCTTTACTACCCGTGACTATTTTTTTTTTTATTTTATAAAAAAAAGCAGGAACTAACACTAACATGCACACCACCCTCAAACTTAAAATTTGCATTGTCCTCAATGTAAGATAAGCTTAAAGAAGACAAGAGTGAGGAACAACACTACCGTGCATGGGGTTGATCAGGCTCATCATGGTCAGAATTTGGCTGTGCGGGCTGTGTGGGTTGTGCTAGTACATGTATAGATAAACATGCAAACTATTACAAACGCAAATAGCACACAAAAATAAAATAAAACTAAAGTAAAAAAAATAAAATAAAATAAAAAAATAATGTGTGGGTTGTCTATCCGCTAACGCTAAGTTTAATGTCTTCAGTTAGAAGTGACCGCCCAAACTTCAAGGTTGCTCCAGTTCATGCAATGGATTTGTACCCGCATCCTGTTAGGGTTGATGTTCTAAGCTCTAAGTCTATTGTATTCCCTGTAAATACTTATGTAAATATTTTATTATGAATAAAATACATAATTTCTTTAATATATCTTCTTTTATTATATGGTAAAGACTTACATAACCATAGAATGATTAGTTATGATATTGTTGCAAAAACATCACAATTGTCATTGATTTTTTTTATAATAGTATCATTCTTAAACTGTTCATGGTCAATGTTTACAATTGCTTGGACAGTAAGTAAACCCGCAGAGACTGATACATGTCGTATATTGTACTATTGGATTCAAATAGTTTCTCAATGAACCATGAGTCTTATGAGACTCGTATAGACATGTAGGTGTTTACATTGGATAAACACTGAACAAGTCACCGAAGATTCTTAATAAATGGTACACCAACGTTAGTAAGAATATTCTCGGTTGAGTAACATAGTGATTCTTTGACTGGAGATATCAATGTGGATATATGAGATATCCTCCACACTTTAATGACAGTCACGTCACCGACCTATTTAGGTCAGACCTCCGTCTGTTCGTTGAGTGTGAACTGATTATCAAGATATCATGTGTATATCAAGATATGATCCGCCAGTTCTGTGTACATAATATAAGTATTCATTTTGAGATTAGAAATATTTTTAATTCATGGGCCCGTGGTACACTGTAGAAGTGAGTTCTAAGTGTTATTAAGAGATCGCTAATAGAAACATCGACATGATTATACCTATAGAGATTTGATGTTAATATCTATATCTCTGGAATAATCCGGATACCTGTGACAGATGGATTATACGTATGCGATGACCTCGACCTTTATGATTCAACGATTTTATTTGTGGTCTTCATAATTTATGGGTGGGTAAATTATGGACATGCAATTAGATTTCATGACGGATATGCCTGAATCCAAAAAGTATCACTAATGAAATATACTCGTAGAGCACTAGGGCAACTTTTCTAAATAATATTGATAATTTATAAATCGTTTAACAGTTAAACGAAAATATATATATATATATATATATATATATATATATATATATAATTTTGGTTGTATATAAGATATACAAATCAGTTTGGGATTGATTGGAAATCATCTAGTTTGACAAGATTAGTCCAAAATGATCAAACTTGAAACTTTAGGGTCATTTCCGTAATTTGAAAAAAATATGGTTTTTCGGTTGCATGATGTATTTTTATGTGTATGAAATGTATGAATCATTTTGGTAGTGATTTAAAATCACCTAATTATGTATTTGACAAATTGGGACTAAAATGATCAAAATATAAAGTTTAATGGTTTTATGGCAATATTGAAAAATTCTGATTTTTTTTTTAGTATTGAGTAATTAGAATAAACATGTTTATTTTAATTACCCAAGAAAAATTAAAGAAATCGGAAAATTTGATTTTCTCGCATTCCACAGCGTTACCTATATATACCGCTTAAAACCCCAACAATTTGGTATCCGAGCGAGTCTGATCCTGAATCCATGATATGATTATGCCCTTAAATCTGAAATTTAATATATTATTTGCTTTATGCATGCATGTGTTATTTAATTTGATTAAATATGGTGTATAACATATTTTGTGGAAAATTCCTAATTAATAAGGTTTAAAAGTAAATGTATTTGATGCATATTTTTTTTATCTGTCTTGTCAATACGGTTTATAAATAAATCTTCTATGACTGTATCCAAGAACGTGCCAAAGCTGTGAGGATATAACTGATAGTGATTTATTTGTACCAGATAAATATTTGATATTAGGTAAATTCAAGTAAAAGCAGAAATTCTGAATGTGCCAAAGCTGTCAGGACTACGCAAGTATCTTGAATTTATCATTGACAAGTTTAACCTTGGTACGCCTCCTTGTGAACGTGCCAAAGCTATCACAACGAGAAACGACCTGGATCAGAACCTAGGAGTCACTAGTGAGTGATTGACAATGAGTTGTCTACCTAATGAATATACGTAGGCGAGAACGTGCCAAAGCTGTGGGCTGAAATATATTCATGGGATCCACCTTTCACTATTGTATTTAATTTGATTAATTATTTGTTTGCATTCTGTTTGGGGATTACAATATTACATGTTATAGTGGGAGAGACATTCTTTAGATTAAAAATCCATGATCTATTTAATGCTTTATTATTTTATATTATAAGAAACTATTTTATTTGCTAACCGTTTTTCACTATCTATATGATAAATTTGCGATGGCGGCATCTACGACTAATCCGTTTGCTCGTATACTTGATACGAACAAGCTTAAAGGCGCCAAGAACTTTGCAAATTGGGACTTGGATATGAGGATTATCCTCGGGTTTGAGAAACTAGAATATGTGTTGGAAGGTCCATTGTCCCTTGCTATATCAGATAATGCTACACTAGATGAACGTGAGACTTTCCAGAGATGGAAAGATGATAATTTAAAGGCAATAGTTAGTATGATGCTCTAGGGTTGGTGCTCTAAGCTCCAATATCTCTTGTATTTCCTTGTAAATACTTATGTAAATATTTTATTATGGATAAAATACACAGTTTCTTTAATATATATTCTTTTATTATATGATAAAGAAGTACATGACCATAAAATGACTAGTTATGATACTGTTGCAAAAGCATCGCAACTGTCATTGAATTGTTTCATAACAATATCATTCTTAAACTGATCCTAGTCAAGGTTTACAATTGTTAGGTCAGTAAGTAAACCTGCAGAGACTGGTACATGTCGTATATTGGAATATTGGATTCAAATGGTTTCTCAATGAATCATGAGTCTTAGGAGACTCGTATAGACATGTAGATGTTTATATTGGATAAACACTGAATGACTCACCGAAGATTCTTAATAGATGGTACACCAAATTCAATAAGAATATTCTCGGGTTGAGTAACATAATGATTCTTTGACTTGAGATATCATTGTGGATATATGAGAAATTCTCCACACTTTGATGGCAGTCACGTCACCGACCTATTTAGGTCAGACCTCCGTATGTTCGTTGAATGTGGACTGATTCTCAAGATATCATGTGTATATGAAGATAAGATCTGTCACTTCTATGCACATAACATATATATTCATTTTGAGATTAGCAATCTTTTTAATCCATGGGCCCGTGGTACACTGTAGAAGCGAGTTCTAAGTTTTATTAAGAGATCGATAATAGAAACGTCGACGAGATTATACCTATAGAGATTTGACAATAATATCTATATCTCTAGAATAATTTGGGTACTTGTGACAGATGGATTATACGTTCGGCGATTTTATCTGTGGTCGTCATAATTTATGGGTGGGTAAATTATGGACACGAAATTGGATTTCCATGACAGATATGTCTGAATCTAGAG
The DNA here is from genome assembly GCA_019454045.1 of Zanthoxylum bungeanum. Lineage (NCBI taxonomy): Eukaryota > Viridiplantae > Streptophyta > Magnoliopsida > Sapindales > Rutaceae > Zanthoxylum > Zanthoxylum bungeanum. The sequence continues at coordinate 92,222 of SKCR01028281.1, read as the reverse complement.
AGTCGCACTAATGAAATATACACATAGAGAACTAGGACAACTTTTATAAATAATATTGATTATTTATAAATTGTTTAACGGTTAAACGAAAAGATACATGCTTAAAGGTTTTTCCGGCCATTTCCTAATTAATGTGTATTTGGTTTAAATACTTGATTTTATTAAATACACATTAATTATTTGTCAAATAAAGTATTTGAAAAATGATATAAATATATGTATTATGGAATATTTAAAGTAAATATGATACATGTATTTAAATATTTGTATTAAGTAATTTAAATAATTAGAATAATTAAATATATTTATTTTTATCATTATTATGGCTATATTTGGCTTAGTGTAATTGGTGCACTTGTTATTTAATTTATGGAAAAGGTGGACAAATTGGATTTGGCTTCTTTAATATTGATTAAAAATTGTCAAATTTTTATTTTCCAAAATCACCCATTTTCGGTCCTAACCCTACATATATAAGGGTTTCATTTTTCATTTTGCTTCGATTTATGCTAAGCTTAAAAGATTACAAAAGAAGAGAGTTGTGAGAAAAATACAAGTGCTAAAGCTTAAAGTTTAGAAAAGCTTGGAAATAAAAGGTATTTTCATTCTTTCCTTTTCTAATAAATTATTTCTATTGCTTTAGGCTATAACATAGGATGTTCTTGTATTTTTTTTCTACTCTCTTAATTTTGTAACAAGATGGTTGGAAGCATGAATGAAAAATGTTAGCATGTATGTTATCAAAGAAAGCTTATAAAATGTTATTAAGCTATTTTTTGGTCATTAGATGACTTGGTTGTTATTCTAGAGTTGTTAGGCCACTCAATGATGACCTATAATTGTTCTTGAGTTTTTTCAAAGTGGTGAGACTTGTTTGGTGTTATAGAGATTAGATAAAAGTGTTAGATTGAATTAACTTCGGTTAATTTTGGTTAATTTGATTAATTGAAAAATTAGGATTTCTAACCTAAATAAAATTGGGGCTTTTCATATATATGTTGTATTTTGATGTATATAAGATATACAAATCAGTTTGGGATTGATTGGAAATCATCTAAGCTTGTTTTTGACAAGATTGGACCAAAATGATCAAACTTGAAACTTTAGGGTCAATTCGGTAATTTGAAGAAATATGGATTTTTCGGTTGCATGATGTATTTTGATGTGTATAACATGTATGAATCATTTTGGCAGCGATTTAAAATCACCTAATTATGTATTTGAGAAATTGGGACTAAAATGATCAAAATACAAAGTTTAGGGGTCTTACGGGAATATTGAAAAATTCTGATTTTTGGGTAAAAAAAATTCCGTTTTTAAGTATTGAGCGATTAGAATAAATAAGTTTTTTTAATTACCGAATAAAAATTAAAGAAATCAAAAAAATTGATTTTCACGCATTCTGCTGTGTTACCCATATATACCGCTTAAAACCCCAACACATCCTTCCCAATTGCACGCCTTTTCCTTCTATACGGTAAATATACTTGGAATAAGTTTCTCTGGCTTGCTTCCATTGATCCGCCACTCTCACCCATACTTGTTTTCCTTTACTCATGGCTGTAGAGGTTGCATTTGTTGACTGCATTTTCCCTTTTGGCTTGGATGGACTGGGGTCTGGTGGTTTTGGTTGTGTAATGACATGATGTAGCACGATGTTGAATTGATGGCACACCGCATCTAAGTTTTAATTCTATTCATGTATAACCGCCTTGAAGGCCTCACACACCACTACTTTGTCATTCACATTCTATGTCTGCTTTCTATTCTCACTTCTATTGACCAATCTATATAGGGTATGATTCTTTTTTTTTTCAGTAAGTTTAAGATTTCCACTTTGTTCTAGTTCTCACATGAAGAGAAGCATCAAAATAATTTACGCACTCATAAATTTCTTTGTCTAGCTCTTTATCAGACATCTGCCTAATGTATGCTTCAAGATTGTCAATTGGGAATGCAGAGTGAATGTATCATGAATGACATTATTTGTGAAGTCTATTCTAAAGCATTCATCATCTTCATCCTCATGGATAACTGAGATGGCATTGCAAAATTCTTTCACATCTCTCATTGGGTTGTCTTTTGTGTTATTAGGGAAAGCTCCTCGTAGCCTCTGACATTGATTAATCGCCAGCTATCCAATTGGGTTTTTAATGCTCTCATGGTTACAACTTGACTCTAAAATATGGTACTGTACTTGGTTTCTTGCTTTTTGAGCATGTCTGCTAGTAATTCCTTCAATTCTATCTTATGTTCTTACTTTTGATTGTTATGCCACCCAGGGTTGTAGCTATCAGAGTATATGTTGTGGTCTTGCCTGTTGTAGTTGTTAACATATTTAACAGACTCACCATGTGGTGCGTAGGGCTCTCCATTATGTACTCCCTCATATCCTGCATTGTAGCTCCAATATTATTTACAGCCTACTTACTGAGGATCTTTATACACATGCAGATTTGGTTTAACTTGGCATTCACATATGTGTTTAGCTCTAACTCGTGGACTTCCGTGTTTCACTACTGATACTTCTTTCAGTTGGCCATATAGAGTTGTTGTTTTCCATCTCTTCTAGTAGATCTCATGTGATGAGTGGTAAATGTATCACTATTTCCCACTCATTTGACCTAATATTTTGTATAGTTTCTTGAGTTTTGTTTTTGTGTTGTTTTGTAGATAAATAAAGTTTCAGGACTCTCTAGAATCAAATCAGGGCCAAAACAGCGGAAAACAGACAAAATGACAAAATTATCATTTTACGCGTCGCCGACCGCTAACGTGCGCCGGAGTTTGATAAAATATGCCGGACACATGTCATCATCACATGCTGCCGACAATCATCAAATTTTCTAACGTGCGCCTGCCACGTGTCAACATTATAACAGATCCACTAACGTGGGCCGTGACACGTGTTGTCATCCCATGCTGTCGATAATCGACATCGTCATGTCAGCACAATCATTCAGCTGCCGACAGCTGCCAGGACACGTGTCACTATCTCCGAATCCCGCGTTCAACGTGGCAGAAATCAACTGCGCATCGCGACGCACAAGGTTGTGCGCGTCGCGATGCATGAAGCCCAATGACGCCCATAAATTCAGCTCGATTTCAGAATTCAAATCATGCATTCCTTAGGTTTTTGTAAAGACTTTAAGGATTGCATCTTGTTTGTTTAAGTTTTTGTAATTTAAATTAAGCATTTTTACTTTTACAACTTTTAATTATGCACTTTTACTTTCAGTAATTAATTTTATTTTATTTACTTTTCTTTTCTTTTCTTTTATGTTCAGTAGTTAATTTACTGCTGGGGTAAGGATGAAGCTTTTTACTATTATAATTTAGATTAATCTCCCTTAATTATAATATATAAACTATTAAAACCTGACTTAACAAGGATACCGCCATATTGGTCGGTTGGTAATTAATTATAAATTGGTTTTAACCTGACTAAGCATAGATACCGCCTGGTTGGTCGGTTGATAATTAATTATTAATTTAACTTAATCAGGATACCGCCTATATGGCTGGTTGGTAATTAACACGCAGATTTATATATATTATAATAAGAGAGATTTCTAAATTAGAAATAGTAAAGGTAGATTAATCTCACTTTAATTATAATATGGAAATTATAATTTAATAATATCGATTAAAAGTTGATACCGCCTTAATGTCGGTTTTATTTATGTAACATAATGTGACACCGCCTATATGGTCGGTCTTTAGGTGACAAATGATTACCGCCTATAAGCTGGTTTATGGATAAATAATAACACCGCATTTATGGCTGGTTCAACTTAAATGGGTAATACTAACAATTTCCATATTATAATAAAGTGAGATTTCTAAAAGTGGATCTATAACCCCATCATTTTCTTTTTATTCTAGGGAAGTGATGAAACATAATATTAATAAGCTTAATAATTGATTTAATTATATAATGGATAATTCTTTAGTTTGTTTATTGAATCTTAAGTTTAAAGCTTCTTGTTGTCTGATCACCAATAAATTGATGTGGTAAACTTAAAATGAACTTGGAAAATGGATTTTAGGTTTCAGCCTTAGATTCAATAGCTCACGATATTCCTTGATGATAGATAATCCTTTAATAGATTTCCTTACAGGATAGACATATACCTGTCGGGCGTGGGTAGCCATAATTGAAACATGAACTTAATGAATTCAGGTAACTTGGTTAACATATGAATATGATTAATTGGGTTACTTGGGTGTTTGCATCTGACCATCGACATAGGCTTTTGCATAACTTTGTGTTCCAAGTTAATAAATTAATTTATTACATATATATAAGATAATCAACTCATCTTTAGAAATAATATTGTGTGGAATCACTGTAAGGGTTTGTGCTCGGAGTGCCAATCCATGTCGTATTTATGTTCGATTCATAAATACGAGCAATTCTTTTTTCCATAATATTACTAATTTTAGTGGTAGAACCCTTGTCTTTTATACGCTTATTCGATCTAATTGTGATTAGATATCTGATTACGATTAGATCGAAACTGAATATGGTTCAATGATATGTGTATATTATACAAGACCCTAGGATTTACGATGTAGTGCGCAGTTATAACGTAGTTTGTAATTGTCATTGGGAAGCGCGCTATAAGATGTATATCCTTAAATAAAGTTCCTGGTCAAGATTTACTGACACGGGTCGGTTAGTAAAATCCGCTGAGACCAGTACATGTCGTATATCGTGACTTGATCCGATGGTTTATCCCAGTGAACCATGAGTCTCGGGAGACTCGTATAAACATGTAGGTGTTTATTTGATAAGACACTGAACGACTCACTGAAGGTTTCCTAATAGATGGTACATTAACGTCAATAGGAACCTTCTCGAGTTGAGCGAGCATAGTGGTCCTTTGACTTGAGATACCACTGTGGATATATGAGCTATCTTCCACACTTTGATGGCAGTCACGTCAATGATCTAGTCATGATCGGACCTCCGCCTGTTCGTTGGGTATGGACTGATGCTCATGATATCCTGTGTGTATCAAGATAGGATCCGTCAGTCCTGTGTACAGGGAATAGGCATCCAGCACGTGTTTACGATCTAGTAAATCCATGGCCGTGGTATAACTTTGGAAATTAGTTCCGAGTGTTATTTAGAGATCGTAAATTGAAAGTCGATTGTATTATACCGAACAGATTTGACGTTCTGATCTATATCCCATGTATAATACGGATGGCCTGTGACAGAGGGATTATATGTATGTCATGACCTCGACTTGCATAGTTTAGCGAGATTATATGTGGTCGTCATAATCATGAGTGGGTGGATTATGGACACGAAATTGGATTTCGTGACAGATTGACCTAAACTTAGAGAGTTCCACAATATGATTGACCTAAACTTAGAGAGTTCCACAATATGAAGTGTACTCGTTGAGCACTTGGGCAACTCGAAATGAATAATACAGATTATTCATAATATTTCATCAGATTAAATGAGTTAATCTGGATCGTTTAATCGGTTAAACGATAACACATGCAATTAGGGGATTTTGTCCGCTAATAATTATTGTGTATTTGTATTTGATACATAATATGAATAGATACACATTAATTATTCGTCAAATGAGATTTTGACACATGCCATAAATATATATATGTATTTGTTATTTATTGTAAATAAAAATACATATATAATAATAATTACATTAATTGATTTTTGAATATTTAATTGTTAAATATTTCAAAAATTAATTAGTCAAACTTTTCCATAAATGTTATGGATTTGTCCAATTATTATTTGGACACTTGGCATGTATTAATTAAGGAAAAGGTGTGACAATTTGATTGGTCCACCTAAAGTCTAATTAATGGTTTTTTAATTTGATTAAAATTGTCATGACAATAATGCCCCCCAAAACCGTAAAATTCGGCCACTTCCTCTTTAAATTAGAAAATTGTTTTCTCTTTCTTCTCCAACACACCATGACCGACTTTGCCTCTAAAATATGAGTTTCCAAAATGGATTGAGGATTCTATGAAGAATCAAAGGAAAAACTCAAGAAAATAGCTAAGGATTTGGAGGATTAAAGGTAATCTACCATACCCCTAAGCTTGGAAATTTAGTTTCTTATTTCTTGAGTTTTTAGAAGTGTTCTAGGGTTCCTTAGATTCAGATTTTTTGGGGCTTTGTGGTTTGGTGGATGAATTGGAAGAGATAGATGCATGTGTGAAATGTATTTGGAAGTAATTAGTGTAATTGCTTTCCAAATTCATCAATTGTTGTTGGTTGCCATTCTAGAGTTTTTGATCCACTCTTAGATAGCCTAGAATTGTTCTAGAGCTGTTCATATGTGGTAGGACTCATTTGGTGTTGGATTAATTATATTAATCTTGGTGAAAATTGGATTAAAGCATGAATTTTTGGCCAATTTCGTTTTCTATTTTGACATGGAAATAAATTTGATTTTGTGATGAAATTGTTGTTTTTATAATATTTTGGATGAAATTTGGGTGTTGACACAATTTCCGGAAAGTGTTTCCGACTTAAAATAAGTGAAAACGGCCAAAAACGGCGTTACGGGTGGATTTTGAGCCAACCGGGTGACTGCTGTCCAAACAGTGAGTCTGTCACTATTTGGGCAGTCCATGAACTGCTCCGATACTATTGGAGCTGACCTGGGCAGTTTTCATAAGTGTCAGGTAGTCGGTTTGGTCAAAAACGTGTTATAAGCCATTTTGCGGAAAATCGGTTTTCGTAAAAGTTTTGCGAGTTTTCACCATATTTATGTTGATATTTGATATCGAATAAATAGGTTAGGTGAAATATGAATAAATTATTCACATTAGATATTTAATAATTTATTCGGTATTTTCAAAAAGTTTTAAAATACGATTTCGCTTGACCGCGCCTCCGCTGCGCCCCATCGCCCAAAACCCTAACAATCACGACTCTAGATATTTGAGTCTTTTGTTTATTTTCCTTAGTATTTTCTTTTAGGTAGTTTATTTATTTATTCAGCAAATCACATTCAATCAACCAATTAAGCAATCATTCTCTTCTCTCTTTAATTAGATACCTGTAAATAAATAGTATTAATAATTAATAACAATAGTATGAATTGAGTCCTCGTGAGATCGATATTTTTATACTACTTGAACGATATGTGCGCTTGCGTTATATGCGTGTGATTATGCAGGTCACCATACGACATTCTCATCTTTGGCCATTAACGCACTTCCAGTCGATGTGTTTACTGTAGTTTTCATCATTCCATTAAGCTTATTATAGAAGGTATAGACTTGCAGCCATTTCGCAATGTCATGATGTGAGCAATTGTGCAACATGTCTTTATATCTCTCACACATCTCGTATACATGCTCCAAATCATATTGCGTGAATGATGTGATGTCATTACGTAGCTTTACTGTTTTAGCGAGAGGAAAGTACTTAGCAAGGAACTTGGTGGCCAAGTATGCCCATGTAATGATAGATCTTCCTGGTAGTGACTAGAGTCATCCCTTCGTTATATCATTCAATGAATACGGGAAAGTGAGCAGGTAAACTGCTTCTTCTGCCCATATGTTAAAGTTGAAAGTGCTGCAGATTTCCAAGAAATTACATATGTGGGCATTAGGATCATCGTTCGGGCCACCCCCAAACTGCACTTATTGCTGTATCATTTGAATACAGTTATTGATGTCGCACACGTTGGCCTGAATGAGTGGTGGGGCGATACAAGATATAAGTTCATCAATGGTCGGTATTATCCTATCCCGAATTGGAATAGGCGCTGCTACTTCCCGTCGTTTATGATGATTGTCGTTCATGATGCCTGAAATCAAAACAAAAAACAAAAAGAAAATAAAGAAGAAAAAGAAAAGGTGTTTAACTAAGTAAGTAAAGTTTTGTCCTAATATTAATAAAGAAAAATAAAATAAGTCACCGGCAACGGCATCAAAAACTTTTGCACGATTTTATACCGTACGCACCCATATGACTTATTATTTTTCTTATCATTATCAAGACTAACATACTTAACTTAACTAAACTATTGGGCGCGAGGTAGATTGATTAATCTAAAATTTATTGAAAACATAAATAGCAAACTATAATTTTGGAGATAAACTTTATATGCGAGAAGAACTTAGGGTTGTAACTTCATCTAAGCACGCACACGATGGGTTCAGACACTTTTTATTTAGTTGGGTTGTTACAAATTATTAACCTAGGATATTAACTATCTACAAGCTTCTTTCGATGATAAAGTATAAATACTTATATTAAACCAATTAAATATATGTCTATTTTAATTGATTTAAGCCAAATTCGTTAAGGTCATGTTCTAATAGTGGCTACGGATGCTTTGCCGATATATTTCTATCCTGAAGGGAAATCTATTAAAAAAAACTAGATCACGCGCTATTATTCCCACAGCTAACCTAAATTCCCTACCTCGAGTTCCTAATGATTTACCAAAACTATTCTATAGTTGGCCAGACAATAAAACATGCATTCAATATACAGAATAACAAATAAAAAATAACAAACTCAAGAGAATAAAAAGATGTAAATTAATTAATAAACATATGAACATGCATTGAATATAGAGAATAATAAATAACAAACTCAAGAGAATAAAAAGATGTAAATTAATTAATAAACATATGTTTGGGATCCATTACAACCCTAAATTAATGATTTAGCTACACATAATATTCAATAAACTCATGCTAATCATTTTTGATACAAAATAAGGACTCATAAAAGATAAACTAGAGAGAAAATGGAAGAAATAACTTTCGTTTGCAATCTTCGCCTTCAATCTCCATCACCAGTTAAAACACTTGTCATTGCCATGCTCTAGGATTTATTCTACTCTCTGAGATTCTAAAATTGTGTTATAAGTCTTGATTTTAAGTTTTAGGACGAATTTATGCTTATATAGGAGGTGTGAGGGGTCTTTCCTTGATAAAAATCGGATTCAAGATGAAATTGGAACTGCTCATTCGTGTATACATGGCAAAAAAGCTCGGGTCCGGCTTGGGGTAAAAAAAAGTCCGGGCCGGGCTTCACCCAAAAAGCCCGGGCCCGGCCCGACCCGGACTTAAAATAAATAATTAAATATTTTAATTTATAAAATATATATATATTTATATAATAATTTTTTATATTTATTATTTTTTATAATAAAAAATTTGGGTCCGTGTTTAAAATAAATAATTAAATATTTTTATTTATAAAATATATATATTTATATAATAATTTTTTTATTTATAATTTTTTATAATTAAAAAATTGGGCCCGGGCCCGGCCCGTTGCCATCCCTACCTTCGTGTTGTGACGCGCGTTCACTTGGCGCATCGCTTCGCGCCTAACTTGTTGAAAGTTGGTTAAATTTCATTTTATTCATGCTTTGTGATGCACATCTAGCATCGGGACGCGTATTTTGACTATGAAATATTGCCCAAATGTGTTCTAAAATTGACAATTCATCCCCTGTTAAGTCTGTTTAAGTCATGATATAATTTTAACCTACAAAACACATCAAAGCGCTCATACAACTCAAAATACCACGGAAAACATTAAGATAGAGGGACGAGAAATATATGTATATTAACGGCTCATCATTAACATATAACAGTAGATTTACAAAGTAGAATTCGACTAAATATGCAGTAAACTAATCTATAATCGCAAGCCAATACCGTTATTCTCTATCTCGTAAATAATAGTTTGTAAAAATAGTTTGTAACTCTAACATTATTCATCTTGAAAATTAATTTCTATCAAACTTATAACTAATATTCGTGGATGATGTTATTTTCTCCTTTTCTTCGAGAGGGTTTATCTAAAAATCCTTATGAGTTTGAGATCCCATGAGAATTTGCCCAAAATACCACAGATTTGTGGCCCAAAAAGCATACAAAAATTTGAATCGATCGGGTTTGGGATCCCGTTTCAAACTTAACACCCGAAACAAAAGGCCCATTCTCTTATTTCAAGGATTTTTTTTTTTTTTTTATAAAAGTTTCAAATTAAATAATAAATTAAGTGGGGATGGAGTTCTCATTTATTCACTGTCTCTATTCGAAGATAATTAGGAATATCCCTATTCATGGAATTTCTAGTTTAGTGCGGGTTAGGAGATTTCTTAATAATTCGGGTATAGGATCGAGGATCATATTCCCCAACTCAAATATGACCCATTGCCATCTCTAGGTTCAAATACTTTAGGGATCTTAGTTAAAAGCTACATAACAATAATACCAAATAAAGCCTCAGTGAGAAAATTATATAAATAAGGAAGTCTTGCATGTTTTGATAGGGAAAATATCATAGATCGGGTAAGAATAATTATTGAGGCTACTAATATAAGTATTGGGCAATAATACTTGAGTTAGTTTTTAAATTAAGTTATAATAGTAAATTTTTTTTTTTGAAATTATAATCAAACACATCAAAAAATGGGATCATATTACTTTATCACATGACAAGAACCACATACATATGACGAGAGATAACAAAACAACTCACATTGATTAAAAATAATTACTTTACTAACACTATTAGTCTTGAGTAACACTATTTTATCGAACTTATTTTTGGATTGAATTACTCTCATAGATTGACTATAAGGTCCGAGCTTCTTCCGAAAGTTGAGAGATGTGTCAACTCAAAAAAAATAAATAAATAACTATTAATGATTCAACGATAACAAGAATCCAATGTGACATTATTTGGCCTTTAATCATGTCAATATTTAAAGAGAGACATAAATACAATTGAGTTTAATGAGATTAGACAAAAGTGTAGGATACAGCACGATGATATTTTGTCATTATAACTTTTCTTAATTAATTAACAAATCACATCCTTGGGCTTCTGTAATAAATAGCTAGGCATTAATTAACAAATCGAATGTTAATTGCTATTCTGTGAATTAATTAACAAATCAAAATTTAAATTTGGAAGCTTATCATTATGTATGCGCATGTGGAAATTAAATTAATACATAATCTGAGATGACTCGACTTAATTAATCATATATTATCCGTTTTATAAGTTTTTTAATCCAACGATTTGGCCCATCTTTTTCACGGTTTTGTTTTTGGAATGAGTTGCAACATCTTCACTAGGGTTGGTGATGGGATGTGATGAGACGTGATTTGTCAATCCCGATCTCATCTCATTATATTTTTAACGAAAAAAATTATTTTAGTCCCCTCACATGTCCTATTTAATATCGTCTCATTGCGTTAAATCATTACTCATTCCATTAAATCTTGTCCCATTCATTTGTTCAGTCTTGTCCTACTTGAATTTTCGGACAATTTTGTGTCCCGTCCTATCCCTTTTTTAAAACGGGAAATAAAAATGTATCATATCAAATCCTATCCCAAACAGGACGGGATCCGTCGAAAATTATCATCTCTAATCTTCAATGCCTTTTGGGCTTCATTACAATTCACGCCTAAAACAAAACCGCAAGGAGGGACATGGCAAGTCTTTAGACTGTCAAATTTTAAAAAACAAACAATATCTTACTAGTTGGATCGAATTATCACACTGCATCCCATCATCATTGTTATGTAGTCCTGTTGTGACACATATTTACGCGGCCCCGTGTGACATTTCTTTCACTTGGTTTTTCTTTAAAATGATTAATTATTATTGATGATGCATATTTTAATTATACGTGTGTATATGTATAAATTATAAATTTTCTTCTAACATTCGCATCATCGCTATTTGTTTTTACTAGATACACATATATCTATTTATCTTACTAATCATGCATGATTTTAAAAATCAATTAAGATCATTTAATCTCCTATTGAGCTCGTGGTTTGCTCACCCTTTAATATCAATCATCCAGGTATGACTCGGGATGAATTGGAGAGTGAAGAATGTGATTGATATCTCGAAGATTTTGGATCGTGTTGAGTGAACTCTCTTCACAAATCGATGTGGTACATTCTCAGAAGTATTTGACTTTTATTTAAAATTACCAGACTATGAATTTATTTGGGTGATGCATTGTATAATCGAACCATTGTTTGAATTTTGAATATTTATTCACGATAGGTGTTCTCATTTAACTATAAGAATGTTTTAAATATTTTTTTATATGATTTTATATTTTCTTTTTATTTTAAAATCCAAATGACATGTTTTGACTCTTTAATTGACTTCCTATAAGTTTTGATTGGTCTTTGAATTTATTTTTTTTTTTGTATTATTTACTTAAAAGTTACCGATCCCGTTTTTGGGTCATGACACAATCTTTTTGTTTTGTCCGTGTCACATGCGTAGGTAGCGAAGGCTCGTTCGTGCATAAATTTGACTCTAATACCATGTTAAAATTCATAAACATAACTTAACCCAAAAAATTAACCTAGGAATTGAAGGTTATTCAATATTTATATTTTGAGTTCATTTATTCATCTTAATCAATATTAGATATTTTCTTCAACAATTTAATTACCTAACAAATTCTAATGCATGATTTACTAACACTTTAATTTTTATATGATATTTGTTTATCTGATTCGTATTCAAAGATAATGACAGTGCCGATGCTCCAAGCCCTAGTGACACATACTTAAGAGAACATCTCCACTGGTTTGTATTATCATTGAATTTAATAAAATTATTTTTCACTATGAATTGTTAATATTTCCTAATAAATTAACACCCTCTCTTTAATTCTATATATTCATGATGGTGTCAGTTTAGCAACCAGGCATCCATTAACTTTCCTTTAACCCTGAAACTTCTCTAAATTAGTTACATTTAAAAATTTTTAACACAAATAGTGTCTTGCAAAGTGGGTCTAATTAATTAAAATATATTTTTTTAAATGAAGGTATACGTCTATTTTTTTTTGTATTTATATATTATTTCTTAACGGAGAAGAAGAGAATTTGAAACACCATTATATTATGGTCTATTTGTTCCATACTGGCTAAGTATGAGATTGACTCCCTTTCCTTGCATGCCGATTTTTAATATTGAGTGGGTTTGTAACAAGTGATATCAGAGTAAACATCATGTCCCCCAGTTATAATTTTATAGCGCAGAGGTTGACGCTGATATTATAATATTATGATCCATTTGTCTCACATTAACTAAATATGAGATTGGCTAATAGTTTATAAGTTCATGAACTCACTCTCCTTATAATTCGATTTTTAGGAACGAGTTCTATCTATCCATGAATTTGTAACACGTTATCTCATTAGAGCATTTCAACACATGGAGATTCTCAGCAGAGAGAAACCTTCTGCAAGAAGGCGATGATTCGGACAAAGAAACTGTGCTTTGCCCTCACATTAATAAATAATAAAGATTAGCATTTCCATTGTCATACAGAGAAGAGAAAGTGACCAAAAATCATTTTCATGTTTTAAAATTAAACGAAACCTCTTCATATTTTACAATAAAAATAAAAATATTTATATCAAAATTCATGTAGGGAGTTTCGTTTAATTTTAACACATCAAAACACTTAGTTTTAAATGTTACTGTTTGTGAAAGTACTGTGTAACTAGGGTTTGTTGTTAGGGTTTTAAAGATCTGCTTCTCCATTGCTTTGTGTTTGCAGTAGTGTTTAAAATTCAAAAAAAAAATGGTAATTCGGGATATATCCTTTGAAATTAATTGTCAAAAAAAAAAAAAATGGGTCAAAAATGATCTCGTGTACTAGATTAATTCTAATATCAAATTTAAATTTATTAGCCTGATTCAAACATGAAATTAACTTAAGAATTGAATGTTATAAAAGCCTTATATTATTAATTTAGGAATTGCCGTCGGATATTTTTATCAACACAGTCCACATACTGATTGAACCCAAAATAAACCAAATCTTAATTTTTTTTTTAATTTTTATATGTTTTTATCGATTGTTGTCACATTTTATGAACTCGCTTAGGATATCAAAACTCGGACCATGCCTCACTAAATCACAGGGAAGATCTCTCCATACGTTTGAATCAACATCAGAATTTCCAAAGTGACAAAACTGCACCAGCCCGTATTATTACTGTCAAATTTCAGCTGATAAGCAAAGCATTTTCAACAAATAAAATCAAGCATTCAGAAGTTCAAGGAGAAACATTAGAAAATTTATTCACTGATGCATATATAAAAACCAAAGGAGAATCATGTCTTTGATATAAAGTCAAGATAACCAAAAACACCAATTAGGCCTTTATCAAGCTGAGCTACTCGCTGGTCGACCGAGTCAATACCCGAACCACTAAACTGACCTGACACTATAAATTACTATAAAGCTTGAACAAACCCCTCGGATAATGACATCCGCAGTCCAGTACAAGTTCTCCAGATGCGGTTCGTTCTTGACTCGAAACCTGTCTTGTGCGACTTATCATCTCAAACTATCGAGCTAGCTTTTCCATGTCCATTCTATAAATATCCTATACTTTCCATATTTATGATTTGATTTTCCAAAAAAACAAAAACAAAAAGAAAAGGATAAATTAAGCTTTGCAGCACATAGTTACCTATCTCGAACAGCTATGTTACTAGAACTGCTGCTTTGATCTTTTGAATTGTGCAGGAGATGAGATTGTTAACGGTCTCAACGGATTCTAATGTGAGATTTGCAGTTGGAAGGCTGTTCACCAAAATCTGAAATCCAACTGTAAGGAGGCATCCGCCGCTTTCATTATTGTTGCCCTCACTTTTGACCATTGAGTCATTGTAGTAGTTTAGTCCGCCATGGCCTAAATGACCATCTGGGAGAATGGCGAATCCCGATGGAAGAAGGGCTACACAGGTTGAATCCCCACCATTCATCACCATACTCATTGATGGTACATCAACAGGAGCATACACTACAAGAGAGCCTGAGGCATCATTCCACGTCTCTTGCAGTATCAGCATGCCACTATCATTTGCATTCATGGCCTGCGTAACCAAATGAACAAAAGCCAAACTTATCGCAAAAGAAAAGCAAAATGAAAGAATTTAGATGGGGAAATAGAAAACAATTGATACTCACATTGGTGCTAAGGAGAGAAACACAGTTGCCAGGTCCCTCACCCTTGGCAATGTGGACCATCTCTTGCATCGGCCCACCATTGGATAAAATGTCCCACTCACTCCTCGTGCTTTCATCACGCATGAAATCAAAAAGCCTCTGCCTTGTCACCGGCATCCAAACAGAAGTAGCAGCACTCAGTACAATACCAGGTGGCTCACCAGGGTCATTTATATTCTTCCGGGTCAACACCCTCACATCCTCACCCACATTTCCAACATGAAGATTGTCCCACTTACGCACACTTGAAGCACAAACACCAGAATAGAAGTTAAAAGACATGCGCTCTGCCAGCTTTAACAAACTTTTTCTACCGCTTGGACTCATCCCTGTGACCAATGGTATTTATTAGAAACTAACTTTACCATATCAGTCAGATAAGCTAAAGACGGCAGGGTGACAAAGAAGGACCTGAATGATATTGACTGGGCATGGTAGAGGACATAAGAACAGCTAGGCACTTGCATTGCCTCTCTAAGGTAGCAACCCACTTTTGTGCACCAAAGCCTATGCCAGAATTGAGTAATGGCCGGCAGAGATGGTGGACAATACTCTCATCATATTCTGCATGTTCAATCCAGGTAACCTGAATTGTACGATCCAATACAAGCTAGCGTTAACCTTCCAACCAATATTTTAAAAAGTAGCAGAAGAATCCACCTGCCAAGCATCAGGACTTGGCAAAGAATAAAGCAAGCACAAGCTTCAGAGAGCATTCATCCCAATTGAAAATTGCTAATTCCTAAATTGTCATTCTTATTTACTTGATTCTTTAAAGTAACGATGGATATCATAATCTGAAAACTGAAAAGTAGTTATAGTCTCTCAGTAAGCTTTGAAGAGTTGTTTTACCCATATAATACATTTTTGGTAGAAAATCCTGGGAGGAGTTCAGAAGGCAAATATAGTATTTAATTTCATTGAAGTTCTTGAACCTTAGCAAAGTATAGCACCAATTCCATACGCACAAAAAAAATTGTTGCATTTTCTACAGCAAGAAATCGCTTACCCTAAAAACAAGAAATTTAAGCTAAAATTTCTGATCATCCATAAATAGACCTGATTAATATTCTGAGCAGTGAGAAGTTACTTAATGGAATTATTTTTTGCGGAAACTCCATTTAAATCATCAACTTCAGCTTGGTTTCCGCCACAGTGACAGATTAGTTTATTACCATAATAAAAAAGTGCCTTAGCTCCTTTATGCGCAAGGAAACTATTAATATTTTTCTTTAAAACTATTGTGGGGTCTTTACCTATTAGTTTAACTATAAACTTTCGGTCTAGCGGTTTCTTTAACATAGTATCAGAGCAAAGGCCTCAAGTTCGATTCCACACGAACTCTTATCTTTCATTCCACATGAGGGGTCTGTTAATTTATGACCATTGTTAGCCCTTATCTATCAGTCTAAGTTTTCGGATCTAGTATCTGCATGAAGCCCAAGGCTATATAGATTAATATTTGCTATAAAACCAAGGCTGAACAAAATACCTCTTATTTCCAATAAAGAGAATTTACCAACCGAACTAGCTACCCACAATGATAAAGTCAATATCAAGGCATCTAGTTAACAAGATAAACAGTAGAAGCATTCTTAAAACTTGAAAACAATATTTTTCTATTGCTCTATAAGAAAGCGACACATCTAAGTAAACAAATTTTCACCAAACACGAGGTTGGAGAGATTACAAAGTAATGACTGTACCCAGATCACAAATCCTAGGGGATAGTAAAGAAAACATTAAGATAGAAGAAGAGAGAGGAATAGAAGGATCAAATATAAATAATAATCAGCAAAGTTTGCAAATTCCATAGGTTCACCTTCTTATAGATATTAGGCGTGTAGTACTCCCAAAACTGATGAAATACATGTATGGCTTATGCTAATATTAAAACCCCAAGCACTGTTGGTTTGCTTATCTCTATAAGTAGAAGAAGACAACTATAGTGTTAAAACTTGAGACTATAATTTTTAAATCAAGGAAGCATCCCCTTTTAGATTCTTAGGAAACATCTAAAAACTCGATATAGTTTCATAAAACCCAAGACAACTGAGGTTTGAACAAGGAGTCCAAATGTAAATAAGATAAACTCGATATAGTTTCAATCAAGCTAATATATTTCAAATGTACTAAAAACAAGAGTTGTGCAGTCTACAAAAGCATTTATATATGCAACTACCTTGGAATAATTATTGGGCATATCTTGCACAATGAAGCCTGAAGGAAGCCTCCTGTAGGTTTGATAAGGGTTTGTATTTAGACCTTCTTGATTAGCATTGATAGAAACATCAACCACAGCCCACACACCCTCTGCATGCTGCTTGCAGAACCGGAGAAACTTCGCTTGACGTACAGGAACAAGAGGAGAAAGCACTTGAAACTCAGCAACCATCTGTAAAGTATGATCTTTATCATTAGTTTTATTTTAGTTTACAGCTAAAGAAAAAAACCATATGGCAATGGAACATACCACTTGAAGAGCACCATTTCCGGATACACCAGTGGATAACGTATCAATGGTGGCAGATCTAGCAATCATGCATGGGAACAATTCTGCCCATCGATCCTATTCAAGGAACAGAAATCAATCAACCATTCAAATTTCTAAAATTCAAGCATGTCACCAATAAAATCAAGTAATAGAAATGTCTAGCAGAAACATTATCAATTAGAGATTCCAAAGATGGCAAATAAAAGCTCGGAAAGAAAAATAATGGGAAAAAGAAGTAACATTATTCTCTAACAAGAAATTGTCCATTGTGGAACCATCAACACAAGGGCTTAAGATGGCATACCGCGTCCATCAGAGTCCCTACGAGTGTCGAGCTGTTGATGATTACCACAGCAGTTTCCCTTGAAGCCTCGGTCACAAAGCCATTTGGTTTCATTCCAATACACGGAGAAAATGTTCTCATATACTCTTCCTGGTTAAACACTTCCCTTCCACCATCCATAATTTTGAACCAAAGAGGGCTATCTGTCTGTGCCATCTTAATTAACTCATCCATAGCTGTCAATGCAAGATCTATAAGCATGTTTCTATCATAGGGCATTTCATTTCCCATCATGCCTGTTAAAGGTGGTTTCATTAAAGACATTCCATGTCCTTCGACAAACTCAAGTCCCATTTGTATCATCGAACCAGGAATATTAGCTCCACCAAACCCATTTCTTCCTACGGCAAGCTCCAAACCAGAGTTCGGACCTTGGGGAGGAATAGTAATGTCCGAGGATGTGAGTGGCCTGCCCAATAACTTATTTGCTAAGGTACAAATCCGACCTAATTCATCTTTCAATCGAGCATTCTCAATCGTAAGTTGCTGCAACTCATAATTTGACACAGTACCCAGCACTGCAGGGCCACCACAGTTGTTGCATAATGGGTTCCTCATAACATCCTTCAACATATCATTCTCAGCATAAAGCTTATCATGTTCTTGTCGAAGAATCACATTCTCATGGCGTTCCATCTGGGTCTGAATCAAATACCAATACTCATATTTAAGATTAAAAAGAACAATTGAAATAGAAATTATTTAATCAATTTTACCTTCATTTGGGTTCGCCTATTCTGAAACCAAAACTTGATTTGCTTAGACTCCAAGCCAAGCCTCCTGCTAAGTTCCGATCTTTGTTTATCATCTGGGTGAGGACACTCCTTAAAGAAACTATAACAAAACATATGAAAAATGAACCCCGTCAGGATGTAAAGGATCACCCAGCGCACGAAGCTTGAGAAAGCAAAAAAAAAAAAAACAAATACATAAAACTCTAAAGAAAATGAAAAATAAAAATAAAAATAAAAATTGGCATACGATTCAAGCTCTTGAATCTGGTGGGCAGTGTGCCTATGGTACTTCTTCTTCCTGGGGGGTCTATCTTGATTGGATTCTTGATCATCACCAGATGCACCTTCAGCATTATCACTTCCAGACCTGCTCTGATCATACTCATCCTCCCTGAGCCTGGCCACAACACTAGGATCAAACTGATTCCCAGTCAGACCCATCTCACCATGAGCATCCATTGTGGGTTTCTGCAACAAAAACCCATCAAATATCATCAACATATACATAAAAATGAACATAATACCAACACAAAACCAAGATCACTAGTTAAAAAAAAAAAAAAAAAAAAAAAAAAAAATGGGCATACAATAGATAAAGAAAGGGGAAACTTAGCAATTGCACCACTAGCCATGTTGTGACTGTGTGGAAGAATTTCAGCCACAACCCTTGAATCCATACCATCACTAATACCCCCAAAATCTCATCAAAATGATTTTTTTTTTCCTGAAAGTGTACTTGTCTATGTTCTTTGATAAGCCACTATCACTTTCACACAACAAAACAAAAGCTTCAAGATTATGTTCAACTTTCCTGTCTAAAAAATTTTGACCTTTAAGCAATACCCATATTGAGCAAAAGTCCAAAAAAAAAATACAATGAAAAGCTGACTGTTTGTCAACCCACACACTCTCTAGAAAGTTCTGACCTTTTTTTTTCCAGAAAATAATCAGTTTTAGTCAATCAATATCCTTTTTTGATTTTTTTTTCCTACTATGACCAAAAAAAAAAAAAACCTTAAGCATAAGCTTGACCAATTGTTTGTCAGTATTGAAAAAGAAGGATCCAAAAACGAAAGAAAACGAAAAGGGTCCTTGAAAAGATGAATGAAAAAGGGAAACCAAACAAAAAGTATAAAAAAAAAAACTTTTGAAAACCCCAATTATTAAATAATAATAAATAAATAACACCAACCAAATCATTAAAAAAAAAAAGGACCCAGTTGACCCTATTAAGGTCTCCTTCAGTATGAAGTGGATAGTTTGGTAATAAAAACATACCTTTTTATAATGTTTTTGACAGCAGTAGCAAAGGTCTGTTAATTCACAGAACAACACAGATACTGAAATGGGGATCTTTTAAGATCCTTTCAAGTCTCTCACTTTATCTTTCACTGTTGTTAGGATCTGTAGAAGAGCACAGGACAGAAAAAAATATATTAATATTATTTTTCTACATGAATATATGTGTAATAATCATAAAAAATAAAATAATAAGACCACCAGGAGCTGTGGAGCTGACTTGCAAGAACAGATAGTCAAATGGTATTTTTTTTTTAAACAGAAAAAAATAATTTTCCCAAAGCGTCCTCGGTTATATCAAAGCAAAAGCCTAATGAAAATCATATAACAATGGCCTCTCCTCTTCCTTCAAATTCCATGCAAATGTTTTTTTTCACCTTTTAACTTTTGAGCAAGTGAAAATGAGGTGATTGGTAACTATATATATTATATATGAAAAATGTTCTCCGAATCCGTAATTTCTTGTAATTACTCATTAGATCATTAATTTGTATATAATTACCTATTAGATCTTGTTGTTTAGGTCGGTAGAAAATCTTGAAACTTGATCGGAATTTTGGACGATAAATCAACTTGAATAAAAATTCATTAGCGATTTAGGATTTTTTTTTATTATTTTGATTCAAAAAATCAATTGAGATTCAAGATTTATAATTGAAACAAGACCGGGATTGAACAGGACATCCCAATTACTTAATATAATAACGGTACTTTACGGTTAGAATTGTAGGGGCTTAATAGATAATGTTGAAAAACTAAAGATCTAATAAGTAATTATGAAAAATAATATGGACCCACAAGTCATTTTCCCTATATTATTAAAAGGATATACGTGGGGCCTACTTTACTCCCAAAACGGGGTTCGGGATATCCGCTCACTCTGAGAACCTCACGCGGTTATTCAGCGCGTGTCTATTTCTCATAACTTGTCGGTAACTACTAACTCCAATCCAGACTTTGGTTGTCTCTGATTATGTGTTGTCCGAAAGATTTGTATCCCACCCCTTTGTCCAATATCAACGCGCCACGTGTACGGATCTCAACAGAGTAGGGGTAATAAAGTAATTTTCACCTAATTAATGAGGGTCCATTTGCGAGATTCGTCAAACTCTATGTCACTGGCGTGATCACAGCCGTCGGATTTTTGCACTTGAATCCAAAACCATTCTTGTAATATTTTGTTGATTTGATCACACGCCCTCGTGTCCTTGTCATTAATCTTATTTTAAATAAAAAGAATAATGTGTGAACTTCCATTTAATTTTTTTTTTTTTTGAATTCATAAGGATTGTTTAATATTTTCTCATGCTCATCAATTATGTAAATGATGTTGCATTATACTTTTTTAATTAATTAAAAGATCTTCAAATTCATGCTTGTTTGAGTTTTGTGTCATACTCAAAAGTATGAGCTAGCCCCATCGTTTTTTTTTAAAACAAAAAAAAAAAAAATTATTAGTCTTTTGGGTCAACGTGCATAAGTCTTGGGTGTGGTCGAGTCGTAGTCATGGATATAGTTAGACCCGGTCACGATAACGGTTTGGAATTAAAATCGAATTGTAACTGAACTGTTGAAAATCGTAATTGAATCGGGCACTATCGATTCGATTATGATTAGATTTAATTTGAAATCGGTTTTGAGGCTTCAAATTCAATTTGATACCCCATTTTCCCGTTGCCCAAAGGGAAAATGTGGTTTTAATTTTTAATTTTTTGTTTTTTAATTAAAACAAATAATATTTATAAGAAAATCCGAAATTATCCTTCATAACAATTATAATTTGAGGGTATTTTTGACATAGTAAAAATATCAAAAAAATCTATAAATACTCCTTCAAACCAATTTCTAAACTTACTCAATTTCTCCCAATTCTATTAATCTCTCTATTCTTAATTCTTTCAATCTCTCAATAATAAATTCTCAACCTCAATATCAATATCTCAAATTCTCTATTCTTTAATCTCTCATTTACCAATTCAATTCTTGAGTTGTGAATTTTCTTAATTTACTTTAAAAATGACAAGGTCATCACAAAATGTCGATGTTCCATCAATGAATGAAGAAGAGAAGCAATTCCCTACCAATGAAGCAACGTCTCCACCGGACGCGCTCGTCAAGTCAATACCCACAGATCTTGTATACTCACAAAATATTTTCATATAATAGTAAATAATGCTGGTGATGAGAAATATATCTACAATTATTGTGGAGCAATGTATAAACATAACGGTGGGTACAGAAGTTTGACAACCCACATGAGGAAACATCATCCAATTGAGATGGGGATCGACAAACCCAACAACAAATAGGGAGGTATACTCATGGTCCTAGACATGATTGTTCATCTTATATAGTCAATTATTCAAATACACTGATGCATGTTTTAAAAAGAATTGACTAAATTTATTTTCATGAAACACTTGGTATCTAGTTTTGATGAAAAATTAACATTTAATAATTCCACGCATAAGGCTGCTAATCATGCTACATGTAGTGTAAAGTTCCTATGACTACATGTAAACGTAAAATTATGGAACTATTTATTAATGGGAAAAAATTTAAATGATTTTTTAAATCACATAAATGACGTGTTTCAATTTCTAGTGATATTTGGAGTGACCATTTAGGTATTAGTTGTCATTAGATCGATGATGCATGAATGATTCAAAAAAGAGATATTGCATTCGTGATTTTGATGATTCACACATTGCACATATATATTTAATGATTAAGAATATTTTAAGAGAATATACATTATTGCATAAGGTTTTAACTATTGGATTTGATAATGCATCTGCAAACATTGTCTCAATTAATGAACTTAAATTAATTTGTCAACTTAATATTGGAGGAATATTTTTCATGTTCGTTGTGTATGTCATATTTTAAATTTATGAGTATAAGAAGGTTTAAAAACTTTGAGTACGCTTCTTATACAAATTAAACAAGTACTTAATTTAATATGGACATACACTAAATTTAGAAGAGAATGGGTAAGTTTTGTAAACTCAATATTGTTTAACCCAAAAAGTTTTCATGTGATGTTTCAACACGTTGGAATTCAACGAATTTTCTATTTAATGAAAGTTTTGGCTATAAAGATTTATTGTGTGCATTTGTATCTCAATATCATCATAATTTTTTTTTTTGTATCATAGTAATTGAGATATTTATGCTAAAATATCCTAAAGTTTTTAATGATGCAACTAATGATTTAAGCGATGTTTATTATCATACTTATAGCATTTTCATGCTTGAAGCTCTTAACATTGTCGGGGTTTTACATGAGTGTGAAGAAAAGGAAACTGGTGAAAATCCAATTTTTAAATATTGTATTTTTTAATGAGATAAAAATGGCTTAATTATTTCAAAAAATATCATTGTTTTATCTTGTTGCAATTGTTTTTTTATCCAAGACTTAAAATTGATGTTTTAGAAAATGCTTTACAAATTTTTATAATTTTTTTTTTTATCTATTACACCAATTGAGATAAGTTTGTCTTTAATTATTGATGAGGTAAGAAATACTATAGATTAATTATTTGACGATTATACTCGTGTGTACGGAATCCAACTCACCGGTGAAACTAGTCAGCTGGATCACTCTGCCGAACCCTCAAGGCTCATTGCTAGAAGTAGATGGTTAATGAAAAGAAATAAAAAATCAAAATCTACCACCAGTGATCATTTTAAAATTGATAAATAGATAACCACACCTTTCGAGTTTTCCCGTGAAAGTTTTACAGGTTCACAATTTATAATACTCGACTGATGGCGTCGATATGAATGATTATTTCCAATCCTTTCTGTTATAGCCAGTGAGCTTTTTGCAACACCGATGTCAATTTGTATCAGTAGAGCAAGCCTCCAGCTCATGAGTAAATATCCAAAACACCAGAAGATCTACTTTGCACTCTTCATCTTTGGAAGTTCAAGCTTGTCTTGATGATTGGTTAAGAGCTGAACTACGACAATAAGAGCACGCACCAGATTCTTTTGGAGATTTGTGTGACCACACTGATAATGGAACTGAAGACTCAGTGACGACGGGACCGCCTTCTCCCAAAGAAGAAAAATAATAATAAAATGTAACTTGTAAATTTTTAAATTTTATTGTAAACAAATGAGATCATTAATTAGAAAATTGTATCAGAACTACGTGAGTTTTTATTTCTCTCTATATCCCAATAGGATACGTAGGTAGCTTAATCATGTAAAAACAAAGTGCAGGCTATTTGTAATAAAATATTTTCACATTTATTTACAATCAATTTTTATTTTATAATTTTTATAATTTTTAAATTAAAAAAGGTTAATCGTAAATGAATCGTACGATTCGATTCAATTACGATTAACCGTGCGGTTACAGTTAACCTTTTGAGGTGAACCATAGACTTGCTGCCCCTAATCATATGGCAAAAGATATAGTGTGATACCTTATCTTTTCATGGTTATTATTTATTTTGAAATTTAACTTACCCATTACTCTTTCACCCTAACTTTTTGTTGCTTTTATCTCCACATTCTCTGCCACACACACTAACAAACCTAAACTAACTCCAATATATATATATATATATATATATAAGACAAAATCTAAGGATTTTTTAAGGGTGTTTATCTTGAAAACAAATGGAGAGGGTAAGGGCGTGAGTGATCAGTAGAAAAAGGGAATTGAAATTTTCAGGGACTAGATCACAGAGAGAGAAAGCCGAACCAGTATAGAGAGAAAGTACATAAGAGAGAGAAAGAGTGGGCAGGAGAGAGAAAGAGGGATTTCGACGTCGTCCGACCACCTTTTCCGGTGAGTGACCACTCCAGGAGAATCCACTCGAAGAGACGAAGCCAACATCGTCGGTCTGATCACCTGATTCCACCGCACGCGCTCCCACACGCCATCCACGCAATGCCACATCGTCGCTCCACGCGCCGCCGTGCGTGCAGAACACCTCCCGGACCATAATCTTCCCCTCATCGAGATATGCGGGTTGGACACCTTGGTTTCCCAAATCGGACTTTCGGTTGTCGTGAAACGAGCCAAAAATGAGAGTTAACGTCGTTCGATCGTTCGTCGGTGACCACCGAGCATCCGCCATTACCACCACTATCGTTGTGATCCTGGTGACATGTACTGTCTGTTGATCATCTCGTTATATAATTTTGAAGTCGTTGGAGCTCAGTACATTATATTTTACAGTTTTAGGGGTGTAAATGTAATATTTTGATAGTTTTGGACTTATTCGTAAATTGGCATGTTTAGGGACACAAATGTGTAAATTCTGATTTTTAGGGAGTAATAGGTGATAAATGAGAGTTATAGGACTAAATTGATAATGTTGGAAAGTATTGAGGTTAAATTATAAATTTGGAAAGTTTAGGGGTAAAATCGTAATTTTAGTAAAATATAGGGACCTGATCGTAATTTTATACTTTTTTCAGATTTTAGCAATGACATATAGATATATAGAGTTTTGCGTGGATTGAGGTAAGTACAAAGCACAATGATTTCCTCAACATAAATGTTTGTTAATTGATGTTTGATATATGAGTTCACGTAATATAGTATAAATATACTTATACACATATATTTGGAAATTATGTTGTGTAATTGATAGCATGAGAACATAAATTGTGATTATAAATTTTGAGTATAATTGTATGCTTGTATTATGATCCGAAGTGTTTGAGTTATAAACAAAAATTAATTATAATGTTAAATTGGAGATTTATATGGAAAGAAATTGCTTAAGGTAGTTCTGTTTAGGAAACATTACAAAATATTATAGACTGAATTTAAATTAAATAACATTTTTATCAATTATAATGATAGTTAGCTATAATGAAACGACTGCAAAAGATATACAGTCTAATTAGTTGGTCTCTTGTTATAAAAGAAAGAGGCCAAGGGTCTAGTGAAAAGAGATATCATTATTATGTGAATTAAATATGAAATTCATTTTTACTTTCAAATATATAATATAAAATTTATTTAATACCTATAAATATTTAAAAAAAATTGATATAAACAAATTATATATTTTAAGTTTACTCATCAAAGTTGATGTTCTTATAATTTGGCACTTGTAATTTTAATAATTTTACATCAATAATTAAAAAAATATATATTAACTTTAACCCCTAAAAATTTATCTATATCAACTTTATTCCCCTAAATTTCAATCATAGCTCTTCCCCTAGTCTGAGGGGAAGGGCTAACACTGTTTAGTGAATGAATAATCTTGTGTTTATAAATTTTGTATCTCGACTTTTTGATTTAAAGTAATACGACACTGTATTGACAGGTTTATTTGTTATATAAACCTGTCATTCATGTAAGAATATCAATTGTCATTCATGAAAGAATATCAATTTGTATCCAAAACCTCTATACAAACTTTTATACCACTTGTTGGATCGAGACGCATTGCATGTCACGATCTCCTCCTTAGAGCGGGCGCAATCCTAGAAAGGGATCCGCGAACCACTTCAGCTCGAGCACCTACATGTCATGCAACTGAACCAAATTTACAAAGAAAAAAATTCCACAAAATACAATTCAATAAACCTCAAATAATGTTTACATCAAAGTATGTGAAAACATGAAATTTGTCCTAAATCTCCTATCTCAAAAGCCAAAAGAAATGTCTGGACTAGCCCAACTGACGACTGTGGTAAACGAATCAAATCCTGGTAATGATACTGCTACTGTTGCGCTGGCGAACTATTTGGGATGTTTGAGAAATAGGGGGTGAGCTTAAAGAGCTCAGTAAGTAAAAACACTCATACTCTCAACATGACCTCACCAACAAAATATGTATAAATAATAATTAATAACTGAAAACGACAATTGTTATATAAGGACTATCACATACGAAACATACTCACAACACAACATCTCAATCAAACAAGGTTTGCTAGCCGGATCCGGTATAATAATGGATTGAAACCGTTGGGAGAGTATCAACATCTCACCTCTCAAGGTTTCCCACCATATAATCCCGCATAAATATGCAAGAGGGAGACTGAATCACACGCCTCTGCTAACACTACAAGAATTATGGCTTTTAGCGTCCAAATATTTAGCGTCGAAACAGTATTCGACGCTAAAAGTGAGTTTTAGCGTCGAAAATGATATTTGACGCTATATGTCATATTTTTAGCGACGGAATAAAATTTCGACGCAAATATTAATGTTTTAGCGTCGAAACATTTTTTCGACACTAAAAGCAGTACTTTAGCGTCGAATAATATTCGACGCTGAATAATTCTATTATTGCAATAATTTTTGGCGTACATATAATACTTTTTTAATATACGTTAGCGTCGACAAGTTTCGACGCAAAAATTCAAACTTTTAGCGTCGAATCTTTCGACGGTAATAGTAAAAAAAAATGGTCGCTGTAAGCTTACATATAATACTTTTTTAATATACTTTAGCGTCGACAATTTGCGACGCTAAAAGTTTGAATTTTTGCGTCGAATTATTTCGTCGCTAAATATAAAATATAGCGTCGGACAATTTACTTTAGCGTCGAAAAAAATTGGACGCATAATACTATTTTTTAGCGTCGCATGTAATTATTTCGACGCTAAAAGTGATTTTCGTCGACATTTTATCGTTCATTTTTTGCGTCTAATTTCTTCGACGCTAAATGTCTTTAGCGTCGAAACCGTAACTTATGGCGTCGAAATAATTCGACGCTAAATGGTCTAATTCTTGTAATGTAACCTCGCATAATCTCACATCTCCGACTACTATTATACGAAATCCGACAGCATAACAATAATAATACACAACATCCAATACAACACACCTCATCACATTCCATCAATCCATCTCATCTCAAGATAGCAAGCTTACGCACGTTATAATTAAATAATAAGGCTTACATTCCTTTTATATTAGTATAAAAGCCATAATATTTTTTTTATTCTCACAATGCCAAAAACTTTTAAAAGAATGTAAATTTGAAAAGGATCTAGTAATTTATTTAAAAAATCTTACTTCAAATTTAAGAATGCCGAACAAAAAAATTAATTATTGATCATTAACCTAATTATCAGTGGACAAAGATATAAGGAAAGTCTCGTTAGACATTTTAATTTCAGTATAAAAACGCATAATAATAAACTTAATTAGTAATACAAATAGATCTAACAAGTCAAAACAACTCATTCACAAAAATTTATAGTTTCTCATTCATACATCATTTTGAAAGCATTTCATAATTTTATTTTATTTTATTTTTTTTGACATTTTCTTATAACATAATGAAATGTGTTGTCCATGCCACATGATGAAATTGAAAATTTATGTCCAATATTTACACCTTCTACAAGTTGATTTATAATTTAGTTATACAAGTTTAATTAGCATAGTATGTTTCTTTTTTTTCTTGGAAACCCCGCCACCAAACCACCCATTCTGGGCCGCGGCGCAGTTAAAACCACCGGCTGTCCCAGGCTCTTACAAGAAGTGCACCCCCTGGATTCGAACCCAGAACCTCAAGGTGAGATCCTGGACCCTACACCACCAAGCCACACCCCTTGGGGACCATAGTATGTTTCTTATTAAAGCTTAATATCACAATCACATTTAGCATAAAAATATATATAATTATGTATACTCCTCCAATTAGGGTTTAGTTATAATTGTGAAAGCTTAATATCTCACTTTTATGAATGTTAAAGCTACAAGCAAGTAGGTCAAGTTTGATTAATTAACAATTTAGCAAAATAAACTTATTTGATGTCAATAATTATCCAATGTGAACCTTATGTTAAACCTTATATAATATTATTACCATCTATTTCATAATGTTAATTGGTTAAGTTCTTAATAATACTTTAAGGTAGTATTTTTATATCATATCTAGAGCTGTATATATATATATGTGTATCATGCATTTACATGAAAAATGGCTTTATATGTGTATGTGTGTGTACATGTCATTCTGCTATGCAAATGTCCGTATGAATTTTTCATGCAAACGCATGACATTATACATGTATAATATCGTGTAATTTTATTATTCGGTATTGTATATATAAAATATCGTGCGTTCACATAAAAATTTATTTATTAAAATGTAATAATTTAATAAATCCACTATAATTAATTAAATTATGAAAAGACAATATCGTGTAATTTTATTATTCGCTCAGGCTCAGGTACGATTTATGTGGATTTTATGTGCACTGTAAGGATAGATAAAGACAAAAAAAATATATATATATATATATATAAATTATCCTAGTTAACGATAAAATATTTTGTTTGATTTAGTATGTGTATATCTATAAATATAATCTCTCTCTGAAGACATCCTTAATAAAATAAGAATGTCTATTAAATGATAAAAAAAAAAATCATTATATATATGTGTGTGTGTTTCTTAGTGCATTGAAATTCATGTTTTCATCGTAAGTTGACATGAATATGAAAAAAGAGATCCCTTTCTTTGTCCATATAAATTTTTTAGTCCTTTTTTTTGGTTGGTGATTCTGTAATTTTGTTGAATTAATTCTGAAATTACAAATTTATATATGCATGGGTGTGAGTGTTTCTTCCGAGCACCAATGGCAGGTAAAAATTATGTACCAAAATCTGAGTTACTTGTAAGATTTTAAACATGGTTTTTTAGTCTCTTCTCCAGTTCTGTGGATAATGCCATGTCTATAGCTCCTTCCAAAAATAATGAGATACTGCAAAATGCAAATCACCATTTTTATAGCTTACTTGGTTTTAATAATGTCAAAACATGCCGTTGCAATTTTATCTCTATTATTATTAATTATAGGCGCATAATTAATTATATTTTAAGTCATGAATGTTGGAACTCGAGCGATGCACATGTTGATTTAGATAACACTTTGAAGTTGATCAGTAATCAAGGAGAACTTACGTGACAGACTAATACTTTTACCTACACATGAGAACAACTTAGAAGACATGAACTCAATTAGGGGGATTAAATTAAACCTTGCTTAACAAGGAATTCACACTCTATAATAACAATTTTAATTCATTTGTTGTCCCATAAGTAACTAATCAAAAAGTGGTTGATTAGAACCAAACCTGAGCTGGGTTGCTCGATCAAATAGCGGATAACGGATCCTGGTTCTTGTAGTTTTATGTTAATAGTGTGTAAGCGTCAGAGAGGATTAAGACAGGAATGCCCTCTCTCTCCATATCTCTTCATAAGCAATCTCACCTTCTTTTTGCGGATGACAGTCTAGTTTTCGCAAATGCCACAGCTGATGAATGCAAAAAACCTGAAAAAGAGGAGCCACTTCAACGGACCTATGAAGAAGATGCAACAGACAAAAAGGAGTTCCACTCTAAAAGATTACAGTGGAATTCCTTTTTTTTTTTTTTAATTCCAGAATACACGTTTCCTAGCAAATGATGTTATTGTTGGTCTATTAAGCAACAGAGGCGCATGCCATTCTATTTTGGTATACATGGCAACGGGCAGGGCTTGGATTTAGACTCGGGTCCGGGAAAAGCCCGGCTCGGTTCGGGCTCTGGTTGGGCTTGACCCGGGCTTGATTTTTTAAATATAAAAAATTATAAATATAAAAATTTATTATATAAATATATATTTTTTTATAAATATAAATATAAAATTATTTTTTTAAGTCCGGGCCGGGCCCGGCCCATGCCTGAGTCGGATCATCATTTTGAAACCCGGTCCGGACTTTTTTTTACCACGAGCCGAATCGAGCCCGGACTTTTTTACCACCCTTATTATTTGGTGCTCAATGGGCCTAAAAGCTAATCTCACTCTCGTGATTATTGAATCTGACGCGATAAATCTTATTAGGGGCTCGGTAAAGTGGATTGTTTCAGAGATTAAAGACATTATTAAGAATCTATCCATGTTTAGGATTCATTTTACACCGCGTACTAATAATATGTCGTCCAATAAATTGGCCAAATTGACAACTTTTTGGCTAGATGACTTGAAACTAGACCCGGCCACACTTCCGGAAGGTTCCGATTCCGAAACCGGAACCGTTGGCGACCAGTTCGGTTGGAGTTCGACCCCAACCCGAACCGGTTGGAACCGGTGGAACCGTACGGTTCCACCGGTTCTACGGTTCCAACCGGAGCCCCAACGGCTAGTGGCCGTTGGGGGGGGGGGGCAGCTCCCTGCCCAAAAAAATTAAAAAAATTAATTTTATTATTTAAAATGTAAATTACTAATGTAACCCTAATAACGGTAATAAAACGGTTATATTTATGGGCATTTTTTGTATCAAAAAAATTCTAAAATTCTATAAATATGATTCTTTTTTCATAATTTCATCACACCAAATTCTCAACACTCTCATTTTCTATAATTCTCTTATTCTCAATCTCACTTCAATACAATTCTCTTATAATCTTATTCTCAATCTCAATTCATTTAGTTGTTAATTTGTTATCATTCGCAATTATTCAATTTTCTTATTTTTCTTCCTAATTTCTCAAAAAAAAATGCAAGCTCATCTGATAACATAATTTCAAATATGCCAACCCAATAGAGCGGCCCTAGTGTAAGTGCACAATCACGAGAAGAGAAGTTAAGGCTCGGTCCTCGGATATTTTCAAAATTCATTTTAATTTGGAACGCCTAGAAAATGGTTCACAACGAGCAATTTGCAACTATTGTGGGATTATCTATAAATTTTCTGGTGGATATGGCAATATGATCAAGCACATGGAAAAACATCATCCGGTTGAACTTGGCATTGATACGACGCAAACTCAAACGGGAAGGTACGCATCATCTAGTAGAGGTACGAGTAGTGTAGATTTATTTAAATATTCTGATGCAAAAAATAGAGAAGAATTTGCGAAATTAACTTGTATGACACATCTTTCTTTAAGTTTTGGTGAAAAACTTCATTTTACTAATTACGTGCATAATTCTTTAAACCCTGCTGCATGTAGAATGACTCGAAACACAACAAAACGTCATATTTTCAAATTATATAAAGATGGTAAAATTATTTTAAATGAAATATTTAAAGAGATGAAAGGTCGTATTTCTATATGTTCTGATATTTGGAGTGACCATTGGCAAACACACTCATACATGAGTGTGACTTGTCATTGGATTGATGCATCATTTACCATGCAAAAAAGACTTATTGCATTTAGAGTTTTTGATGACCCACATACTGCACATAATATTTATAGAATGATGAAGGTAATTTTTGATGAATATGGTTTAGTAGAAAAAAATTTTAACAATTGAATTTGATAATGCATCTGCAAATACTGCATTCATTCATGATTTAAAATCCTTATGTGAACCAAATTTAGGGGGTCAATTTTTTCATATTCGTTGTACATGTCATGTCCTTAACATATGTGTGCAAGACGGACTAAAATTATTATCACATTTCCTTGATCCAATTAAAACGTCACTTAACTGTATTTGGTCATATTCTCAAGTTAGGAGAGAATGTACCAAGTTTTGTAAAATAAATGGTATTAAACTGATTAAAATTTCAAGAGATTTTCCAACACGTTGGAATTCTACTTATTTTCTTTTATGTCAAGCATTTCAATACAAAGATGCATTATGTAGTTTTTTTTTCTCAACATGTTCAAAATATCATACTTTATCCTAGTCAATGGGATATTTGTGAAATTTTTTTTAGATATTTTAAGAGTTTTTAATGATGCTACTTTAGTTTTTAGCGGTGTTTATTATCCTACAGCACATTTATTTCTTCTTGAGAGTTTGAATATTGTTGGCACTCTCGATGAGCATGTTGACAATGACGACCCTAATGATATTGTTTTGCTCGAAGCCATTACTGCTATAAAGGTAAAATGGTTGAATTATTTTAGAGAAATTCCTTTACTTTATCTTATTGCTGCTATTTTTTATCCTAGATTTAAATTAGAAGGTTTGAATGGTGGTTTACAAGCTTACTATGATTATTTAGGAATATTAGATGAAATTGATATTATGAGCATAATGACGAAATTAAGAAGTGATTTAATTATTTTATTTAATGATTATATTGTAAGATATAACTTAGGAACATTAGGTCAATCTAGTAGTAGCGAACCGGTAATTCAAACAAAACTTAGCGCATGAGATTGTTGGTTATTGCAACGAAATAAAAAAACTAGGGGTACGACAACTAATAACCCTGAATTAGATAATTATTTATCTACAAATTTTGAGTTATCTAATGAAAGTTTATGCAGTAAAAATTTTAAAATCCTTGAATGGTGAAACCGGCATCAAAATATATATAATGTTTTATCTATTATTGTTAAAGAGATATTGGCAGCACCTATTTCCACCGTTGCGGTTGAGCAAGCTTTCAGCTTGGGAGGTAATATATTGGAAGCTATGCGATCTTCATTACATCCAAGCACTCTAGAAGCAACAGCTTGTGTGGATGATTGGACTCGAGCTGATCTGAGACAACAAGAAGATGCCCCTGATGATTTTGAAGATTTGTTCGATAATGCTTCTGCAACAAGTGCAAGCGGAACCGGAGTCGAAGGATCAACTGATAATGATGATTGATAATTGTAAAATTATAATTTACAAATGGAATATGTCTTAAAATTGTAATGGAACTACGTGAGTTTTGATTCCTCTCACCCTTGGAGGATACGTAGGCAACTTAAATTTTTTAAAATTTAAGCTCAAGCTCTTCAATGTAATAATTTTTTTTATTTATAAAATTAATCTCATTTATTTTAATTAAATTTCAAAATTTTTTTTAAAAAAAGTCTTGGAACCGGAACCGAACCGTTCCGGTTCGGTTCAAGGTTCTGGTTCCACACTTGCGGAACCGGAAACCGGCCGGTTCGTTCGGAACCGAACCGCCGGCCGGGTCTACTTGAAACTACTCAACTTTTCAAAATAAAAAAAAATGGACAAGTGAATAAAATTTGAAAATTTATATATTTTTAATAATTTATCTATCTTTAAATATATGATGTGAATAATTTCCCATTATTATATCACACCCACACTACTAAACAAAGCCTTGGTCTTTGGGATTAAACAACAATTTCCAATTGGTTAGGCAGTTTAGCCATTTGAGAAGGAAGCTTGGTATAAGTTTCACCAAGGGAAGAAATGAAACCAAATCTTTAATTAAACCAGGCATGATTAAAATAACATAACATTAACAGGCCAGGCCAGGCCATTTATTTTATCCGAACAGTCGATGATTTTTGAGTTTGGAAATGACAGCTTCTAATAAATCAACAGAATCTTACATAACTAATAATGCAAGAACCGAAGTCAAAGGTGATTCATAACACATACTCCATACAAAATGGCTATTCGTTCATCACCAACAATTCAAATCAGTTTTGAAGTTTTTGAGAGCAGAAACGGAAGCTCTAATTAAACTACGAACTGAACTAATTAGAACCTTATCGCAAGTTCAGGCGCAGATATTAAGATCTAATTCTGCATGTTTGCCGTAAATTTGCAGGCAAGTTCATTCTGCAACCAGGCCAAATTCCAAGCAAGACCATGTTCAGTCCTCTGCTGGAGGTGAACGACTGCAAAACAGAGAACACGTAATGTAAAATATACAAATGATGGTGAAAATTTTAACAGAAGATCAAACAAACCTGCGGTATCTCTCATTGATGGGACTCTCAGCTCCGTCATAACCGGGGCTGTCCCTAGGTTCAGGCAAAGAATTTGGGCTGGGCTCACGACCATTCTCAGGGCTCGACCTCTCTCTTCTATAGGGACTCTGGCTGCCTCCACGGTCATTATCAGGACTTGGCCTTTCTCTTTCATATGGACTGCGGCTGGGGACACGACCATTGTTGGGACTAGGGTTCCCTTTACGGTCAGGACTAGGGCTGGATCCATGGCCATTCTCAGGACTGGCTCTCTCTCTACGGTAAGGACTTCGGCTACGGCCTCTACCATGGTCAACAGCAGCTCTCTCTTTCCTGTAAGGACTGCGGCTGGGATTCCGACCATAACCAGGGCTACCCCGATCTCTCCTATATGGACTTGGACTTCTAGCATGACCATAATCAGGGCTCGCCCTCTCTCCCCTGTAAGGACTTCGGCTAGAGCCACGGCCATAATCAGGGCTGCCTCTCTCTCTTCTATATGGGCTTGGGGATCTTCTTCTACCCCTATCTGGTGACCTATCACGATTTCTGTCAGGACTATTTCCATTTCTCCGATCATCGTCATCACGAACTGCATATTCCACTGAAATAACTCGATCCATCAGCTTGCTGCAAAAATGTAGATAAAAGTCAAGTATGATTGATTAAAAAAATAAGTAATAGACTGACAGTTGACTAGAGGACTGTCCTTCGGACCAAAAAAACATAACTAATTAATAAAAATATACCTCAAGTTTGTAGCATCCAATGCTCTGGAGGCATCCTCCTGCACTTCATATTGAACAAATGCAAAATTCCTTCTGATCCTAACACTCACTATCTTTCCATACGGGTCAAAGTGCTTTTCTATGTCCCTAGTGCGTGTATGATATGGATCAAAATTAATGACAAACAAGGTCTTTGAAGGTCTTGTATTTGTGGAAGGTCGTCTTGAACTTGAACTTGAACTTGAACCCCCAGGCCTTCTAATTCCACGTTCATGCTACAACACATATAAAGGAAATTAAATAAGATGAATATTGAATAATCAACACTAAAGTATACACATAAGACGAATTACAAAATCAACAATTCCATTACCTTTGTCCATTCAACACGAAGTCTGCGTCCCTTACGACCAAATTCAATTCTATCGAGTCCTCGAATGGCATCCTCAGCATCTCTCTCATCTTCCATATAGATAAAAGCAAAACCTACAAGGAACAAAATAAACAATAATTAATAACATTATACTTCTATGTATGTCAAAAATGGGATTACAAAGTTGAGAATCCTCCCGCAAAAGGAATCTTAAATATGAGATGGCATTTTCCCCTTCAGCAACATACAAACCACCTAAACTCCTACCTCAGAATAAAAATTTGGCAACCTCCGTGAAATCTATAAACCAAGTGACCAGCAAAAATAGTAACAGACCTTCTTATACGACTTAAGTGATGTCAAGGAACAAGATTGCAAAAGTGGATGTCTCATGGTAGGTCAATGAATATAGAGTGCCTTCTCCATCTAATCTGCTGCCTCTGCTGTGAGGTCGGCAATGTTTCTAGCTTGAAACATGTCTGAAATTGAAGGCTGGGCAAAAGTCATGAGGAATGAAAAGGCAATAAAATGTGGTATGGTTGTGCCATTGCGGATGAGAGTGACCCTTCTTGAGAACAAGAAGAGGATGCTCGTCACAGACAGTAAAAGAAATTCTGAAAAGTGCATCCATTGGCCGGGGGCCCGGGAGTATGGATATCCCAAGAAAATCCTGCGCCAAAGAAAATGTTGAGTATGGGGGTTTATGTTTCAAAAACGATACTTGCTTTTTTTCCTCAAACATATCCTGAACCCCCCACTGGAACTCAACAAGGGATAGTTTCTGTTTCCGAGTACATATTCTGAAACACGCAAGAGTATATTGCTGGACGAGGGA
The DNA here is from genome assembly GCA_019454045.1 of Zanthoxylum bungeanum. Taxonomy (NCBI): domain Eukaryota; kingdom Viridiplantae; phylum Streptophyta; class Magnoliopsida; order Sapindales; family Rutaceae; genus Zanthoxylum; species Zanthoxylum bungeanum. Next base: position 55,761 of record SKCR01028281.1, on the reverse strand, counting down.
TGAGAGGAAACTGCCACCTTCATGGATGGGAAATTGCACCCACCAAATTGCCATGTCATTGAAGGACATCACTTCTTTTTATACGAAATGTGTGGGCAAAAGATCATTTATGTCCTTTCATGCACATAATACGAATAAGATTACAGATAGGATCGAGGTCATTTATGTTCTTTCACACATCAATTAAAAATTAAAATGATAGAGGTCATTTTCAATCCACGATGATGAACAAATACACCTACCTAGCCGGTTACAGGATAGTAATTTTGTAATAGTATAAACATAGTATGTATAACATTGCAACTGCGAACTACATGCTTTATAAACTCACGCTCACCACCTGTTTTTAATTAGAACAGTAAAAAATTCAAATGCAAGACTTTGGTGCCTGTAGCAACTAGCATCTACACAAAAACATTTATACTACATAAAATATATATATATCAAAGACTGAACTTTCTAAAGCTTTTGTTGTGATATTACACAATTACCAGTTTTAATGCTTAAAATGGTTCATGTTCAGACCTTGCAAATTTCTTTTAAAGATTTCTTTACTTGTCTGCACTAAAGAACACAAAGGAAATAGTGAAATCACTATGTTCCTCGAAAAATTCCATTCAAGCCTACAATTTCTGAAAAAAATTAAATTTCTAGTCCAGGAAATTCTCAACAAGACAGCTGCAACAGTAGCCAACAAAACCATAGCAAATACAAAAATCAATAGACGAATGCTAAGAGAGCAGGCAAGCTTACCAGACTTCATATCCACTCTATCGACTTTTCCATATCTTCTGAACAGCCTTTCCAGATCAGACTGACGAGCATCATACTCGAAGTTCCCGCAGAAGATAGGCCTCATCATCCTTACTAACAAAATGAGATAATACGTGTACTGTAATTCAGCTAAAATGCAAACAATTATAAGGGAAATTATCATCAATCCACCCAAAATTGTAAAGTTCGAAAAAAAACCTCGTTTTTGAAACTATCATCTGTCCACCCCAGTTTATGAAAAGTGGACATTTTACACCATTGACCATTCAAAATCAGCTTTTTATCGGAAAATAAACAATCATGCAGATTCTTCAGGTCTTGAGGCATTCAAATGTTTAATAATATTTACATGCTATAAAATCAAACCATGATCCATAAACTTATATTTTTCTATCATACAATATCAATTATATAGCAAAATACAGCTGTAAAACATCAATCAAGAATCAGATCTACTGTAAGAACAAGATATAAACTTCAGATCTGAGCAAATCTTGAGGCTCAGTACTAAGAAACTGAAGAAAAATCAAAATAAACAAGTCAAATCCGTAAATCTACCGATTTTTCTTTACTTATCTCCGTTTTCTCGGGAAACAAACGGAAAGCTAGAAAATTCCAAAGAAAATTAACAGTTCAACAAAAGGAAAAAACGGATTTTACCCTTGAAAGCGGCGATTGATAGCTGTGGATGGAACTTTGAAAACCTAAAATGAAAAGTCTCAGAATTTTTTTTTTTTACGGGCCAAACAGAGAGTAAATAATAAATGAGAGATAATGACAATTGATATATGGAAACCGATTTTGAGCTACCCCTGTATTTCTTGTTATTTACCAAAATAGCTTTTTGTTTCGAAGTTCTTAAATTACAAAATTGACCCCACAGATGTGCGGTGGTTGTACCTTATTACCCCTCGTATTACGATGGAGCCGCCCAACTTTGGATAACCCAAGGTCAGGGCGAGAGGCTAGAGGCTAGAGGTGTCACTAACATTGTCATAACGTTTTTACGTTTTATTAAACATCTATTTTAACATTAATATTAATATTCATAAAATCATAAATTCATAGCATGAGTTTTTTTTTTTTTTTTTTTTACGTTATCTTATATTTTAGTATTTTTTTATATTTCATAAGTTAATTTATTTTCTTACAATATTCTCTACCAAACACATCATAAATGATTATATACGAAATATTCATGATCAGATTAACATAAATTAATATGATTAATAAGTATATCAATTTACTTATATTCATATTATATTATCTCTAACGTATTTATATGTTTATGACACAAAAATTTATAATGTAATTGTGTCGTGTCAATTCACTTGTAAATAAAGAAGTTAAATGATGAAAAGATGTAAGATGAAATGACAGTGGAAGACGATACGACAATGTCAGATGGTGCGTTTTTTATGGCCATTATTATGGTATTCTTTGAGTATAAATATATTATTTTGAGCATTGAACAAACAACTTAAATTATTAAACATGTAAACTCTACCAATAAATATGCAACTAATTTCATATTTTGAAAAATTTCATGTTTATTGACAGAATTTACATGCTTGATGATAAAAATTACATGTTTGAACCAATGATATCAAATACCCTTGAGTACTATAGATGAGCCCGTTTTTTTTAGATGACGAAACGGTTTTTAGGATGCCAGGATTGTTGACGAAGATGGCTGGCTGGGGATGATTTTTGTTGCCACCACCACCCTCCATTCAACATATATTTTCAATGCAATATTTGCAAGTCGTATCTTATAATAAATGAAGATAGTGTCTAATACAATGGTTAAATGTTAACTTATATATTTGATCGTGTATTCAAATCCTGAAAATGATCTCTCTATAGTAAAAATAAAAACAAAATTGCGTCTCAAACTTTGTTTATAACGGAAGCCTTGTGCATTAAATAAATGCGGATAATGCAAAACCTTGAACTAGATTTGATTAGAGAGGGCCTCCAAGTGTGTTCACAAGGGTTCTCTTTTCCTTTTTCTTTTTTTTTTTCTTTTTTTTTTTGGAAACGATGGAACCCTGCCACCAAACCACCCATTCTGGGCCGCGGCGCAGGTAAAATCACCGGCTGTTCCAGACTCTTACAAGAAGTGCACCTCCTGGATTCGAACCCAGAACCTCAAGGTGAGATCCTGGACCCTACACCACCAAGTCACACCCCTTGGGGACCTCTTTTCCTTTTTCTTCAAAGAAAAAATGCCCAATATTAGTGAGACCTAATAGGTTACCTTCCCCTCATAATGAGAACATGTATGAAGTATTCTTCTCACTGCACATTCTTCTATTAGTTCCTTCAGTAAGAACAGGAAAGAATAGGGAGATTTAAGCATACCAATATAAATCCCGCATATGTTACCCTTGAACAAGATTTAAAAAAGAAATGAAAGAAAAAAAACAAGCAGAATTTACAGCAAAATTAAGATACTTTAGCTTAGTGTGTCTCCCACCTACCAAACTAATTGGGTAGGGAAAAAAAAGGCAACATAAAGATCTAAGAATTTGAATTCATATCCCATGTATTCCAGGAAATGACGACATGAAAAAAAAAGAGGGAAACAACAGGACCTGCCAAGGCGAGCAGTCTGGAAAATGTAGAAATCAGGAGGGGATGAGAGTACAATCTGATGTTCAATAGCTGGGCGGCATGGTTCAATCGGAAGTTTGATCAGTAGTGCATGTCTTGGGTGAAGAAATTTTACTTGGATTTTTTCAGGAGAGTTGTTGTCCTGAATTCAGCGTCATCTCTGATAAAGCTCCACCACAGATATGTAAGAGGAACGTTAGTGGCATGATATAAAGCATGAGCATCCACAAAACCCCAGTAGGGTGGGAAGTCGTATATCTGCAAAAGCATGGCTAAACCTTCTCCAACAACCACCACCCACAGCTTCCTGCATGATGGATGGCGAGTAACACCAGCCCAAATTGCCCATATGAGAAGTTGAGCTACACCCATGGCCAGACAGACTTTCATGTTTAGGCCTGCAAAATGACTGACTACAGTAAAAACAGTACACAAGAAACAGACATTAACATGAAGAGCTAACTCTGAAGACAATTTTATTCCCACCATTGATGTAAGGTTTATGTAAAAAACTTTTCAGATTCCATTTCCGAGGGGATTTTATATTAAATATAGATTAGCATCAAATTCCCAGGTACTAGTATTTCATGATACAAAATTAAGTTCCACAAGAAAGGTGAGATGATGAGTGACATGACAATAAAAATCATAATCGAACTTACACATGCTTTAAATGATCACTTGGGCAAGAATGAAAAGTTGATAGAATAAAAATGATCAAGTCACATGCTAGAATCAATGAACCCAAGAGTAAATCTGAATATCCATGAAATACAAGAGAAAGGACAAATACAAGTTAACCATGGAAATATAATTTTTGCAGAGAATGAAACAGTCATGAGTAAAGAAAATTTGATGGTTAATTCCAAATATTTGAGAAAGGTTATAGTTTAAATAGAATGTAAATAATTCAGATGAGAAACAATGCGACATACTTAAATGAATATCAATGTGGACACATCATAGACAATGTTCGTTGTCAAGACAATTGTGATTGCACCAAAATGCTACCAATTCTAAGTTGAGATATGTTATGTTGCATTGCAATTTAAGGCGTTAAAGAAATGAATTACCATAATCAAGTTTATAAAAATTCAGGTACAAGATGTGAGTTGTCACAAATGCAATCACTGGAGCAGCAACCATGACCCGGGCAGCCTCATCTCTCACGCTGAAAGCTCGCATGATAGCTAGAATGAAATTAAAACCAAGTAATGCTACAGCAGATGAACAATCAAACTTCTCTGTCAACTCAACATCTCTACAATCAAATTAGAAAAATGACATCAGATGGGGCCAAGAAATTAACAATGTAGTACAAAGACCTATGAAAACAAATCAGTAAATAAACATTCTGATAATCAATTGACTTCATAATAATTACAGAAAACATATTAGAACTAGCTCATTTCTCTCTGGTAAAATAACAAGGTTGAACTGTCAGGGAACATATTTTCTTTTTCCACTGTCCCATAGTCGTGTCATCTCTAAAAATTCACTCACAAGCAGTGGGATGAATAAAACCAATTCCAATCAATATTAGCAGAATGAATTAAAAAAAACTTTCTCGAGAAAAAAGAATCAGCTCATTGTTGAACTATCAATTAGTAGATTATGAAGTGATGATGTTGGGGAGAAAGCTGGAGCCTAATTATAGGGCTATTCTTTAGCTATATAGTACCATTAGGGGTGTCAAAACGAATCACGAATCGAATTTGTGTCGAATCCTAAACGAATCGAATCAAAATATGATGGATTCGTATTCGATTCGTATTAAAACGAATCCTAATATCAGAATTCGTATTCGATTCGTTTAAAACGAATCGAATACGAATATTCGTTTATTCGTTTAGTCAATGATATTATTTAATAAAATAATTTACCACACTTGATTTACATCAATTATTCATTAAGATATACATATGAAATGTGTAATTAATATATTTACTAAAATATCTCACCAAATACCGAAAAATATAATTTTTCTATGATAATTAGCTATAATTTCTCGAATATTAATTGAAAATTAACAATAACTAGTAAATAAAAATAATAAACGAATCCTAAACGAATAAACGAATCAATGAGCTTAAATTCGTATTCGATTCGTTTAATAAACGAATCGAATCGAATTGACCCATTTATTAAACGAATCCATTTTTTCAAACCCGTATTCGCTTTAAACCGAATCGAATCGAACGAATAAACGAATCCTGACCCAAATTGACACCCCTAAGTACCATAGATAGATATACATTATATTTCAGACCTAAAGGTACATTCAGAATAGGTTATAGGACTGCTTACCGACTGTGAAAACAGCACTCCAGAACCAGGAGTTCATTGCTAGGCATCCATAGATGTGCCATAAACCAGTATATTCATAATAAGCCTTCTTATCTGGCCTCAAAGGCAACTTATAGTACACAAGGATGAAAAAGGACACCCAACCATGAAATTGTATGGAAAGATTGAGTGCAGATAGAGCAACAGCAACAGGTTCCTAAGAACATAAACAACATTGAATAGGCAAAGCATATAAGCGACTGCAGCAAAATTAAGTAATTACATCAAAAGTGAAAAGTGCACCAGCATTGCTGCGTGTAACAACCTGAAGTCCATAAACACGGCGGAATGGCCATTTCCCATGATACTTGACAGGCTTGTCACCAACTTTTCCTCTCTCTTCTTCCCTAGCAAGCATACAGTGATATCGACAGTCACTGCTGCAGTCCCATTGTTTCCACTGGATGTAGAGTGGTTCTTGCAGATACCATGGCCCATCAATAGGTTTCCCATCAGATGAAAAGTTACAGTGTTGGAAGCATTTCCCCCCCACACATCCAGTTTTCTCACACTGCTCCACACAAGCCCTGCAAATCAATAAGAAGTACGATAAGGATTAACATTCCACAAACGAAACATGCATAGGACAACATAGACTAATAAAATTTCTTGAGCATAACACAAATTGCAGGTTTAGTTGATCCTCCGGCCAAAACCAAAAGTCAATGTCAATCAATATTAAGAATGCAAGCACAAAATCAGAAAGAGGTAAACAGAGATGGCACTAAGAATTCTTGAGAAATTTGATGGGAAAGCTCAAAAGTAAAAATTACTATTTAACCAAATAAACATCAACGAAGGGGATGCAGAGAGAGCATTGTGGATATGTGAGGAAGAGTGATTTGCCTTGCAGGCGAAATCGTTGTGGATGTCTAGGCATCTTAACAGTATTTTTTGAGATTTCCTCAACTGTAATATTTTAATACTACTGATAGACTTTTTTTGAGGAATTGAGGACAATGCCAATTTTAGGCTAAAATGGATTACTGTTGAGTGAGGAAAGGTGAGGAAATAGCGTATTTCGAGTGAGGAAATGTGAGGAAATGGTTTTCTTAAATAGGGGCAAAAAAAGCTATAATATTACTTTTTTGCCCCGCGACCGAACAAAGAGAGGGAGCCTTTTGACGAGGGTATTTTAGGCATTTCTAATAAACATTATTAGTGGACACGTGGCGCGATGTAGTGGTGATACGTTTTTAGGAGGGAAAAATATATTTTGAATGTTTCAATAAAGTGAAATATTCCCTAGGCCAGCCTGTCTGCACTCCTTGCTGAGCAAGTAATTATTTTGCTATATAAAGTGACTAATAGGATGTGATTTGGGGTTGTCATATCGATATATTTTTTGAATTTCTGGATATCACATACGAAAGTAGTAAACGGTATCTTTATCTGTTGTCTTCTTTTTATTTATCATATCTTTTGATAGGTTTGGCATACAATGGTATACTGCTTAGAAGAATATCTCGAGACTTACGGGCAGTTAATTCAAATGTGTGTAGATCGGTTTTTGACGTTGCAATCAGAGAGTGGGAGCGAACGCGTCATTTAGTACCGGAGAGGTTTGTTCTAGAGTTCGAGAAGCAAGAGAATTTGATAAGGCAATTAAGAAGATTGACCAGAAAGGTTAGTAGAGGTAAGAAAGAAGTTAGATCAGTACGAGTTAAATCAGTCAGTGGAACAATTTATCAAGGATGGTAGGCGCTGGAAGTAGCCAGTATCGAACTCCTGTAGCGTATCGTAGAAAGACATTTCAGGGATCTAGTGGTTATAAACGCACATATAGAAATCGTGGGTCATATCGTCCTGCACGTTTTACTTATGCACGTAGACGATATGTTCAGAATATTCCTCGATATATTAAAAGGAATAGAGGTGGGCCGCGAAAATTACAGTTATATGACGAACAATTGAGAGATGTTGTGTTTACTAATAGTGGTGCGTCTAGGTTAATAAATGGTATTGAATTGGGTAATAAAAAGTGCGATCGTCAGTCGGATAAGATTGTTGTTAAAGGTATCAGGTTAATTGGTAATGTTCAGTTAGGGTCTGATGCTAAGGAGGACCCTATTGTGCATCATGTGTTATTTTTTATTGTTAGTGATAATGCACCTGTGGACACCGTACCCCTTCCAGACAAGATATTTATTGGTGATGGTGAAGGTAATCCAGAGACTTGGATTGTTGATCCTGAACAATGGGATCGTTTTAGGATTTTGAAAAAGTTGAAGTTTAGGTTAAGTGGTGCTATTGATAATGAACAAGTTAGACATGGGTCAGAAACAATTGATCATTTTATACCAGTTAGTGTGTGGACCGATTACAAAGATACGTTGTTTGGGAATGTTGGTAGTATTCAAAAGGGTGCCATATATTTAATTACAGCCACTGTTAGTGGTAAAGCGTGTAAATATACTTTGAGAAGTCAGATGTACTTTAAAACAGTTAATGACAATGTTATTTATTATATTGTGGGACAGTTTAGCAGTGTTCATTTCTTTCACATTCTACAATGGAATGATATTTTTTTTTATTGTTTAGGTTAATGGACGTAGACGATAAAAAACTAGTGTTGTTGAGGGGGTTTACTCGAGTGATTACAGTTCTATAGAACTTGCATTACCTAATTTATTCGCGCAATTGAAATTGAGATATGGTAACAAGAGTATTAAAGTTGATAAGATTATGATAAAGTATTCACCGTTAATGCCTGTGGGATGGTTAGGGTAAATATTTACGATCGTCGTTTGGATGGGAATGATTCCCTGCAAGCGTATTTCATCTTCCCAGTTGACTGTCAGTGTGAGCTGATTTATTACGGTAATGGGTATTGTTCTGTAAATGATAAACACGCACCTTGGGTTGTGAAGTATCGTTTGGAGGATTCGAACATAAAACGGGGGGTGACTTATTGTAAAATGAAAGGATATTTAAAGTATTCAACTAGTGAAATGCCTGAAGATAGTGCCATGAGACCCCCTGTAATACAAGTCTTATCTAAGAAATACACGACTGAAAACGTCGATGTATGGCATTGTGCTCCTAGTAAAATTGTTCCTATAATCACGAGGTCTTTATCGTTGGTGAATCCTGAACGTCGAAGGGATACATTATTAGGTGGATTCGGAGAAAGCGCTTCAGTTATAGAAGAACGAAGAGGTCGTTTAAGTGTATCTGATCATGAATTATTCAAGTCACGAGGTGAAGTTGAAAGGAGAGGGTCTGTTGTACTAGAGCCACATGAGTTGTCAGATGTATTAAGAAATGTGATAATGAGTGTGAGAAATGTTCAAGAAAATAAAGATGTTGTAGTGGACGACAAGGGTAATGTTGTAAGCAAGTGAATAAGTTATGAATTATAATTTGTTAGTATTACTAGAGTGTTATTAATATTTAATATTGACAATAAAACACCACCGAGCAATAGAAGCGAACTAGAGAGCGCCACTTTGCGACCATGATATATAACCCCAAAAAATCATTCAATTTATAATGAGTCCAAACTGTCGAAGACAGGAACCATATATACTATAATCTAAAAAAGAGGTTCATAAATATTAAAGAACTTGCAGTTTACATTTGCCCAGTCATGAAAGAGCGGGTCTTTTAACATTTCAGTCTTATAAGACTGATCTGGATTACACAAAACAATACATGGGATGCCGCCTAAACATTTAGATTTTTTTCTATATTTTTCATTAACTATGAAATCTTTTTGTGCACCCAGTAATTGTTTTTTACATGGTAAAAACTGAAATTGAATATCATCTATTATATTATACAAGGCTTTATTATCATAATTACTAAAGTCTACAACCCCTTGGAAATAATTATGGCGTCCCAGGTGGCGTGCCCACATTGTTTTGCCCGTCTTGCTGGGTCCCTCCAATATTAGCGCTAGTGGACGCTCCGGTCGTTGATTTTCTTCCTGGCAAATCAATGGTGTCAGGGATGCTTTCATGAAGTAGATGTTCATAATAGAGGTCATGCATTAATTCAAATAAATTATTATCTTCTAATTGAAATTCTAGCCTAGTTGTCATGTCATATTGTGCTATAAATTGTTTACGGACAATGAGGACATTTTCCATGGCCCACTGGTGTAGTTTGTCAGGAACTCTTAGGAATTGGGTCCATTTTGGTGTGAAATGGCTAATGGGGGAGGGCCATTTTGATTCCGCTGCATATTCAAGATTTCGTAGTTGGGTGGCCCATATGTATGGTTGTTCATTTTCGACTCTGACGAGAAATTCGTCTTTGGATGTGGATTCTTGTAGTATTTTTGCCCAGATCATATTGCGTTTCTTGACAAGTGATTTCCTATTAGCCTTTAATGTTCCTTTCTCTTCGTACAGTCCTTCTTTGGCAATGTAATCATGGACAGCAGCATCTGATCTTGGTATTTGCATATTGGGGTGATACTCCCCGCATGTAAGATCAGATCTAGTATTGTCGTTGGGGTCTTTGATATCGCAATATGCAGGACTTCTAATGTCGAAACGTTTTTGGGTTTGCAGTAGGACGTGGAGGTGAGGTTCTCCATCCTGATGATGTTCCTGCGCTACGTGAATAAATGAGGGTGAGAATTTATGGAATAAATTCCACAAATAATCAAGAACGAAGGGGATGCAGAGAGAGCATTGTGGATATGTGAGGAAGAGTGATTTGCCTTGCAGGCGAAATCGTTGTGGATGTCTAGGCATCTTAACAATATTTTTTGAGATTTCCTCAACTGTAGTATTTTAATACATTTTAAGCATCCAAAAAAAAAAGGGAGACTTCAAGGGTTTAAACCGTGAACTTCCTCGGCACAACTTTATCACTAATAGGTAAATTTTGCTAGAAGACCGAAGATAACAACTCGGTTACACAAACAAAACATCAAAATTAAGTCTCAAAATCCATCAACAATTTTTCATAGGTTAAAAAAAAAAATTCTTCATATTAACGGAATGAGGTATAATATCTAAGCAGCAAAGTCTCAGAATACATCAACAATTTTTCACAGGTAAAAAAATTCTTCATATTAACAGAAAGAGGTATAATATCTAAGTGGCATAGACTCAACTTCAATCATCAAAATTCAAGTGCCAAGTTAATTTCTCAATTTTTTTTTTACCTCTTACTGAATTCAAGTTAATTCAGAGAAAGAGGTAATTTTTTTTTTTTACTTCCAATCTAAGTCGAAACTACTAACAAGACAGCGAATCTCTAGCAAATAAACAAGCCATCTGATTCCAAAAGCACTTCAGTATCGATTTGACTAAAGTAATCAAAAGTGCTTTTGAAAAACAATCAATATTATCCTCATAAATAAATTTATAAATCTAAATTTTCTTTGAAATAACAACCCTAGCTCGTCAATACAACAGTGCTAGCATTCCATATAATAAATTAAAAAATTACAACAACAAAAAATTATTGCAATAATAATTAAAAACGAATTGAGAATCTGTACTTGTAAATCGGATCAGCGTCACCGTCGGTTGCGTGGAGAGCGGGAAGCGTAAATGAAAGAGTAAGAATGAGAGCAATCAAGTGACGGTGAGCCATCTGGATCGTGGAAGTCAACAGAGGAAGATTTTAGGAGATTTTCCACATAATCAACGGTCGGTGATTGAGTTTGTTACAAGTGCGAGTTGAGTTGAGTTGAGTTGAGATTTGACTCGGTGGCGAGAGAGAAGAAAAAGGAGTGAGTCAGAGAGTCCTCCGAGTTGAGAAAGATGATGAATCGCGAGTGCGATGAGGCAGACAGAGACCAAAAATGGCACAGAATCTCGTGAAGAGCTGTTATCAGAAACAATTCTCCAGAAGACACGTGGATGTGAAGATGCTGGAGACGGTTTTACCGTTTTGCCCTTCAAGGCTTGTAGAAGTGGGGCGTGTACATTAAATTTTAACGCGTGATATCAACTTGTGAGTTGTGACAAATTCCATTTTTTTTTTATCACTAGCTTGAATGTCAGGTTGGCTCTGTAGTCTGCAAGACTGTTAAATAAATAAAACATGTAAAATTCTCGATTGTTCAGATTCTTACAATAATCGAATTCAGAATCTGACAACTAAATTTTAAACTCTTTAATCACCAAATCACACTCCTTATAGCGATGCGCAACATATATTACTGTCTAAGATCCTCATTTTTTTAATACAATTTCACAACCCTCAATTTAATTATATTTTTTTTTTTGTTATCTTTTTTATGTTAAAAAAAAAAAAAAACTCATCTCATATTGTTGATTATTGTTTTTCATTTCAGGGGAAATTTGGGAAAATATATTTATCGATCAAACCTTCCACAATTAATGAATTTATTTGGTTAGTTGGTAACCAAAAGCAAATTTGGCAAGAAAACATAAAATCACAGAGATAGACAAAGGTTTAACGTGGTTCGGCAGAGAGTGGCTCCAACCTACGTCCACGGAAACAAAGAAAAGAATTTTTATTACTAGCTCGGGTCAAACCGACCTACTTTCTCTCTCTTTCACTAAGCTTTAAGTGCTCTTTTACAAGTTATCAAATATCAAAATTGCTAACCAAAAGGAAACAACAAGCCAACCCTTGAAATTAAGCATTCGACTATTTGATATAGACTTCTAAAACCACTATTTCACCAACTCGTGATGTCAGCTTATGTCAATATGTCACTGTCGCCCATGCCCCCTTCCCCAACTACTCTACAAACAGTGGCTCTGGCCATCTGACACAACCACCATATGCCATTTGAAAAATCATCATTCTCACATTTACCCTCTTCTACATATTCTGCCCATGTGACAACCTGTATTTCAACCACCCTCGCACTGTTCTATATGTCAGGAGATAATCATATGTCATGCTCCCATTGTATCAGTCTTATTGAGGCTCAAACTCTCATGTAGTGCTTACATCATTCATATATAAATACAAGATACTATAATCCTGACCTCAGTCTCTGGGTCGGTATGCCAAGTGGAACAGCGTTGAATACACTTTTTTGCTTCTTTACCAGGTCGGGTAAGTAGTCATGGACCACCTCGGGTCAGCTTTCACAGATGCTCAAGTTCAACCGGTTTTGATACCTCTCGCTAGGTCGGGTCGGGAGAGATTTATTCACTTCCCTCATTTTCTCTTTGCAATTCTTGAACATTCTTGATAAGTATTCGAAGGCTCACAGGCTTTCTATGTTTCTTCGTTTCTAGTTAAAAAAAAATTTCGGGTGTATGTGACTGTGCCTCAGTTGGTTCACTCCAAATCTCATTTCTTTTATTACAAGCACAAAACATATCACATGACGGCCTCGGGCCAGTCTTCACGTGTGCAAATGATGTCGAATCTGATGCCTTGTTATCAGATTGAGTGCCTCGGGCTCGGGCCTTTTTTCCTGGCCTCTCATCCTCACAATGACATTGTACTTTCTTCTGTTAAGTGCAAATCACATTATACCCTTCTTCAGTTTTCAGAATTCCTCGAGGCTGAAAATCACCATCAATATATATATTAAATTAGTTTTCATTATTTTTTTTTCTAGTAATCTAAATTAAAATGTGATAGAAACTTTAGAATCTCAAATCATTTTGAATTTTATTTGACCTAATTTAATATCTCTATTCTTCGTAATTATTTAGGGCTACTCAAATTTGAAGATTGACCCAGTTGAGTGTTCATATACATGTTTTATTTTACTGATTAAACATGACCTTGATTGCAGAACCACATGAACACTTGTTACAAAAGCTTCTTCCACCTCTTCCTGAGAGTCACTTCAATCTTTCCACTTCTAAGGAACTTTAGGCACAGTGGCCATGTATCCTTGTAGCGAAATATCCCAACCATCATTGGAGGAGTCATAAAATTAATTTATTAGAGATAAAAATTTAATTTTCACAAAAAAAAAATTAGAAACTCTCCACTTTAGTAGAGATAAAGTAAAATTATATCATTAAAAAATAAAATTTCACTAATTTATATGATAAATTTTAACAAATTTTTAGATTGAGTGGGGCCAGCTCTGCCAATGCCAACCACATCCACCTCCATACAGTTCACAAATAAAATAAGTACATTAATATAAGAATAAAAAATTGAGATGGATTTATAAATTCAAACACATAGTGACAAGAAATATGTTAAGATCTCATTCTTAAATCCGGTTAATAAGGTATCCAATGTTTAATAAACTACCAGCTAATACCATATTTGGCTAATGTGGGACAATATGTATAACTCATCGTTAAAAATTGATTTGTAAATAGAGGTTGTCCAATGGTTAATAAACCACACGTTAATCTCATACTTAGCCAACCATTACACATTTTAAATTTTACACTAGTCCAACTAATCTCAGCCGAACACTACAATACCGGCGTCACCACTTATGATTCATGATTGCAATTGGGAGGCATAATGTTATCACTAATACATGAACCTATCAGGTAGAACTCATCCTTAAAAACTGGCTTATAAGAAGAAAGTACCCAAAAATTAATAAATCTCCAACTAACTCCATACTTAACTAATGTAGAACAAATTGACTAGAACATCTCAACTTTGGTTCAACATCTTCAGTTACAATCTTGCAAATGATGGCTTAATATTCATACCATGATTTATGTTGGCTGGTATGTGTTGTTATTTACTTATACATGCATAATTCTTAAACACTCCAATGAAACACCAATATACAAAAATACAGAGACATAAAACCATAATTGAATTTAGACAAACCTGTAAATGTGAATTTTATGTAAAAGGAAGAAAATATACACCAAGCCGAGTTTGTCTCTTTCTTTAAGAACCTATTAGCCCTGTCTCGGTACTCTACGGATTTGTGATTAACGTTCTCTCAAGATTCTTGGTTACTTCTTGATTAAGTGACACTTCTTTTGATGAAAAACACGAACTAAGAATAATGACAGAAACTCTATTCTATAAAATAGAGACTCAATGTGTTTGAATGATTGAATTTAATTGAATCAATGAAAGTGAATCCAATTGGGTCTATATATAGATATGAAGGATTGTCTTTGAAAGACACATTTAGTCATTCTAAAGGTTATAACCCTCCAATATACCATTTGAACTCAAATGTTATATGTTTTCACTGTAAGGGACATATCCCTCCAGTTTATTTCTTTATCAAATGACACATATCAAGAGACATATCTTATAATAAGACACTCTATAAATATACATGTATTTTGAGAATCTCCTACAATTTCATCTGAAAGAATGACAGAAAAATGAAAAATGAAAATCAAGTACCTTGCAGTAGTTGGTGTTAGTGGTACAGTCATCTCATGATGACCCAGTTCACGAGGCTTCCCACACTGTGGGCTCTCAGGAGGATTCAATATATACACAGTCATACCGTTTTTTTATGTGAAAATATTATTTCTGCGACTCAAACCTATAACTTTCAAGTCACAATGAAATAACATTATCATTACATCAAAACTCATCCTAAAAAAAAATATCTGGGAATACTGAGATGATGTGTAAAAAATATAATAAGAAGTGATTGAGAACAAAAATAACTGAGGTGGTTGGTACAAGGTCTTAATGCAATAAGGTAGGAAATTAATGGAACATGTTGTTATATGCTGATATGGTGAGAAATGGAACAGTTGTGAGCATGAAGATTTTGAGATACCATTTCCTTTTTCAAAACTCTTTTGCTAGGCAAATTCAAACTTTAAAAATATTATCTACACACCAAGTTCCTTTCTTTGCAACTGATAAACGATAATCATCCCCAATATTATCTGCTAGCATTGTGACAAGCCCTATTGGCCCTGCTCCCATGATAAGCACATCTGTCTCAGAGACGGTTTTGAATTGTCCTAAATTTTATCGTCCCTAAGTGAGTTCTTGAAATGAGAATCCTATCAATAAAAGATAAAAAAAAATATATATCATATTATATATTTAAAAATTTAAATTTTGTTAGATACGGTGGCCTTAATTTTAAATAAAATTTTAGAATCTCAACCAATCGCTTTTGTCGACTTTTCTCACAGCGACATCTTATTCGTCTCGGGATCAATATTGGCACTGCGGCATGCATGATTATACTACCAACACTTAAGGGCTCCAACATAGCTCCTCCCTCCAAGCTGGCATTGTCTGGCAGTTTAAAACATTAGTCTGCTGGATATACCAAAATGTGTGACAAGAGGAACAGAAGGTCAAATGAGAATAACATAAAAAAGAAAGTGTTTTTTTTTAATATTTAACTATCGTCTGAAAATATTTTTCGAAATATAAATTATTTCAAATCTCAAAAAAGAAATACTATTGACGGTCATTTTTACAAATAAAATGTGTGACAAGAGAAACAAAAGGTCAAATGAGAACAACACAATTGAACTAATCTTTTTTTAACTTAATGGCAATTCAATTCTCACCTCACTCATGTGAGCGGGGTTCGAATTACAAACCACTTGTTTCTACTTAAGAAATTTTACCAACTAAACTAGCTAGCACCCACAATTAAAATAAACAATATGTTTAGAAGAAGAATGAACAAATTGATACCACTTTTTACGTGACAATTATCATATTTATCAACCTGATTGGCAAGAGAATCACGAACCGGTGGATTTGCAAAAAACTTCATATCCTGACACAGATTATATTAGGGGTGGGCGCGGTTCGGTTTGGTTCGGTTTTTGTTAAAAACCGAACCAAATCATATTTTACGGTCTGATTTTTTATCTCTCAAACCAAACCATTAAATAACGGTTTGGTTCGGATTGAAAATTTTTTAAACCAACGGTTTACGGATTGGTTCGGTTCGGTTTACAGATTATTCTACTTAAAATAAATTTTCATCCACTTAAGGGAAATGTGTATGGTGCCAATGAACAATGACTCTTAATATAAATATCACACAAATATGCGGCTACGATTTCAAATATTAAAAAAAAAACATCATTTTGCAGTCACCTTGCAACCAACCGTAAGACATAAGTATACAAGTTAACGAAATTAAATCTCAGTAAAGTCATGAGTACAACAATGAAATTGGAAGCTAATAAAACAATAATGATAAGGACGGCTTCATCCTGAAGAGTGGCTTACGACTCCCTCCATTTTGCTCAATATCCAAAGTTATCCAAAGGTTCTTCAATTATTCTTCAAGATGAAAAAGTACACAACCACCAGAAAACCACATGCTGTAAAAGTTACAAATGAGTTAGTTACTCAGACAAAAATATTAACAACCATACTTTGTGCAATAATTGTACCTTCAACTTATAAATAATCTTTCCAAAATCAAATTAAGATAATAAGTTCAATTCCAAACTTAATTGTAGGAATCTTTAAAAGAAGTCTAACATAAAAAATGATGGTTAAGAAACTTAAAAGCTAATAAAAGAACGAGTTAATATTCACCAATACTAAGTAAAAAAATAAATATCATATTGAAACTTTAAAGATATATGTTACCTTAATCATCTATACTAAGAGCAGCAAGTGATGGATCCACATAAGCTTATCAAAAAAAAAAGATTACATGTCATTTACGAGCTTAATTACAAGAGTCAAATCTGTCAATATTTCTAAAAGATAAAAGTACCTTTTAAGTTTTTGATCTTAGTACAGTGCACGTTGCAGAAATTCTTCGTTTTAATTTTACTTGGTTCTATTATGAATTTTATCAAACATTTGATATGCAAAAAAATAAAAGTATAATCAAACAATAAGCCCTCACAAAAAACAAAAATCCAATAATAGAACAACAAAAATATAATAATGTAAATAACAAACCTGAATAAATGTAAAGATAATCTTTTTTTCCTTTTTTTTTGGCTCACTCTCAAGGCTTTCTTTCTGGCGTTGTGTTAATAATTCCTGGAGTGATAGATGAGGAAAAATATAGGAGAGATGAAAGAAGAGTGATGGCGAGAGAGAGAGAGAGACGGAGAGAGATGAAAGAAGAGTGATGAGCGACAGAGAGAGATGAGGAAAAATCTAGGGTTTTGTTTTAATTATAACGGTTCGGTTCGGTTTAACAGGTGCGATTCGGATTCGCACCTAAACCGAACCTTAAACCGTTTGGGATGGGCCAATCCGAACTGTAAACCAAACCGTTAGAAAAAAATCGTAAATTCGGTCCGGTTTGGTTTGGTTCGCGGTCAGGTTCGGTTCGGTCGGTTTTTTTGCCCACCTCTAGATTATATACACCTCCATTGCTGTGATCACATCGTCCAGCACCTGATCCCTGGTCAAGGGCCATACGGTCGCTAGGCACCAAGGTCTTCACCTTACTTCCCACCTCTTGTCGAGGAGAAAATCGACACAGATGATTGGTTGAGTTTCAAATTTAACTCAAAATTATAATACCTGAATCCCTAAAATCTTCAATTTTTAACGTATAATATGACTTATATATTTTTCATCATTTATTAGTAGAGGCTTTATTTTAAGAACTAGCTTAGGACCCTATAAAATTCAAAGTTTTATGATCCCAACACACACATGCCCAATCACCACAGGATCTTTCACTACAAAAATCTGCACACCTCAAGGTCTGCAAATACGCACAACATTCAGCATTCAAAGATTATTTTGTTTAACAATGAATAAACCTAATATATTTCATTATCATCATATTCTCAGCCAGGAGCGGCAATGAGTTGCCCTATATTTTGAACCCTCCTGATAAAAGATAAAAAAATATAACAGTTTTATTATACACTTAAAAATTGAAATTTCAGCAGATTTAGACCCCATAATTATGGGTGAAATTTTGGGATCATAACTGAAAGTGTCTATAAGCAATATCAAGTAACAATTATACCCAAGAAGCGATAGGGGTGAATTGGGCATTAATATTTAAATCTCAAATTAAAAATCTTTTAAATATTACGCTACTTAGTTAATAGCTTTACGGATTATGCTTAAAATTCAATTTCACGATTAATATATTCAACAATGGATATAATTAATTTATAAATTATGACCAATAAGTAAAATATCGATTTTACTTTTATTGTCCAAAAGTGATTATCAATATTAATTTTAATAATGACAAGTTTAATATATGATATGAAAAAATAATATAAAACTTGCAATAAATAAATGAGTTGAAGATAGAGAAAATGACATCGGATTTATAGTGGTTCGGTCAACTCCTTACCTACGTCCACTAATCTAAGTCACGCTTGAAATTTTCCACTATGTAAATTGAATCCACACTTTACATCAAGAGTTTTCAGAGCTCACTCTCAAACCTTTATGATTTTCTTCCAATGATTCCTAACCTTCAATTGAGTTTTCTTCCAAGGCTTCCTAACCTCAAGCTTCAATAAGCTTTACACAACTTAGAGTTTTCGCCAACTCTCAAGGTTTATAATTTTGGGTTTTCAAGGTTCCCTAAACCTTTTATACAATGATGAAGAATTTGAAACTGAAATATTCTTACAAATAAGCACAAAAATTTCTCACAAATAAATATTACAAAGATTTTGTAAGTGTGATAAAAACTCAAATGTAATAAGCTCTCTAATGAATAAAAAAATGTATATTTAGATAGCTTCAAAAATTTGATTTGAGAGAAAAATGATTTTAAAATATTTGTAAACTCTCAAGAATGTATTGACATGTTTAGAAGATGAATATATGTGCTAGAGATCTTTTAGAAGTGATAAAAATGACCAATTTATAGATAAAACATAAAACTAATCGTTTACAATCGTTATGGTTTCTGAGACCGGTATGTTGCTGAACAGTGATCGATATAGAGCATCCCGGTTCTAGAGAGTGTGTTCCCTAGTCTCAGACGTCAGTATCCTGGTTCAGGGACCAATATGCTTGTTCCAGTAACAGTTACAACCCTGACAACACTCGGTAATTTGGCCATAAATTACTCTAGAAAATTCCAAATTAAACTCTGTAAATTTCTATATAAACTAGACACATAGAACTATCATCTGTAAAAAAATTCACCTTGAAAAACCTTAAGATGAATTTTATGAATTTTTTTAAACTGATAGATCTACACAAAATGTTTATATTGAATATGTAGTATTATGGCTCTAGCATAAGTTTTATATATTGGAATTGTGATATGCTTGATTCGTAGCAACCTAAAGGCACATATTTATCTAGCGGTATATCATTTGAAATTTAATTCATCCATTTTCTATTTTTTTAAGCTATTTTCATATGCACTTGATGTATTGAAATTCATTTTGGTGCAAATAGCTAGTGTGCAAATGATTTCTTAAGCATTCTAAGCCATTTTAAAAACAAATGATACAAAATGTATGATTCCTAGGAGCTTCAAAATATTTGAATAACCTCACTTATATTGATTCTTAACTCCTAATTATCATCTTTGATTTTCATCTTACTTAACTATTGCTTTAGTTTTTTCATTCTCGTTTTAGCTCTTTATCATATTTTCTCTCTTGATCATCTAGTAGCTCATTTTGGCTCTCCATCGATATTTTTTCATATTCAAGCATAGCAATTTTATGAAATAATGCAAATGATTCACACAACTTATGTAGTTCAAACTAAATATCACATTTTAACCTTATGGACTAAACATAACAAAGTATCGTAAGGTAAAAGAATTTATACATTTCATTATAATATCTTAGAGTTGATCACATTTGAATCAAGCAAATAAGATTTCATCAATTAGAACATGATTCAAACTTATAAAAATCAAAAGTTTATTGAAAAATAATAAAACATTTAAAAAACATAAGCTTTTCAAAAATATAAGATTAATTATCTCCGTTTGAAAATCAACAATGAATTTAAAGAGAAATATCATATATACAAGGAAGAAAATCCATTGCACTTCAATTATGATAAGAATTTCATCTCATAAGGTCATAAGATTTAATATGTCATCATATTATCCACAATATGTAATTTGTCACTGATTACGCCCAAATATATCTCGCGGTTATCGCAGTACAGTTGGGGTGTCGATTCCTCAGAGAGATGGTCACAAAAACTGATTTACTTAAACAAAAACAATTAGCAATAACTGATTTAAAGAAAGAATTAAGTTGTGATGAAAAACTAAATAATTCAAAGGCTTAAAAGATTTTAATAATAATGAGAAAAATAGCAAAGCATCAGGATCCCCTCTTGCACCTATTACTTATATTCCGTTATTGATTCATGTTATTACACAATTGAGGATTTCACGTCCCAAATCCAAAATTGGAAGATATTCAATTCTACACCAGTTCAAGGTCTAAGGTAATTGTTATTCAATCTTCTCTACGCTCACAACTCACAAGGCTATCGTTACAACCTATCTAACGACGACAACATACCTCGGGCAATACTGCAGCAGAAGATCAACTCGCAAAACAACCTTAATCTATCAAACCAATTTTACTAACAACACATAGAAAAAGCATGACTGAATCTATATGTAAACTAATAAAATATGGTTCTCAAATAATCAATAGAATAAAGAGATGAATAGAATAACAATTATATTAATCAATTAAAATCATTCATGAATCAAATAACAAAAATACAAGAATTGGGTACAAGAGTTCGCCCTTAGCTTTGCTTGGGAGATTAGTTTCGCATGCTAGACGAAGAACCAACAGAGATGGATGGGAAAATCATTGAATAAATCCTTGGTTCTGATCCCGGGAATTTGCATGGCTCTGTTTTCTCTTTGGAATTTGTGTATCTAGCCTCCTCCTTGAGTCTGGAAGAACAGTTGTATTTATAATAGTGTCAGGGTGTCATTAGGATTTCAGAAAACCCTAAAAACTGAGACCTGAAACGCGTAGGAAACTCTCCCGCAGAGCCGTGGCTCCTTAAGTGGGCGCCGCGGCGCCAAACTCTCGGGAGTTTTGGCCCGTGCATGTTTGTTGGGGTGGCGCCATGGCGCCTCTTTTGATGTGTATTGGTGGCGCCATGGCGCCACATTGTTGATGAATGGCGTCATGGCGCCATTCTCTCTGGGTTTTGTATGCAATTTTGGCGCCATGGCGCCAATGCTCCCCGCTCGTCATGTGTCTTCCCAGAGGTTCCCAAAACACTTGTGAGTACTCCCGGATCCATGTATTAATATTCCTACAAAAAAATCACTAAATTAGCGTAAATAATAAACATTTTTAAATTAATATAACAATAGGAATTATATACTAAAACATAAAATATATAACTAAATACTTAACAATAAGCCTAGATAATTGATGTTTCAAAATACATTTTCATGCACTTATCACAACCCCCAACCAGCTTATTGCTAGTCCCTAGCAATTCAAGAGTAAAATAAAATGAAAACTAAATAAATAAATCTATCTAAGCCACTTTCGTAGGGATCACGATTGCATTTAGCGTATGCAACAAGCCTTTAAACCCCTAGGTGTCCCTAGTGGACGAGTTATAGTCTCGTGAGGGTTTACAGTGACGACACCCACAAACGTCATTCAAAACACACAATCAAACAAAATAAAAACTAAATAGTCCCAATAGTTTCACATAATTTTGTCCTCAGAGAATGCATAGTAATGAAATCAGAGAACCCTCTCAAAGTACTCAACGTAACTCAAATCCAAGTCTTTGAATAAATCATCTAAGCTAGACTCAAAGTGTGTGTGTGTTAAGGTTCGTTCACAGCTTTATTCCAGGTAAGCCAACTCAATGATTTCGTCTAAAAATCGGGGTCGATGGGTCTAACCAACCTAGATATCTCAATTAAGCTCTGTAGTTGCTTTTATGTGTGCTCAATATGGTATGATTTGTTTTTTCTTTTCTGTCTCTTGTTGCGTTTTCTTTTGAATTTTTCTTTTCTTTCTCTTTTGCCATTATTTATTTTTTCAACACACCTACCCTTTAAGGTAACATTTCTCCTCATGGTGGTCCTAATACTCGCCCATGAGTAGCTTCATTCTTATCGGTTATAGGTGGTTTACTTTCTTTCTTCAGAGACTTTTCCTTTTATTTGCAACCATACCATACGTCATAACACAAGCAATTCAGGATAGATATCTAAGCAAACAGTCATTCATCGACATACAATTTATTCAACTAGTCATCTTGCTAACTACTCAGGCTTCCACTGCTAAAAACTCATAATTAAATGCTTACGAGTCTAACATAGATAAACTACTCAAATTATCAGATAAAAGTACATTTAAAGGACTTATCGTTTCTAAGATTTCATCCTAACACAAACAATATCATCATAGGAACTATGTTTAACTATCAGGGACTAAAAACAAATAAAACAAACAAGCACATTTTTTTTTGAATAGAATAACATGAAAAGACAATACGAATAAAACATATACATCCAGGTGAAACGCATGATAATACCACCACCCCCAACCTAAATGAAACATTGTCCCCAATGTAACAACCGAGAAGGTGAATATAAGGAAAGAGTTCACCTGATTAGAGATGTGGTGAGCCTGGATGAAAACTTGAGTTGTCCTGCAAAAGAAAGGAAAAACAAAACAAAAGGAAAAGGACAAAAGATTAAAAATAACTATGAAAAATAAAGACATAATTAAATAAAGTACAACAATGAGAAAAAGGAAGTCTCAATCCGCATAGGTGGGATAGTTCATTTGAGCACTGTTTAGAGCTCTGCAGGCATAATACACGACAAAAGGTTTTCCTTCTCGTCTTTGTCCTAAAACTGCCCCAACTGCATAGTCACTAGCATCACACATAATTTCGAATGGTAGGTTCCAATCGGGTGGTTGCATGATTGGGGCAGAGGTGAGTTTAGTGATTAGCATCCTGAAAGCACCTTCACACTCCTGTGTCCATTCAAATGAGGAATCTTTAGCAAGAAGGTTACACAGTGGTCTAGAGACAGAGGAGAAGTTCTGTATGAATCTCCTATAGAAACCAGCATGCCCAAGAAATGATCGCACATCTTTAACAGTTTTAGGTGTTGGTAGCTTGGATATCAGTTCGATCTTTGATTTATCGACTTCAATGTCTTTGGATGAAACGATATGACCTAAAACGATTCCGGAAGAGACCATAAAGTGACACTTTTCCCAGTTCAAAACGAGGCATTTTTCTTGACATCGACTTAACACTGCTTTCAGGTTAAGTAAGCATGTATCAAAGGAATCGCCAAATACTGTTAAATCATCCATAAACACCTCCATACACTTTTCAATCATATCACTAAAAATGCTCAGCATGCATCTTTGAAAAGTAGCATGGGCATTACATAAACCAAATGGCATGCGGCGAAAGGCATAGGTTCCGAAAGGGCAAGTGAATGTGGTTTTCTCCTGATCTTCCAAGGAGATCTCAATTTGGTAATACCCTGAATACCCATCTAGGAAACAGTAAAATGGGTGACCAGCAACCCGCTCAAGAATTTGATCGATAAAGGGGAGTGGGAAGTGGTCTTTTCGGGTGGCGGCATTCAACTTTCGGTAATCGATACACATACGCCAACCTGTGACTACCTTGGTAGGAACCAGTTCTTCTGACTCATTTTTCACTACAGTAACTCCTGACTTTTTAGGGACAACCTGCGTAGGACTAACCCATTTACTATCAGCAATTGAGTATATAATACCCGCATCTATTAACTTTATCACTTCATTTCGCACTACTTCTTTCATAGTGGGGTTAAGTCTACGTTGAGGATCTCTACGAGGGGTAGCTCCCTCTTCTAGATGAATTTTATGGGAACAAATCAGGGGGCTAATACCTTTAATGTCTCCTATGGTCCAGCCAAGTGCAGATTTATGCTCACTCAACATCTCAAGTAATCTCTTACTCTGCGATGCACTAAGCTCTGAGGAAATGATAACAGGGAATGTATCTCCTGATCCAAGGAACGCATGTTGAAGTCCTTCCGGTAAGGGCTTTAATTCAATTTTCGGTGTTTCGACCGAAGAAGGTTTTGGTTTATCCATTTCCTCTGGCAAAGCCTCAAACTGTGGTTGCCATACCGTTGGTCCATGTTTTTGCCAAACAGAGTAGCATGTGGCAAGAAGGTCTGAATTTGGAAGAAGATGATCGGGGGGGTCAGACTCATGTAGAATGGGTGCTAATTCTGGCACAATTATATCTATGAGGAATGTCTGATGACATTCATCGTCATCCTGTGGTTGTTTCCCGATGTGAAAAATGTTCACTTCCAGTGTCATGTTCCCGAATGACAATTTCATGAGACCATTCCTACAATTGATAAGAGCATTTGCTGTGGCAAGGAAAGGTCTACCCAGGATAAGAGAAATTTTGGATTCGATCTTAACTACGGACTGGGTGTCTAGGATCAAAAAGTCAACGGGATAATAGAATTTGTCAATCTGGAGTAAGACATCTTCTACAACCCCTCGTGGAGTTCTGACAGAACGATCTGCTAACTGCAAGACTACTGATGTGGGCTTAATCTCTCCAAGACCTAACTGTGTATATATGGAATATGGCATGAGATTCACACTCGCGCCCAAGTCTAATAATGCTTGACCAAATTCACATGTACCAATCTGGCAAGTGATGGTGGGACACCCCGAGTCTTTATATTTAGGTGGGGTCTTTTGTTCAATCACTGCACTAGCTTGTTCCGTTAGGAATGCAGTTTTCTTCACATGGTGCTTTCTTTTCATGGTACACAGATCTTTTAAAACCTTAGCGTATGTGGGAACCTGTTTGATTATATGTAACAAGGGCATGTTCATCTTTACTTGCCTAAGGTGTTCTAAGATCTCACCGGTCGGGTCTGCAGCTTTGGTGGCTGGCCTAAGGGCTTGAGGAAATGGTACTCTAACTGGGAGAGGTGGTTCTGGGTCTTCCTGAGGAGTGTCTACACTATTATCCTTGGTCGGATCTGTTGTGTTTGGGGTGTCTTTTACTCCTACCTCCTTACCACACCTAATAGTTATAGCATTGACACCTTTTACATTCGCACCTCCCTGATCAGCCTGTGCCATGTGTTGCCCTTGAGGGTTAGGTTGAGCTTAGGAAGGGAATTTCCCTTGTTCATTCACACTCAAGACGTTAGTTAACTTAGAGATTTGGCTTTTTATCTCCTTATTGTCTTCTGCTAGTTGAGTTATCAATGAGTCAAACCTTTGATTAGTTTTACTTTGGGTCTCAACGAATGCTTTCTGGGCCTCCATGGTCGCTTTTTGAGCTTCTACTAATGCTTGCATAGTATCCTCTAAGGAGTTCCTAGAGACGACAGGTGTGGCATATTGGGGAGTACCATAACCTCTAGGTTGGGGTGTCTGACTCGATTGAGGAGAGTCTTGTTTCCAACTGAAATTGGGATGGTTTCTCAACCAGGGTTATAGGTGTCTGAGTACGGTGTGTAGGGTTTCCTATACGTCCCTAATGCATTGCATTGGTTCTCATATGGCTCTCTAGGTGTAGGGCCACTCCTCCTGTTACACACAGCACAAACTCCTGAGGCTCTAAGTGGGCTACGGATGCATGGACTTATTGTCCTTGGCTAATAAGGTTCCCATTTGCCTGGTTAACAGTTCAACTTTCGCCTTAAGGCTGTCCTCTTCTCTCAAGTGGTGTACGCTTCTAATCGGAGGAGTGAGGTGTGTCCTATCAGTGCTATCCATGGAATTGGGTCCAGTCCAGGTATGAGACTTCTTAGCTAGATCATCTAAGTATTCAAGGGCCTCATCAGGGTCTTTTCGGATAAACTCACCATTACACATCGTCTCAACAAATTGGCGCTCCCTAGGTGTCAATCCATCATAAAAGCAACTAACTAAACGCCAACTCTCAAAGCCATGATGGGGGCAACTAGCTAGCAACTCCTTATACCTCTCCCATGTTTGGTAAAGGGTCTCACTATCTTTCTGGGAAAAGGTGGATATTTGTTTTTTAAGGGCATCCGTCTTATGGTGTGGGAAATATTTGTCAAAGAATGCCCGGGTCATCTCACCCCACGATCCTATTGACCGAGGTCTTAAAGAGTACAACCAACTCTTAGCTTTGTCCTTAAGGGAAAAGGGAAAAAACTTAAGTCTGATGTGTCTGTGGTTCCAAACCGGTCATGAAAAGTCGCTACTACCTCTTCAAATTCTCTAATATGCACATAGGGATTTTCGTTCTCCAAACCATGGAAGGTTGGGAGATACTGTATCATCCCAGGTTTAAAATCTACGGGTGGTGCATTTGGAGGAAACATGATACACGAAGGTGTAGCTGTACGAGTCGGGTGGAGGTACTCTTCAAGAGTCCTCCGAGGTGGTCTCTCGTAGTCACTCATGGTGTGTGCACTAGATGTGGAGGGTGTAGCAAAGAGATTGTCAAACAAACTCTCTGAATCAGAGTTCTCTTCCTCAGTTCTAATGAACCTACCAAATCTATCTCTACGTCTAGGCATGCAATTTAAATTCAAATGGTACGAGAAATAAAATAAAATAAAGCAAATAAATAAAATAATTAATACTAAAACTAAAACAACTGAAATAAATATTAAAACAAAAGAAACTAATTAAGAATAAAATTTAAATTACTAAAAACAAGTAAATAAACAAAAAAAATAAATAAAAATAATAAAAAAAGGAACGAAGTTACCGCTTCGTTATTGACTAAGCAAACCTGGTCATTTTGCTTGTAAACCGTCTCCCCGGCAACGGCGCCAAATTTTGATTACGCCCAAATATATCTCGCGGTTATCGCAGTACAGTTGGGGTGTCGATTCCACAGAAAGATGGTCACAAAAACTGATTTACTTAAACAAAAACAATTAGCAATAACTGATTTAAAGAAAGAATTAAGTTGTGATGAAAAACTAAATAATTCAAAGGCTTAAAAGATTTTAATAATAATGAGAAAAATAGCAAAGCATCAGGATCCCCTCTTGCACCTATTACTTATATTCCGTTATTGATTCATGTTATTACACAATTGAGGATTTCACGTCCCAAATCCAAAATTGGAAGATATTCAATTCTACACCAGTTCAAGTTCTAAGGTAATTGTTATTCAATCTTCTCTACGCTCACAACTCACAAGGCTATCGTTACAACCTATCTAACGACGACAACATACCCTCGGGCAATACTGCAGCAGAAGATCAACTCGCAAAAAACCTTAATCTATCAAACCAATTTTACTAACAACACATAGAAAAAGCATGACTGAATCTATGTAAACTAATAAAATATGGTTCTCAAATAATCAATAGAATAAAGAGATGAATAGAATAACAATTATATTAATCAATTAAAATCATTCATGAATCAAATAACAAAAATACAAGAATTGGGTACAAGAGTTCGCCCTTAGCTTTGCTTGGGAGATTAGTTTCGCATGCTAGACGAAGAACCAACAGAGATGGATGGGAAAATCATTGAATAAATCCTTGGTTCTGATCCCGGGAATTTGCACGGCTCTGTTTTCTCTTTGGAATTGTGTATCTAGCCTCCTCCTTGAGTCTGGAAGAACAGTTTTGTATTTATAATAGTGTCAGGGTGTCATTAGGATTTCAGAAAACCCTAAAATGAGACCTGAAACGCGTAGGAAACTCTCCTCGCAGCGCCGTGGCTCCTTAAGTGGGCCGCCGCGGCGCCAAACTCTCGGGAGTTTTGGCCCGGGCATGTTTGTTGAGGTGGCGCCATGGCGCCTCTTTTGATGTGTATTGGTGGCGCCATGGTGCCACATTGTTGATGAATGGCGCCATGGCGCCATTCTCTCTGGGTTTTGTATGCAATTTTGGCGCCATGGCGCCAATGCTCCCCGCTCGTCCTGTGTCTTCCCAGAGGTTCCCAAAACACTTGTGAGTACTCCCGGATCCATGTATTAATATTCCTACAAACAAAAATCACTAAATTAGCGTAAATAATAAACATTTTTAATTAATATAACAATAGGAATTATATACTAAAACATAAAATATATAACTAAATACTTAACAATAAGCCTAGAATGGATGTTTCAAAGTACATTTTCATGCACTTATCACAACCCCCAACCAGCTTATTGCTAGTCCCTAGCAATTCAAGCGTAAAATAAAATGAAAACTAAATAAATAAATCTATCTAAGCCACTTTCGTAGGGATCACGATTGCATTTAGCGTATGCAACAAGCCTTTAACCCCTAGGTGTCCCTAGTGGACGAGTTATAGTCTCGTGAGGGTTTACAGCGACGACACCCACAAACGTCATTCAAAACACACAATCAAACAAAATAAAAACTAAATAGTCCCATAGTTTCACATAATTTTGTCCTCAGAGAATGCATAGTAATGAAATCAGAGAACCTTCAAAGTACTCAACGTATCTCAAATCCAAGTCTTTGAATAAATCATCTAAGCTAGACTCAAAGTGTGTGTGTGTTAAGGTTCGTTCACAGCTTTATTCTCAGGTAAGCCAACTCAATGATTTCGTCTAAAAATCGGGGTCGATGGGTCTAACCAACCTAGATATCTCAATTAAGCTCTGTAGTTGCTTTTATGTGTGCTCAATATGGTATGATTTTTTTTTTCTTTTCTGTCTCTTGTTGCGTTTTCTTTTGAATTTTTCTTTTCTTTCTCTTTTGCCATTATTTTTTTTTTCAACACACCTACCCTTTAAGGTAGCATTTCTCCTCATGGTGGTCCTAATACTCGCCCATGGGTAGCTTCACGCTTATCGGTTATAGGTGGTTACTTTCTTTCTTCAGAGGCTTTTCCTTTTATTTGCAATCATACCATACGTCATAACACAAGCAATTCATGATAGATATCTAAGCAAACGGTCATTCATCGACATACAATTTATTCAACTAGTCATCTTGCTAACTACTCAGGCTTCCACTGCTAAAAACCCATAATTAAGTGCTTACGAGTCTAACATAGATAAACTACTCAAATTAATAAGTAAAAACACTCATACTCTCAACATATTACATAAAAATTAATAAAAATTTTGTAATATATATATATATATATATATATATATATATTGAAACTTTATATTAGGAATGAGGCTTTTGAACGACCGCCTAAATTAACTAAGGATCGAGCCACCTATCTAATCTGCAAGTTTACATGGGCTATATACACCCCTACCCAACACACAATCCAAAGCCCAAAGACATAATACATATTTACACACACATATATATATATATATATATATATATAATATATATATATACACACACTATCTTTCATTTGTTGTCCATAGGAATCCTTGATCAGCTGTTTCACCAAAATATTTTTCTTTTCACATGGCTCCTCCATCTCCTACCAAGGCCATGCAAGCAGCTGCATGCAAGGTAACCCTAGCCGATGCGGCGTCGTGTTACTGTGGCGTTGTAATACTAGCCTTGATCTTATTGGGTTCCACAAGAGAGAATTATGTTGCCCATCATGCTGACGACGATGAACCTGCAGTGCTGCTGAAAGGGAATCAGCTTCCGATCAACCACCGTCGGCGTCCCTGTGATGAAATATACGTCGTCGGAGAAGGCGAGACTCTTCACACCATCAGTGACAAGTGCGGCGACCCGTTTATCGTTGAGAGGAACCCGCATATCCATGACCCGGATGATGTCTTTCCTGGCCTTGTCATCAGAATCATCACTCCTTCAACACCCCCCCACAAAGTTTTGAATAATTTAATTACTCTTTCTATTTGAGTTTCTGCAACACATGAAGAATAATTCATGTTTTTATTTATTTTTTACATGATTTTATACCATTTTTATATTTTATCCTTCAGTTATATGTCTATGTATATAGAATCCATATGGCTCTCGAGTTGGTTTGTAAACGTTTTAATAAAGTTTGTTATTTAGATTCGAATCTTGATCGAGATAATGAACCTTAAAATAAAGTTAGGTTTACCCGATCATTATATAGATCATAAATATGCATAATTATACAAACGATTGTTCTTTAATAGTTTCTTCAAAGTTTCTCTTTATCATTGTACAATTCTTTTGGATTCTGCTCTATCTGTGTTGCGGAATTATGGGTTGAGTAGTTATCAAAATTTTGTATACTCATATTTGTTATTAAAAAAAAAATTTTAATTTTCGCTCGTGAACATAGGTTTAAAAGATGAAAATTGATCTCTCTTTTCTTTTATAATAAATTCCTCTTGCTAAATAAAAGAACTATCTTAATCTTGTTTTATTAATATCTTTTATCAAACTTTTTTATGATTTTTTTTATAAATTTAGATTTGGATTTAGTATTGAACTGAACTTTATATTGAGTTTTTTATAATTTCTGATTAATAGGTATTGAATAAAAATTTATACATAAGTGAATTATAATCGTTCATTACTATTTATATTTGTCACACCTCATTCGAACAGCTAATCCAAATTCACTTTTTATCCTTCCTAGGTTATAATTCAAGTAATACAAAGCATAAAGAACAAAATTGTTGAATAAATAAACAAGCAAAGTTGTTCATCATTTAGTTCATCAACAACTTTCAAATATAAATAAAAATAATAATAATAATAATAATAACAATAATAAATGAATAAAAAAAGTTGTTCAACAATTACACATATGGGGTTTTGGTAGTGGGAGAGAAAAAGCAGCCATCGCCCATCATGCTTTTGTCTCTAAAAGGAAAAAGAAGCTTCAACTACTTTGCCTATCACAACGACAACATAGAGTTCGTTGTACATTTGAAACTTTATTTTTATTTTTATTTTTACATGTTCTTTTCACTTAATTGAAATATAAAATATTTGTACCCTGTAGTTGACATTTGTAACCTTTTTTCAATTTTGATACACGTGTCTTTATTTTGTGGGTTTCATGTAATTAATACTTCAATTTGATTAACTAATAATCTCAGAATCTCGCAATTAATGCAACTCCATTGATCGTAAATTTGTTTTCTATTATGGGAAATGCTAACGAGTGTTCTAATAATATTTATTAAGTATATATTTTTGTAAAATTTTTATGGGAAAAAGGAAAATGTAATTAATATTTTGATAATTTTTTATATTTCCCATAAAAATGATGTGAAACTTTCTAAAAATTGATCTTTAATAATTACCCTCAGGGCACTCGTTAACATAACTCTTCTATTAATAGTTACTATCAATCGTAAATTATTAGTGTTCATAAGCAAGTTGGACAGTCCGCTTATAACCTCAATCTTTTTTTTTTTTTTAAAGAAATTAATAATTAATATTATATTAAAATCCTCAAAATATAAAAATAATCTTATATTCGGATGATATTTGAGCACCGATGGTGCACATAAATTGAAATTTAAAAGGATCTCTCACAATGAATTCAATAAGTAATACAAGAACAAGATAAATTAATGCAATTACTTAATTGCAATAAATAATAAGTAGTAGTAATAATATGAATTGATTCTTGCATAATTGGTTTATCCAAAGAAGGAATAATAGAAATGACTGAAAGACCAAGAATGTGACCTGTTCTTTGGCTTTTTACTAGAGAGTTGACCCACAAGAATATGAAAGCAATGGATTGATTCCCTTACTGCCCTTGGCCTTTTGTGCCACCACGAGAGCTTATAATATGCAAAAAAAACAAGATAAATATTCATTTCAAAAACAATTTTTTTAAATAACAAATTCATTGATAATGATGATAAAAAGGGTGATAAATAATATACAAAATTAAGTCATTTTATTTGTTAAAAAAAATTAGAAAATCAATTTTGTTTATAATATTTATTTAGAGATTAAATTTGTGAGTTTAATTTGTCCTAATGAGCTAGTCGTTGACATGTTTTTATCTTATTCTTAAGATCAATGGTTCAAGTTTCCCTGTATGAATTCGGGAGTAAAAAATTTCATAATTTAAATGTAAACTTTCTATTTGAAAAAATAATAAAGAAACTATATCAGGTCAAATTATTATCAAAATAATATCATTTTAAAGGTAAATAAAAGGAAGATCAAAACGACTTCGTTTTGGTGATGATTTTGGTTCTATTTGTTCTCGTTTAATTTCCATATCATTGCATTTTCTATTTTTGAAATAAATTAGGATTGGGCCTTAAAAGAACTATATATGTATTAATGAGTGGTGTGGTAGCCTTGATGAACAAGCAATACATTAAATCAAGACATAAACAATTGCTTAAAAGTTGAATATGATAACTTGGGTAGGCAGCAACCATCAAACCACATATTCACATTGTGTTTGATGTTCTATTGCTATTGCTTGTGCTTTTTTTTATTCACATATATCTCCTTTATTAAAAAAAAAAATTAAAAAAAAAAAATTAAGAAGACTAATTAATGTGAGGAAGAGACACTTGTCTTTGGAACTTGATTGGGACAATGAATATTCTAGTTTTTTTTTAGATTTTTAATTATTTAGTAGGAAATTTCTTAATTGCTTAAACAAGTTTAAGAAATCATCAAGGACAAATTCATCAAAATCTCTCTCTTATTTGGAGAAATTAATTATTTTCACTCATATTTTACAATATATCATAACATTTTAACAATACAATGTTAAACAATTCGATGAAGTTTTTAGAGGATACTTATACCTTTTTGTTATATATATATACTAGTTTTTGCCCGTGCCTACGGCTCGGTGTTATAGTATTTGGCCCGTACCTACGGCACGATGTTACAGTATTTGGCCCGTGCCTACGGCACGGTGTTACAGTATTTGCCCGTACCTACGACACGGTGTTACAGAATTAAATGATTTTATTTTTTAATTAAATGATTTTATTTTAACTTTATATTTTTTAATTTGAAAATTTGAAATTTTTTGACCATTTTCATCAATCAATTCACTCTCTTTCCTCCAATTACCAATGAAATGATCTGGGCCGTCAATTAAGCCACATAAAGAGAGCCGTTGGATACACTTTCTTTCCTCCAACACCATTCTCCTTTATTATATAGATATAATATTTAAATTTTGAAGTAAAAAAAGGTCATAGTTAACAAAATTATTGACGTTAAGAGAACTCTGATAAGTTTGAAAACATGAAAGGAAAAATTATTAATTTCGCCAAATAAAAGTGAGATTCTGGTTGTTTTCTTATATTGATTATAATAAGATTTATATATTTTTGCGGTTATTTTTAAAATCCGCAAATATAAATAGAAAGCAACTCTATAATAAGTTTTGTGATAGGGTAGCCTTCTTTCTATGTTTTTAAATGAAAAAAAAAATCAATTTCAATAATTATTTTTAAAATCAGATCGGACCGATTGGTTGAGCAGTCAAATTGGGAACCGATCATGAGTCCGGTCAGATTGAATTATAAAAATCAATGTGTAAAAAACAGGTTAAAATTGATGAACCGGTCTGGTCGACCAGCTCTTAACCAACAAAATTAAATCAAAAAATAAAAATACATATTCTTTATAATTTTTAATTAATTAAAATTAAATATGACGTCAGTCGATTCAATCGATTAAATCAATAACTCATTAAATTTTTTAAATCACTGATTCAATTATGGATTGGATTTTCAAAAGATTGATTTCAATCGTTAAATAGACAAAAAATTTCATCCGACTCTGAAGTGTGAAACGTTTGACGATCTTGTATATTAAAACGCATGCGTGTACATCATATGATTGGTGTCAAAATCGTGCCCTAGCATTATAATAATTTAATTAAAAGATTAATTGTTGATTCATTAATTTCCCTATAATATATTAAAGAATATCCGCTGCCTGCGGGCAGCCGGGCACCACTCATGCATCAATCCCAAGTGTCTGATTGAGAAAATGACATTAAAAAATAATGGTCAAGTTTGATTGAAATTAGAAAAATACTTTTTTTTTTTTATATCATTCGAAATTCCGCCGTCAAATTATTTATTTCGGGTTTAAGCGGAATAAGTAAAATCTCCGACTGTCCCAAATTCTTACAAGAAACGTATTCCCTATATTCGAACCCAGAACCTCAAAGTGAGATCTCGAGTCCTACACTACCAAGACAAAATGTATACATAGATTAAACGAAGACAAAAATAATTATAAAATTATTAAAAAGAAATATCGTTTTAATAGTTTTTGTTTTTTAATTGCAGTTCAGAGAATCAAAGCCATGATTATGACATTACTTTCAATTATTTGTATAAATAACGAGTGTTAACGACTAATTTTGTTAATAAGCTGATGTCCAATTGTTATTTGTATTATTAGTCTTGAATAAAAATATGTATAAAATATGAATTTCGTGGAATTGGTCTCTCTAATAGGAATTGTTTCACATATTACATTAGTTAATGTTGGCTCCAAAAGTGATGTTGTCAGGTATGTCAGAAGAGCGGGTCTTTAAAATTGAAATCGATAGTATCTGACTTCTCAAAAATAAATGTTGCAAAACGAGTTATCTAAATTTCGAAACGGATAAATAATTTAGATATTCTAGTAAAATACCAATAAAAGACAGGGAATTAAAAAACTGCTGAGAAATAAATTTTTACTGGAATTAAAATCTAAGTACAATGAAAATTTACTGAATCTAAAATTTTACAGGAATTAAAATAGATTGCAATTACAAAGAATGACTTCAAATGAAAATTAACTACCGAAAGAAATTAATGGAGAAGACATATGAAAAGGCAGTGGTATCTTCACTGCCTTTTATAATCTTACAACTAACTGCTCCTCCATGTTCTGCAACTGTTTCCCACATTCCGTCTATCACGTTTTTTACTTGCCTTTGTTGGAGGAAACCGAAGCATAATGAAAATAATAATGCATATACCAGAGGAAATTTAGTTCACGTTCCACTTATGAAACAACTCTTCTATGATAATGTTGATCTCGGACTAAGTTCTCTCTTACCAATTGGACTGGACTTTGAATATTTTGGGTGCAAATAGTTATTTTAAATAAATAATAGGAATCTCATTTAGTATTTTATATAATTTATCTTTCCATATTTCTCGATTTTCATTCATCAAACTTGCAAGCTTACCATTTTATTTTATTTATTTTTAAGATAACATATTAATTTTGTTTTCTAAAAAGTCTAAAATTGCTAATGAGATGATAACAACAATTTATTTATAACAATTTATGTATAGTCCCTAGGTTTTATCCTTTATCAATTATAATAAAAAAATTATTTGACAAAAATCTTGCACAAGCGTAAAATTAAATAAACTCTATCTAACTTCTAATAACATAATAAAATTTTAACTAAAAATTATCGTGAATTTATTTATATATATATTTTTTTTGGTGAGATATATGGGTTAATTAAAAAGCTACAAACAAAATAATAATATTTATTAATTTTTAAATGCACGTTATTCAGAATTTTGAGAGTTTTATTTAGTTATGTCAATAACATGAATTAATTATCATAATTTTTTGTTTGTAACAATGAAAATATTTATATACAACTTATGGTATATATTGGCACCCTTTAAAATAAATTTCCTAGTTCCACCACTGCCTCTGGCGCTCTGGGCCGTATGGGTTCCGAGATGGTACTCTATTTTCATGGAAAGTGCGTTTGCATATGATCCATAATTGCTAGGGTCTGACATGGTGGTAAATGGTTTATAACTTGGTTGTTAAGTCATAATTCGAGTTACGATGGTTTATTTTTTTATAAGAGTCTAAAGCAACCGGATGTTTTACCTGCTCCATTTAAAATCGAATCGGGAAGTTTCACGGTGGGATTTCCAACATTTCAAACAAAATATGAACCATAATTACTTTTTGTTATTTCGGACATTGAAACTAGAACGATCTTTGGATATGTAGAATTTGATTCGATTTATGTGGTTAAGTTCTTTTTTTTTTTAACATTGGAAATCTTACAGCCAAATCACCCGACTCGCGCTTAATCGAAGCAGATAAAACCCCTGACTGCCCCAGACTCTTACAAGAAGTGCACTCCATGGATTCGAATTTAGGACTTAAACAGCCAAATCTTAAATCTTATGCCATCAAACCACACCTCTTGTAGTTAAGTTTACGACTAAGTGCCTTGGAATGCACGCTGAGATGACTTAGGTATTTGAATTGGTGTAGGACACAGAAACTGGACGACGCATGATGTTCTAGGCTCGCGGCCTAGTCGGGAGTACGGAGTAGCCACGGGGGACTAAACCGGAGAATAATGGAGTCGCCACCCGGTGTGAACCGGGAAAATGAGATTTAAGGCCGCACTCACCCCTCGCAAGGGAAGACCTCAAACCGTTGGGTTCAGAATGGTCACTTACTCATGTCACTTGTAATGAAAAGATTTGTGTAATAATTTAATCAAGCTTAAGTAACATTTATTTCCAATAGTATCATGCTTCTAAGTTCATATGCGCAAAAATAAAACTTACACCTAAATTTGCATATATCTTACATTTAAGATTACATGCTTGAAAGTAAATCAAAGTAGCAACGAACATACAACTTCATTGGCATATTGTATTCATGGAAACACAAGCACACACTAACCACGCAAGCACACATAAAAGCGAATCAAATAATGGCGAACATGTGATTTCATAGACATGTCATGCTTTTACGTGCGGAAGCATAAACAAATAGCCATTACATGTCCATGTGTAAATAAAAGAGTCAACTAAGTACATAATGCAAAAAGACACTTAATGATGCAATTAGGCATTAAAGTAAGCATGATATGACGTGGTGCAAAAGAAGATAACTAATATGGACACAAACACACATGTGAGCACTTTTCCAAGTGGTACGTGGAATTGTATCTCAAGTACAGACCGCACCACCGTCCATTCGGAATCGGCTATGGAATTTATGTCTGGGTTTCCATCCGATACACCACAAGAAATAATACTCAAATGCTATTATGACATGGATATATGAATTGTAATATGTTAAACACATTGTACTCATATATGTGGGGAATACGGATGAACGACACCTACACAATCTTGCGTAATAAAAATAAGCAATCAGGTTCATCATACGAAGGGATAACTACTAGGAACAATTATGTACGAAATCTGATGAAAAGGACTCAGTTCAGTGGGTGCGCGTTCGCGTAGCGTTCTATAACGCGTTCGAATGGTAAACAGAAGGTTCGTGTTCGTATAGTGTTCGAGAACGCGTCCGAACGGAGCCAGACCTGATGCATGAAACACTAAGAAAATGCGTGCGCGTTCGCGTAGCGTTTGAGAACGCGTTCGAACGGTAAACAGAAGGTTCGCGTTCGTATAGCATTCGAGAACGCATTCGAACGGAACCAGACTTGATGCATGATGAAACTAAGAAAATGCGTGCGTGTTCACGTAGCGTTCGAGAACACGTTCGAACGGTAAACAAAAGGTTCATGTTCGTGTGGCGTTTGAGAATGCGTTCGAACGGAACCAGACCTGATGCATGATGAAACTAAGAAAATACGTGCGCGTTCGCGTAGCGTTCGAGAACGCGTTCGAACGGAACCAGACCTGATGCATGCAACACATTCGTAGACAAAAAAATCCACAATGTGGGACCTCACGTATCCGATTGAACTCATCTCGCATCCAATCGAATATACACCAATCGGTGCGGCAAAGCATCGTGGTAAAGGATTTTAACCCCTCAGAATATGGGACCTTTAATCCAACTTACTAAGCTCATGCGCTCGATCACATCATGCATATAAAAAATAAAGACAATACATCGGACTTCGTATACCCGATTGAACACATCTTACATTCAACCGAATATACATTAATCGGCGCGGCGAAGCATCGTGGTAAATGATTTTAACCCCTCAGAATAGGGGACCTTTAATCCAACTTACTAAGCCCATGCGCTCGATCACATCATGCATATATAAAAAAATAACATGCGGAATTTAAATGACGAATAATAAATAAATCAAAGCAACTTAAAAAAAATGTGCCATTTACTCAAGCGGTACGTGGAGTTGTATCCCGAGTACAGATCATACTACCGTCCATTCGGAATCGGCTATGAAATTTATGTCCGGGTTTCTATCCGATATACCACGAGAGTTGACACATCTTTCATTTTATTCCAAGGCACACAACATACAATATTTCGTAATACATGCATATTTATCTACTCAATGACCACAACATGTATTTTAATATAATATTCATGCGAACAGTACTCAATAAATAATAAAAATAAAACTGAAAATGAGTGTGAAAAAATACCATCAGGTCTAACCTTCTTTGCCGACTTTCGGACTTGCGTTTCACGGAGATCAGAAGGGTTAAAGCTCCTCAACTTCTCTGGTTCACTGGTTTAGCGTCTTAGCTCACTGTTTTGCTGTTTTGCGTGCTGTTTGACCTCCGTTTTGCTGTTGTTCCCTCTGTATTTCTGCTTACTATTTCAGGTCTTCAAAGATACTGTTTTTTTTTATGTTTTTTTAGGGGTTTTAAGTGCAGTTTTTGTTACTGGTTTAGGTGATTTAGGGGGGTGTTTTGAGGCGTTTTTCCTGCTGTTTAGGCGTGTGAAACAGTGCAGTTTGGTGTAAATTTCGGTGATGCATCTGCTATTTTTGGGGGAATTTTCGGTGATGTCTGGGGGGTTATGGGGCTGGTTTTCAATGGTGATTAAGGGTCTGTTTTGATGGTTGTAGGGGCTGTAATATTTTCGGCAATGGAGGGGTTGATGAGAGTGATGTTTTCGGCAATGGAGGGAGAAGATAAAGAGAAATGTTTGTTATTTTTCTTGTGATTTTCGAGTAAGTTGTATCTTGTGAAGGGGCCTCTATGTCTTGGTTAGGGGTTGTTTATATAGCGAAGGGCTAGGGCTTCTCCTTGTCTCACAATGAAGGGATTTTGGCATTAAAGAGAGGATTTGATTTGGTGTTGGATAAGGAAATCAATGGATTGGGGGGGGACAAAATTTGGTGAATTATGAAGGTTGAATATTTGATTTGCTTGGTTTAAGAATACAATATTTTAATTGGTTAGGATTGGTTTTAATTAGGCATAACATCTCTTTAGTTTAGTATATAATATTTTGGATTAGGAAGTTACAATATTTAATTTGGTATAATTATATTTTATGTTTTATAATTTGGTATATCAATTAATTAATATTTTATTTAGTTAATGTTTAATTTAATTAATATTTGATTTAATGTGGGTGTAATTTAAGGGCCTTGGGCGTGTGGGCTTGGTGGGCTAGGGGTTTGGTGAGTGGGTTAGGTGGGTGGCAAGAGTTGTGGGCCAAGGTAAAAGGTTTGCAGGTTTTTCTTTGGGCCAAATGTGCTCTAAACGGAGGTCCAACAAGTGAGGTTGACGCTAAATAAGTGAATAAGGATCTAACGAAATACCGATTCCCTTCCGACGACCGTTCCCGCAATATCCTTAACTAAAAAGGTAGTGCCTCCAACTAAGACTCATCATCGGGTTTCACATGCAAAAAATGCAATGCCTACAATTGGTTAAGTAATCTTCTGAATTCTGTCTTCCTTTTTATGATGGCAACCTAAATTTTAAGTTACATTTTAGATTCGCTTAAACATGGTAGGCTATTTTTAATCATTGGATCGATATCTAGTTCATTGTACTTCTTTCTGAGAGGTGTGGGTTTCGTTGGAAAAAGTCATAGAGTCTGGTGTGACTCTCCGGACCGAAGGCTGCTTGTGTAGTTTTTATACTATTCTTCTGCTCCTTTGTAAGTCTAATGGCAAGTTGTTGCCAGTTTGGGCTCTTATTTAGTTGTAATTTTTTATTTTGTTTTGTTTTGGTTAGACGTCGGCACTCTTTCTTTATTAAGATTTTTCCATTAGATTTACCGACTAAGATTTTATCGGAGCCGGTATCTTTTATTTCATGGTTTAGATTTTTTCTTAGCTCGTGTAGGTGCATGATTTCAGCCCTATTCTATTTACCATGTGTCAGCCCACTAATGAATCTTTCTCAATAAGTTTCCTAGTAGAACTGTAGAACTGTGTTGGATAGAAATAGGTCTAATAGAGTAATGACACATGTCATGGTACTATTAAACATACAGTACTAGCAAATGATAGAAGTCAGGATGACCCTCGGAATACTTAGACCCTCAAAGAGACTCGGGCACTAGCTTGACAACTCAAAATAGTGATTCCAGAGTGACGTCATTTCGAGATCTATCCACTCAGAAGTCAACTTACTCCGAAAAGAATCTACTTTGGAATCTATGAATCAACTGGAGAATATAATGGAAGTACTCTAACCGCTATATCAACACTTTGGAGTATGTGAGGTCACGCACCATAATCTAAAGTTAGTGGGTCTTAATGGCAACCCACTTAACTTAACATGCAACCTTAATTTAGCTATATAATAATATGTGTAATTACACCTAATCTTATATTTCAACTTGACATGTGACAAATTCACTTTATGCATCTTAACAAACTTCAGTAATAGAGAAGTGTCAATTGGAGGAATGAAACCTCCACTCACAAAGGAAACATG
Organism: Zanthoxylum bungeanum; assembly: GCA_019454045.1. NCBI lineage: Eukaryota > Viridiplantae > Streptophyta > Magnoliopsida > Sapindales > Rutaceae > Zanthoxylum > Zanthoxylum bungeanum. The sequence continues at coordinate 14,769 of SKCR01028281.1, read as the reverse complement.
AGGCTATATAAGGCAATGAAGAACTCTAGAGAGAGGATTGGAGATTCCAAACTCTAATTTAAAAAACTGAAACTCGTAAATATTTAATTGCGAATTGCAATTGAGACGATAAAGTTTTAACCAAAGTAAGGCATTTGTGCAAGAATTTGTTACTAGACTTGGGGAAAAAGCAAAGCAAAATCTAACTATAACTAGACTCTGAAAGATCAAGCCAAAGACTTTTAAAGGTATGGATTATCACCACTTTGTCGCGCCTTCATCAAATTACCGCCATCTGTGGGGAATATAGAGGATTATCATGTTCTTCCCTAAAGGAAAATCTTACATAAAAATTATTATAATATGACATGCATGCATCATATACCATTAGCATGAATTTAGAGCATGAAAAATAATACTCAAATGAAAATCAAAATTTATGTCATTCTTGTATGAAATACTTGCATCCACAAATCCTAATACGCTCAAAAAGTCTATGTAATGAAGGGCTAATGAGTATGAACGGTTTAAAGCTGAAAAAGTATGTGAATCGTTGCACCTAAGTTCCACATCGCACACCAACAATAAAAGGTATGCTTGGGTACGCTAAGCGAGAAACGAAGGGAGTTAACTCACAGTTGCCTAAAGCGGACAACCTAGTAAGTAACCTAAACTCTTGCGCATGACTGTATTTCGCAGAAATACAAGATAACGTATAAGAATATCAACACATCCATTGAAAAGTAGAAAGTACTTGTCACACATGATCGGTTGACATGAGAAACATGCAACATGCATCATTATTTATGAATTTTTTGGGATTATAATGGTGAATGTTGTATCATGCTCTTGGGAAAGTAAAATCATTTTTGAAAATACTAGTATTTTTAAAATTTTGCTTGAAATTAAAATTATTGAAAGAAATAACTTCCAAGAGTATTGCATAAGTACAATGTTGGAGTTGGTGCTTGGAGCGTCAATTCGAATAATGTATTGTACATTATATTTTACTATTTATTTATAAAATAACTACTTTTTCATGTCAACCTTGTTAATTGTAATTATTATGTCATAATGTGTAATACCCCGCCAGAGGTAGGATGCTACCGGCAGGAGACATGATTGACCCATCTCCATAAACCTATGAATTTACCAAAAATTTGGCATGATGTATCCTAAAACTGGACAACCTGGATCACGGTTTAGCATAAAAGGTAATCTAAGAAGACTTCAAACAAATAAAATGACCTCAGGTCCACACAAATCTCATCAAAATCATATCCTAAGGCATCCGCCCACATCATCTATCAACACTCAAGGGCTATGTGTCCACCACATCATAAACAATCAAAACATTTACTTAATGTATATACAAACAGCGTGCTCAGCACGACAAATAAAACAATAACTAAATATCTTAAACTTCTAAACTTCTCCCAGAACACTTGCGAGGGTGACTGCCGCTTAAGTGATTCGCGTCTCGAGCATGACTTCCAAAGCTGAAGTGGTTGACCCATCTGAAAGCCAACCTGTAAAACTAGCAAACTGGTTTGGTGTGAGTTTTAAAAACTCAGTAAGTAACCATGCTAGTATTACATCAAACAAGTCAAACATATCAACAGATTAACCGAATTACTAAATTATTATAAATTCGAAATTATTAGCTTGTTATTATCCTTTATTCTTAACCCATGTCAAATTTTCATATTAACATGTCTACATGTCTGTCAATCTCATAGCTAACGTTCAAAGCATACAAAGCAAAACTCAAATATCATAGAGTATATCGTTAACATCAATCTCACTTCAATCAAATGAAACATAAAGTCATATATTTATACTTTTATCACAAATATCCATCTTTGAAATATCATCAAATGGACAAGTCAAACAAACTATCTTCATTTTGAAACAAACTTTTGCAACTCAAAGCAAACTTCCTCAATGGCTTAATATACATTTACACATACCGTGGCACACCTCTCTTATATACATGTAAAAATAATTCCAAAGTTTACACATATATATACATACCAATACAACTTAACAAACATGCTTTATAACATATAATACTTACATTAGTTTTCAAATTCATTTCACATATGCATACACTATCCAATATTATATGAGTTATATCATATGCATACATACACACAGTCACACATACAATCATCGTTCAACCAACCACGAAGTACACATAACAACTAATACATCGTAAATCACATAATCAAACAATACATACATATGGCTGGCTTTCGCATACAATGCTCGTACGAGACTCATTATTTATTTTAGAATAGGTGTGAGATGAATTTCGTCCGTACGGATTCCTAACCAGCTCAACTACTATACCACGAAATCATCAACCAATTAAACCTACATTCATGCATACATATCACGGCACACCAAACTTATCGCACGACTTCTCATACACAAGCACATCCATAACAAACACTCTAAAATATCATTTAAACACTCACATACATACATATGTTTCAAACATATGAATATATGTATTACTTAGAATTCAAGTATCATAGCCTTTATTAATCTTCATGTCTTAACATCATATGAATATACGAATACATGTTCATATACTTACACATTTCCATATTCATTTATATACATGTGTTCATATCGATACATGTTCATACCCTTACATACATCCATACATACACATATCATTACGAATCTATGCAGTTACATGCATTAATATATACATGTAGTCGTTAAACTCATCAATCTTTTCAAAATACATATAATAGCATTATCCTTGAACATTCCACTTCGAGACACATCAATACAAATTATGATCACCAAACTACTCACTTCATATCATAGCAATAACAAAAATCCATACTTGTGATGGTCGACTAACTCAACTATACACGATCTCGAAGTCTTTTCTCAAATCCATCTTGGAATTATCCTAAACCTTTCATTCATCTCCACACACACATATATATATATATATATATATATATATATATATGTTTAAAAAATTACGAAATGAACAATTCGAGAACTCATTGCATGGGTTACTTACCTGACTTCGCGAGCACTCTAGGTCCTAGTCACATCTGTCAAAATAAATGGCGAAAAGCCATCAGAATCGCGATTAACGGTATTCTCGACTTAACTATGATAAAAATCTGGATCTTTCCGGGACAACCAAATCAAGTGCGATTTCAATGTTTTCAGTTCTATTACTCTTAAAATATCAATACAAATCATTCCAAACCACTAGTTCACTTAAATCTCTGGTTTACGCGTTTTTGGAAAATCTTCCGAAAAAAGTTTCTGCAAACGCTACGGAAGATCTCGAACCCTCCGAACCTACCTGAATTTATCTAAACACTATCATATCATCATATATGACTCATTTCCATCATTACAATCAAAACGTATTAATACACGGAAAACCCACTTTTGCCAGAAACTTACATATTCTATCGGATCGATCAAACTCGTTCTGTTTTCACTCGGATTCTACCAAAAGCACATATTTAATATATTAATACTCAATCAATTCAATTTATATCATTACGGTACTTTACAAAGCTACTGGATACATCCGAATATTTAACGAAAAACTTGAAATTAACGACTTTTTACCATGAGGTCTTACCGAGATTTCGAGGGCATATACAGACTCCAAATGATTCCACAAACACGCTGGAATCAACAGAATTTCGATCGGAGTTACTGTTCATTGTGGGTTACTATTCATATGAAATCTTCCTATCTCGTTCCGCGTGTGACCGAGCACAGATCGGAAAAATCATGACTACTATCTTGAAGTACTCTCCGAAAGATTTGATTTGGCGGGTGGCTCGGGTCGTGAAATGAAACGAGGAGCCGAGATCGACAAACTCAGGTGCGTGAGTTTTCATCACCATTTCTCGTTGTTGCTGGTGTTTTCAGCATCGCCGCCGGCCACCATCGGATGCATGGTGTCCGGACGCTCCCTCTGCGCCGATGCGCTGGCCGGCAGTGGCCGGCTGGCCGCCGGCGCAACCAAAAACCAGTAGCTTCGAATTTGGGGGGTGGGGGTCAGCTTGAGAGTTTTGGGAAGTTATGTCATTTTGGCAATTAAGGAAAACTATGGGTATTTATAAAGAAGTTTCTGAAAATTACATCATGACTCCTGAAAATTGCAATTAGGTCTCTATCATGGGGCTTTCTCGGAAATTTACATTTTTGAAGCTCTTCTGATGTAAATTTTGAAAAGTGTTCAACACGAAAGTTGTTCGTCTCGGAAAAATGAGTTTGATTGTTCAAGAATTAGCTCAATCGGAGTTCGTTTTCTACTTTTATAGTTGAAACTATAAACTTTCACGCGTAAAACGATATAAATATAAATCGCGTAACCGGTTCTCGAAAACACGCGTTTTCCAATGCGACGAAACTTCACTTAAAAAGATTTCAACCTATTTCCCAACACATAAACTCTGATTTTTTATTATCATCACGTTCCAAATCATTAACTTTAATTCGGAAGTCTTTCAACAGTGTTACTAAAAACTCGGGATATTACATAATGCATATTAGATTGATATATAAATATACTAAGAATGACATCGACTTTAGAATAATCATGTAGTAATATTGGATATTTGGTGGTCCGAAATTGAGATAATACTATTATTATAGATTATTCTTAAAGTAAATATTCATAGTCGTTGGTTTTGGAATACGGTTGAATTTCTATAACTTATAAGACTAGCACATGTCGTATAGTCTTAAACTAGGCTTTTCAATCTAATACCAGTTGTATTCTATTATTTATTATTAATTAAAAAATTATTTTTAAGATCGGTCCAAATATGATGTTCTCAAAAAAAATCTACTATTTATTTTTCAACCCAACATTATATTTTACCAATAAAAATCATACTTTAAAAATCCTTCTAGGATCCCCACAAACTCAGGTCCGCCCTTAGATTCATGTTGTTGTGGGCATGCTTGTCCATAAATAAGGTTCTTATTCCTTGTTTTTTTTTTTTGGACAACATTTTGAACCCATTTTGAAGTTTTTTTTTTTGAAACTTTTGGCCCAATGAGATTTGACCTGCCATATGAAAATTAAATGAAGAAATCCGTAATTTGACAAAAAGAAAAATAACTTGTTGCCTTTCCTTTCTTAGTTATAATTATATAAAGGATGAGGTTATTTACCCTCAAAAAATTAAAATCATTGAGAATCACTCTACTAAGCCACAGGACAATTATATGCTATAATTAAATGCCAGATAAGATAATAAAATATTAGAATCAGGTACATAAAAATATCAGAATATGCACTAATTAAGCATGATAAATTGCTGTTAAAAGAATAATAAAATAATTTATCATAAGAGCAGTGATATAAAGACTAAATAGAGATTAAAGAATGTCAAAATCACTATCAAAATAACATCGTTTTGGTCTTTTTATTTTTATTTATTATCAAAATGATATCGTTTTGATGATAATTTTATTCCCGTTTAGTTCTGTTTTAGTCTTTTTATCATTTTCCCAATAATAATGGCCATGAGCGGGCTCAACACCTCAAATGATTAGCTGCCAAATATTGAGTCTCTGCCTATAATCACTATGAAACTTCAAGTACTAACATGAATAAAATTATCAACTAAACGATATCGTTTTGATGGTAAATAAAAAAAAAAACGAAAACGATATCGTTTTGGTAATGAATTTATCATCTTTTAATATATGTTTAGTCTTTATTGTTATGGTTGATGCTCTGAATGTCAATTTATATCGTATTTATGACCTATTCATTAATACAAGTAATCATTTTTTTTTCATAATATTACATAATTAATGGTAACACCTATTGTCTGTTAAATACGTATTCGATCTAATTTAGTTTAGATTGAAACTAACTGAAGTTTAGTGATATATATATTAGACAAAGACTCGAGAATATGCAATATTCACACAGTTACAACGAGACTTATAATTGACATTGAGAAGTGTCACTACTTGTAGTATATTTTCAAATAAAGTTTCTGATCGAGATTTGCTGACACGTGTCGGTTATTAAAATTTATTGAGACCAGTATATGTCATATATCGTGATTTGGACCGATGGTTTATCCCAATGAATCATGAGTATTAGGAAACTCGTATAAGCATGTAGGTGTTTATTTGATGAGCGTTGAACGACTCATCGGAAGTATTCCTAATAAATGTCATACCAACGTTAATAAGAATATTCCCGAGTCGAGTAGCATATCTGGTCATAATTTTGCCAAGTTATATAGCTTATCTAATAAGCTTTAATTGAAGAATATTCCAAGAATATTCAATAACTAGAATTTTGACACATGTATAAACTAATTAATTTAATAATTATTTTTTAATTAAAGCTTATTAGAAAAGCTTTATAACTTGGCAAAATTATGACCATATGTTTGGCTTAATTTTGGCCAAGCATTTTAATTATTAAAATGACAAAAATACCACTCCCCTATAAATAGCAAAATTCAGCCGAGGCTAAATAGAATGAAAAATTGTTTTCCAATTTTAGGTTTTGGCTTTAAGCTTGAAAAGGTTCAAGAGAGAACAAAAATTAGGGTTTTTAATTTGGTTAATTCAAGTATCAAATTGGAAGCATTGATAGATTACTTAGGATCTTAAATAAAGGTCTATACGGGAATTAAGGTAATTCTTATTATCCTTTAAGTTGTAAATTATTTACAATATGTATGGAATGATAGAAACTAAATTGATTAGCCTAAAAATACATGTGTAACTTAATTATACTGATTAGTATAATTAGGCTTAATTATTGTGCATGACATAAAATTGTCATTGTAGAGTTGCTTAAGTCATTCTTTGGTGACCTAGAATTATTCTTGAATTACTTTATGTTAGTTGACTCTCAATTGGTAATTAGGGATTTGGATTTGCATGATTTTGGATTATTAGGTGATTAATTTGATTAATTATGTAATTAAATCTGGCATAATTTTTGAAATTAAGATGTTGTGGATGAAATTAGATGTGTAATAATACGTAAGAATTTTTTTTGAAATTTTCAGAGTGTTCTGGAAACCTTTCATAAATATCGCATGAGGGGTAAAATCATAATTTACTGAAATTATAATTATTTGGCCATTGCCACAGTACTCGGACTACTATAGCATTGCGTATAATGTGTCGAAAAATTCTTGAAATTTTCGGAATTGTTCTGAAAGCGTTTTGGGAATTTTGGACAAAATCACAATATAAGAAAAATGGTAAGTTACTGAAATTATAGTAATCAGCCACTACTACAGTGAAACATTCACGGTAGCATTGGGCTGGTCTGGTTCCATAACTGATCCGGTTGTCTGGTTATCCCCGTCGGTAGATTCAGTGAACTAGTAAATCGATTAACATGTAACCACAGAAAGTGTTTCTAAAAATTCTATCCTAAGTCCTTATGCGTAATCACTCCCAATATTTGATATTAATGAGTGATTAATAGGGGATGACACTATCGAATTCGGATCGGATCGGACAGAATCTGAATCCGATTTGATTCGATAAGAGTGGATTTGTTTGGTTCGATCGGATTTTGAGTCCTTATCGAATCGAACCGGATTCGATGAATTTATTAGATCCGATTTGAAATCTTAACGAATCGAATAAATTCGATTTGATAACATATTTGAATCTGATAGAGCATCCAAATTGATCATGAATCCGATAGTGGATTCGATTTGATAACAGATCTGATTCGATAATAGATCTGATTCGATAAAATTGATTTAAATTTTAAGTTATTTGATCCAATTCGATAAAATTAATATGAATTTTAAGTTATCTGATCCGATTTGATAAAATTGATATGAATTTATAATTTTTCAGATCAATTTTATCAAATCGGATCTGTTATCGAATCAAATCTACTATCAGATTCATTATCAAATCAGATTCTCTATCGGATTTGAATCCGTTATCAAATCTGATTCTCAATCGGATTCAGATTCATTATCAAATCGGATAAAATCCTATTCGATCCTATAGTTATCAAATTTATCTAATCCGATCCGAAATTCGACGAACCAAACAAATACGATCCGATCAAATTCGGGAGATAGATCTGATCTGATGCCCAAGCCTAGTGATTAAGGTGAAACACGGATAATTTAGAGATATATGATACCGGTTAATTTATCCGGATTAAAAATATTTAAAAAATCAATTTCGCCTGCCAATGCACTTTAATTTAAGTGTGCACCCGACTTACGATTTGAACAGTTATGAAATATGTTGTGTCCAAAATTTATATTAGGTTTCGTCCTAACCAACTTGGGTATTAGAATTAACATCAAAGAATAGCCATTGCGACTATCTTTTGATACTACCTCTTGTATGATCCCTTCGATATTATTGTCTATCAACTGTGGTTCTAAGTCATTAGTGCTCGATAAACAGTTATAATTCTTGTTTGATTGTGAAAGTAATTTTATCCACAACCAGATGCAGTTATAGGGATAATGCACACATACAACTAATTAATAGTCTTAAAATTTGGCAAGAAATCTGGGCTAGAATATAAAGAAGAAATGAATTTAAAAATGGAAAGTATTAGTCAGTGGCGGAGCCACATAGAGGGAAGTGAGGGTGCCAAAAAATTGTTAAAACTAGCACATTAATAACATTAATAAAACGGTTAGTTTTATGGGCATTTTAGTTATAACAAAATATATAAAAACTCTATAAATATAGGTCATTTTTCATTCTTTAAACTCTATAACCAATTCTCAATTCTCTCAATTCTACAATTCTCTCATTCTCAATTCTCTCATCTATAATTTCTCATTCTTAATTCTCTCATTCTTTAAAATTTCTTTAACAAAAAAATGGCAAGCTCATCTGGGAATATCATGTCAAATGTGCCAACCCAAGAGAGCAGCCCTAGTATCGGTACACGGAGAAAAGAATTTAAGTCTCGTTCCTCTGATATTTTCAAAATTCATTTTCATTTAGTCGATACTGAAAACGAAGGTCCAAGAGCAATATGCAACCATTGTGGGGTTGCTTACAAATTTACTAGTGGATATGACAATATGAACAATCAATTGGAAAGACATCATGTCACTGAAATTGGACTTGATACAACGCAAACTCAAATGGTCAGGTACACATCATCTAGTCGAGGTACATGTTCTTTTGATTTATTTAAAAATTCTGATGCTAAAAATAGAGAAGAATTTGTTAAATTAACTTGTATGACACATCTTTCCTTAAGTTTTGGTGAAAAAATTACTTTTACTAATTACGTTCAGAATGCTTTAAATCATGTTGCTTGTAGAATGATTAGAAATACCACAAAACGTCACATTTTTAAATTATACAAAGATAGTAAAATTATTTTAAATGAAACATTTAAGGATATTAAATATCGTCTTTCTATTTGTTATGATATTTGGAGTGACCATTGGCGAATACACTCATATATGGGTGTGACTTGTCATTGGATTGATGCATCATGGAATATGCAAAAATGACTTATTGCATCTAGAGTTTTTGATGAACAACATACTGCACAAAATATTTATATAATGATGAAAGTAATTTTTGATGATTATGGTTTGTTAGGTAAAATTTTAATAATTGATTTTGAGAATGCATCTGTAAATACTGCATCAATTAAATATTAAACAGAAATACGCCAACCAAATTTGGGGGGGTCGATTCTTCATGTTTGTTGCACATGTCATGTCCTTAATTTATGTGTTCAAGATGATCTGATTTGTTTAACACCTTTCATTGATCCTATTAAGATTGCATTTAATTGTATTTGGTCATATTCTCAAGTTATGGGAGAATGTGCCAAGTTTTGTAAATTAAATGGTATTAAAGCGATTAAATTTTCACCAGATGTTCCAACACGTTGGAATTCAACTTATTTTCTTTTATGTCAAGCTTTCTAATATAAAGATGCATTATGTAGTTTTTTCTCAACATGTTCAACATATCACACTTTTTCCTAGTTAATGGGATATTTGTGAAAATATTTTAGATATTTTAAAAAATTTTAATGATACTACAAATATTTTTAGCAGAGTTTATTATCCTACAACACATTTATTTCTTGTTGAAGGTTTGAATATTGTTGGTACTCTATTTGAGCATGTTGATAGTTCTGATCCTAATGATATTGTTTTACTTGAAGTTATTGTTGTTATGAAATAAAAATGGTTGCATTATTTTAGAGACATTCCACTACTTTATCTTATTGCCACGCTTTTTGATCCTATATGTAAAATAGAATGTTTGAATAGTGCCTTACAAGCTTACTATGAATATTTAAAAATAGTTGATGAAATTGATATTACAAGAATAATAGCTAAAATAAAAAATGATTTAAAGGATTTATTTAATGATTATTTTAGTAGATATAGCTTGCAATCAGTAAGACAATCTAGTAGTAGCAACCCGTAATACAATCAAGACTTATCATAGGTGATCGTTGGTTATTACAATGAAATAAAAAAATATAGGGATAACACAACTAACAACATGAAATTATATAATTATTTATCTACCAATTTCGAGTTTCCTATTGAAAGTTTAGTGAATAAAAATTTTCAAATCCTTGAATGGTGGAACCGACATCAAAATGTATATCATGTATTATCAATTATTGCTAAAGAGTTGCTGGCAGCACACGTTTCCACCGTTGCGGTTGAGCAAGCCTTCAGCATGAGAGGTAATATATTGGAAGTGAGACGGTCTTCATTACATCCAAGCACTTTAGAAGCAACAACATTGTGGATGATTGGACCTGAGCTGATCTGAGGCAACAAGAAGATGCCCCCGATGACTTTGAAGACTTGTTCGACAATGCATCTGCAAGCGGAACGGGAGCTGAAGGATCAACAGACACTGATAATGATGATTGATGATGATTGATAAGTAAATAATTATAAATTACAATGGGGAACTATCTTAAAATTATAATGGAACTACGTGAGCTTTGATTCATCTCACCCATGAAGGATACGTAGACAACTTAAGTTTTTAAAAATTTAAGTTCAAGCTCTTTAATTTAATAATTTTATTTTTAATTTTATTTAGATAAGAATTTTATTAGTAATTTAATGTAATCTAAATTCAAATTCATAATTTTAAATAATTTTTTTAATCTCATATTTTTAAAAAATTAATTATTAAAATTTGAAAATAAAAATAAAAATAAACCGAATGGAACCGAAACCGAACCGAAATTATCCGGTCTGGTTCTGGTTCCACGAGAACCGGACCGATAGCCGGGTCTATCTCTGCCTATTCCACATTCTCCCTTTTATTTTTGTTTATGCTATTTTTTCTATTTTTCCTACCCATCTTTTAATGATTTGCTTTTCGTATTGTTCCCCACATACGGTGCCAATTGTTAACGTCTGATTTTCATTCGAGAAAATAACGAGGCATTTTCTCGGACAACCTGCCATCGAACACGTAAATTTATTTGGTTGTAGGAATTCATATCAAAAATAGATAACAAGCGAAAAAATAAAGAGCGAAATAAGGATTTACGTGGTTCGACAATAGGTGCCTACATCCACGGGAGGGGATGGTAGTTCTCATTATGCTCAAAAAGTTTACAAGTATGGAAAAATAAAGAATAGGATCTAGCCCAAACCCCAGTCGAAGAAGAAGATGAAGATGAAGCAGATCTAGAAGCGCTCCATAACTTTGATTTCTCCTCATTTTTATAGGTCATCAAGTTTTTGAAGATGAGGTCATACTCTGTCATTTGGTCATCATTACACTCTTTTGTCATTACTTCCACGCCTTCTCTGACACATTACTCAGTCATAGTCATCAATTTCCACCGCCTCTTGTTGTCACTTGCCTCCTAAAATATCTAGGATATTTGTGTGATATTTGAACCACTTGTTGATTTATTTTACAAGTAAAGGATATGCATTGGACCTTTGATTATAAGGTCATTATCATCCTTCTGAAAGCATCCCTTAAGGGCATACATCATGCGGACATCGTCCTTGGGTCATGATCTCTTCCTGACACCATGTCGGGTCATGTCATGACCTCCTTCGATTTACTCCCGCAATGCTTGACCTCATCGGGCCAGGTTGATGGAACACCTCGAGGTGTTTGAACAACTCGAGATATTTGAGTCTCATCGGGATAAGAACAAAACATATATTATCTTTACTACGCATCATATTTACCAAACACTACCGGCTATTATTTCACCGCTAGAGTTTCCATTTCACATCAACTTAGTCTTAAAAGCGAAAACACTACAATGTCAACCGGAGCTTTTGTATGTGAATTAACATGGAGATTGTATAAACACATGCATCTTCACCATTGTTCATGTTTGACAAACATACTAGAAATTCATAAAACAGGGGCAATTTCACTAATCTCATTCAAAATTCAAACAAAAAATCGCCATAAATATCCCAAAAAAAATATCAAAGCCATGATAGAGATCCCAGAAGGACACGTATATGGTGTGATGGTCATGAAGTATGCTGCCTCCTGTTTCAGGTACAAAGTTTGCAAGAAGTTGAAGACAAAGTCAACTTAGTGGCTTGATTTATTCAATGTCTTTACACAGTACCCAAAAGTGTGGTCCTGGTACATCTATGTAGGATTGGAGGTCAGTTGTGGCCATAAATTTGGATCAAAATTAGGATTTTTTACATGCAATAAAATTACAATAATAAAAAATCTCTTTTGTATCAGCAGAAATCGTATATTTTTAAAATTCGTTTAGGGTCTCCGAAAACTTAAGACATAGTAACATACGCTCTTTCTCTAAAAGCCCAAAAATATAAATTATTTATACTCCTTATAAGCTATGAAAGTGGATTTGAAAGAAAGAAAGAAGAAAAGGGAAACAGAGAAAAATGCAGTCACCTTGTCTAAAAGAGGCCTCACAAGTATGCAAATGCCCCTATGGTACCTGCTGTATATCCCCTTTCTTCAGCTCACCTGTGCCCCTCAACAAATTGTCCAAGTCCAGAATCACTTCTGAAGATTGTCGCCGCCGCGATTTTGCAGCAACAAGTGCTTCATCCATCTTCCCAGATACCCAATTCACCAACCATGAGTCTCTCCCATCTTTGCAACAATCATTTACCCAATTCACAAAAGCCTACCCTCAATACTTTGGTACCCATCAAGTTGATCAAATAAGGGCTAAAGAGTATTATCACCTCTCACTCTCTAATCATACATGCCTTGATTATTTTGGTATTGGTCTCTTTAGCTATAACCAGTTGCAAAAACAAGACTCATCAAGGTATCAAATAGAATCTTCTTCTTCTTCTTCTTCGCCTTTACCGCCTTCTCAAAGTTTGGATGCTCCCTTCTTTAGCGTGTCATACAAGGCAGGGAATCTGAAGACACAGTTGCTTCATGGAGGAGGGAAAGAATCAGAATTGGAATCTGCAATGAAGAAAAGGATCATGGACTTCATGAACATTTCAGAAAATGATTATAGCATGGTTTTTACAGCAAACAGAACATCAGCTTTCAAACTTCTTGCAGAATCTTACCCCTTCAATTCAAGTAAAAAGAAGCTTCTGACAGTTTATGATTATGAGTGTGAAGCTGTGGATGCAATGATAAAAACTTCTGAGAAAAGAGGAGCCAGGATCATGTCAGCAGAATTCTCATGGCCAAGACTTAGGATCAATTCAGCAAAATTAAGAAAGATGGTTGCAAGTAAGAGGCAAAATAAAAAGCAGAAAGGGCTTTTCGTGTTCCCGGTACATTCTAGAATGACAGGAGCTAGATATCCTTATCTATGGATGAGAATTGCTCAGGAAAATGGCTGGCAAATCTTGGTTGATGCTTGTGCATTGGGACCTAAAGACATGGACAGCTTTGGCCTCTCCCTCTTTCGCCCGGATTTCCTCATTGCTTCATTCTATAAGGTTTTTGGAGAGAACCCATCTGGATTTGGTTGCTTGTTTGTCAAGAAATCAAATGTTCCAATTCTGGGAGACGACACAAGTTCAGGAATTGTTAGTCTTCTGTCAGTAACGAAGCAACTTTGGTTAATGGAAGAGTTTTCGAGTAGCGAAACAGAACCTGAACATACATCTAAGCTTAAGCAACAAGAGGGAAAAGAAGTAGCAGCTGCATCAAACTCTTTGTCAGGACCTGTGTCCATTGAAATGAAGCAGCCAGCTGAATGCTTTGGACTGGACCAAGTAGATTCATTGGGAATGACAATGACTAGTCGCAGAGCAAGGTGTTTGATAAATTGGCTGGTGAATGCTTTGACGAAGCTGCATCATCCCAACACAGAAGGGATTGGCCTGGTTAAAATTTATGGGCCAAAGATAAAGTTTGATAGAGGATCTGCATTGGCATTCAATGTTTTCGACTGGAAAGGTGAAAAAGTTGAACCTGTTCTTGTACAAAAGCTTGCTGATCGCAAGAACATTTCGCTTAGCTATGGATTCCTGCACCATATTTGGTTCTCAGAAAAGTATCAAAGAGAGAAAGACAAAGTCCTTGAGAGAAGAGGTGGTGATGGTGAAGCAAAGGGCAATATGGGCATTACTGTAGTTACAGTTTCACTTGGGTTTCTGGCAAATTTTGAAGACATTTACAGGCTTTGGGTTTTTGTTGCTCAGTTTCTTGATGCAGATTTTGTAGAGAAGGCCAGATGGAGATACACAGCTCTTAATCAGAACACCATTGAAGTCTGAAGTTCAATTATTTCAATGTATGTACTAAAAGAATAAGAAATTTTTAAAGATTGCTTTTTTAATTTATTATTTTGTACACAAAAATATAAAA
>SKCR01028280.1:0-237399 GCA_019454045.1 Zanthoxylum bungeanum | reverse complement strand
TTTGTGTGTTTAATTTTTGCAGGTAAAATCATTTCAGGATGGAAGACGTTCTCGTAAATCTTCACAAGCAATTTCCTTCTCTCCCTCAAAACTCTCTAATGAAAGTCTACAAAGCTCACTTGGAACGGATGAGACTACTGATGATCGAATGTATTCATAATGACATTCATTGGATTATTGAAGAACATGTCCGATAGGCAGGTGAGTCCTCTAACTCTTTTATTTCGAATCTGCCTGGTTTAGGAAAACGCACCTATGATAAAAATAGAAGAGCTAAAAGAATGGGTGTTTGCCATAAATGTGCTCGTATGGCATGTAATACTCGTTTTCGTTCTTTAGGAATGGTGTCTGATAACCGTGAAGATAAAATTAAATTCATTAGGGATGACTTGAGTAAGTAGTCTTTGGATGACATATCTAAAATTCTTGAGACGCATTCCGATGGATATGTGCATCATGCCATTCACATGTTATATACACAATTCCGAAAGGAAAGACAACAATACAGTCTCGGGAATCTGACTTTAAAAGACCATGTTTGCCAATTTATAAAAAAATTGGATGGGAAGCTTGTCTCTGACGCATAGACGTCATTCAAGCCGTTACTTCTTGTAAATATTATTTTAATTGTGATTTTTTTGTTATTTTCTTTTATTTTCTCCGACAGGATCCAGACTTTTTAACTTTCACGATATATTTCACTGTTTAACTAATAATTGTCATTTCACAGGTACTTAAATTCAACTCATCATTGCATTCTTGAAGACATCCAGAGTTGAGAAATACAAAAATGGAAGCTACTTCATGAAGATGAGTTGTAAACATTTGTGTGTTTTGCGGTATTAGTGTTGGTTCTACCCTTTTGAAGCTCCTTCTCGGCCTCACGCAGCGTGGACATCAGCTCTCCAAGAGTCTGCTCTTGGTTCAACATGTTGTAGTTCATGATGAACCCACTCCAAGTGTCGGGGAGAGACTGTAAGATCAAATCTATAGAGGTCTTTATCTCAAAGATAATCCCCATTTGTCCAAGCTGCTCAATATCGGCAATCATCTGTGTCACGTGATGTTCCACAGAAGTACCCTCCGACATCCGATCACGGAAGAGCTTCTTCTGTAACTCATATCGCTGCGACCTAAGGTTAGATCGGTGCAAATCGTGCAACTTCGCCAACATGTTATAGGGATCTAATCCCTTGTTTTGTCGACGGAATTGCTGAGTCATAGCAGCAAGCATAATAGACTGAACAGTCGCGTTATCATCACTATGAGTCTTCCAAATCTCTAGTTCGAGCAACTGATCAGAAGTGGGCTTTTGCCCGAGAGGTCTCTCTATAGTATATAGAAGCCTCTCAGATCCTAGGACTATCCTGAGATTGAGTTCCCAATCGGAGAAGTTAGTCCCTTTGAAGACATTGTCTCCCATGATTATGTCACGGACACTATTCTTTCCGGTCATTTTAATTGCGATAATCTAATTATCCAATTAATAATGTAGGGTACAGTCCAACTGTTACAAGAAAAATAACATTATATTAGTCCAACTAATAAAATAATTTTGACAAAAATATTTGAAAGCGCGTAAAGCTAAGTATTCGAACGAAATTGCAAGTTCAATACTAGCCTCCCACTATTTTTCGGTGAGCCTCTAACCCTCCGTCGAGTACTCGGGAAACCCAGTTTCCTAGTGGGCTAGGATCCCGTTAAAATACGCACAACCTTGACTTTGGCCAACAAGCTGTATGATATTTAACTAGGTAGATCTCGAAGATCAATTGGATCTTATCCAATTCCTAGATCCGGTAGGTGGACATCCAAGTCCGAAACATATATACAATATATATGCCAATACATCCAATGTATTTCCTAACCTGTTTCCTCTGAATAAACTAAGCCTTGGCTTTGGCACAACAAGCTTAATGATTCCAGTTAAGCGGGACCCATTGACGTGGGAAAATTTCGTAATCAATGTCGATGGACAATAAGTGATCTTGACTTTGGCCAACAAATCACAACTTGGACAAGACACCGATATGGAACAAAACTTTCATGATTCAAACACATCCGCGATATGACAAAGGCCTTGACTTTGGCCAATAAGCCAATGCCAATCTTGGATCTTGAGTAAGAATCACTCAATGGAAGGAAATATCGTTTAATATGTTTTGAGGGATTTTCGCTTAAATTGGCAACCAATTTATTATCTTTGTTAGGTCTCATCATCATACACCCTTAAACATGCATTCTAAACACATAATAAGGCGCGAAAGTAAATTAATAACGATATGCGGATGGATATTTAACAACTTGTTCCTAGAACAAATCACTTCATTTCCTCTCCCCGGCTAGCACTATTCTACTTCTACCCAATTACATAATACAATAATAGAAACCTCATTACATTGAGGGGAATTAGGTGAGAAGAGAATACAAATAAATAATGAGAGATAAGGCTGGACACACAGGTCCAATTTATAAATTCCAAATTTACAACAATTTTCGAAAATTGCCCTTTCCCTTCTAATATCCATCCGATATACGCTATTCATTCAACACATCCATATATTCATTCATAGCATGCAATTCAACCAATCTAATCCAATTAATTAGTCTTTGAATTATGTGATCATCCAATGTTCAAACAACGATTTGATTTTGCGCGAGTCCAACTCGTTTGAGAATAAGTACTCAAAGTACGAATTCTTGATTTATATCGAACTACTCTTTAAATCTAATTTAATTTGTATTCAATACTAATTCAATTTATTTAATTCCAAATTAAATATCTACACTTTTAATGCGCTTTAACGACTTAGATTCCAAATCTAATCTTATCGGGTCTCAAAGCCCAACTAACATCCAATGTTCGTTTAATTAAATTCTGATGGGCTTTCAATTGATTTCATAAGGCATGGGCTTTGGTCAATATGGGTCAAACCCAATTACCAGGCCAATTAAGGAATCACCCTCATTTGCCAAGAAAACAATTTTAGCCCATAAGGCCCAATTAAACTTTTAAAGCACATTTATTACATTTGGACTTAATGCAATGATTTAGGCCCAATTTGGATCCAATCCAATTGGCCTAAACCAACTTGGCGCAACCAAGCCCATTATGCCCAAATATAACATTTTCAAGCCCAATTCAAAATCAAGCCCAATTAACCAAATTTTAAAATTCCAAATTTTATAATCCAATTAATTAAAGTGTAATACATCAATTAATTACCCAAATTAATATTTCCAAAATACAATTTAACTAATTAATTATGTATCCAATTGTTCAACTAATGTCCAACATTCTTGAATCAAAAAATCAAGTCTTTACATGCCATAAGGCTCTCGGCTTTAGTAGGGAATTTTGTCCAAATTTGTTTTTCAATCCGATTGAATTTTAAATCGACATATCTCATTCGTTTCAAGTCATCCAATGATCAACGAAACAAAAATTACCAAGATCCGAGGGTAACTTCACATTCGACCAAGCCATAGTGTGGGCTAAAATTTGATCCAATCAATATTTCAAGAAATTGATCATATACAACTTCATAAAATCATCATTCAAGCATACTCAATCAATCAATTTTATCAAATCATGCTCAAATTGATTTTACCCAAATTTTACCCTAATTCATTTCATGCTCATTTTGGCTCATAGATACCATTGTTGGGTTTCTAGGTTTATTCCCAAGATCAAATAAGCATAGAAATGTGAATGAATAACAAAGAAGAGTGGCAGAAACACACTTACATTGATCGGTTTATGGATGCGTCAAACAACAAAATTTTTTCTCCAAGTTGCTTCAAGATTCGGCCAAGAGAGTCCACAAGCTCCAAGCTTTGTTTTGTCTTTCCAAGCTCTTGAATAGGTTTCCCTAATACCTTGTATGATTCCTTGAAGAGTGCTAGCTCTCAAAATTGCCACAATTTTGATGTTTGTTCTCTCAAACATTCGGCCAAGATGAACAAATGGAGAGGAGAAAATGCTTACTGATTTTTGGTAATGAGAGAGTGAAGAATGACTTGTGTAATTGTTTCAAAAACAATTAATTGATATACCAAAAAGTGTATTTGGTACAAGTCAATCAACTTTGACTTTGGAGTGAATTACAAGCCACCAACAACTCCACCAAAACACATCAACCAAAAGTAATAAAGGTGACATGTGATGTGACATGTGGGCCCACTCGATTCAAATTGCGAGTGGGCCCGCAAACACTCACGGGCTCGGGTTCGCTAATTCCGAATTAACGAACTTCCGTCGCGACGTAATTAAATCGAATTTAATTAAATAATTATGTCTAGCAAAATTACTATTCACGTCGCTAACGAATTAATTCTAAATTAATTCAATGCCCGAATTAAAATCTAATTTCAATTCTGCGTCGAAATCTAATTTCGTTTAATATATCAAATATATTATTTTAATGACTAATTCCAAATTAATCTTGCTTTTCTTTAAATAGTATTTTATCCCAGATAAAATCTCTCCATAATTAATCCCAGATTAATTAAGCTCGAATCATACGTCATCGGTGAATCTTCGGGAAGCGACCCAAGAGATCCCTGGATATTTTGGCAGTAAATCCGGTCGTCGGACTATCCGAACACGTACGTACCTAGTACTACGTTTTTACCGATTTACAAGACAAGG
The DNA here is from genome assembly GCA_019454045.1 of Zanthoxylum bungeanum. Classification (NCBI taxonomy): domain Eukaryota; kingdom Viridiplantae; phylum Streptophyta; class Magnoliopsida; order Sapindales; family Rutaceae; genus Zanthoxylum; species Zanthoxylum bungeanum. The sequence continues at coordinate 232,748 of SKCR01028280.1, read as the reverse complement.
TTGGCTTCTAGTAAAAAGCGTTATGCCTACCCAATTCTCCAGAAATATTCTTAATGGAATATACGATCTTTAATAAATTAAATGATTATCTCATAATCATTTATTTAATGAAAGCTTTATATTAAATTTAACATAAAGTCTCATGTGTGATAAATATATTATTAATCTCATTAATAATTATATATATATATATATAAGTATATAATTGGACTATCCAATTATATTTAATTTGGTACAGTATATCGAGCTAGCACGGGGACCAAATGGACCTACAGTTTCGAGTTCCAATAATCTCGGAATATTAATTAAAATCGTTAATTAAATATTCTGAATTATTAACTTCAGGTTATTTCACTAGAAATCTAAAGCTGCACGTTTGTTATCTTAGATAAATAATATAAGCCGAATTACGTCGATGTCCATCGATATAGTCATTAAATATGGATTGTCCCTTCACGAGTATCTCACAATTAACTGGGTCATAATTTCTATTATACCCAACTAATTATTTTTACCTTAAGTGCCATTGATTCTCTAATTAACGATTTATTCATAACCATTACCAAATCAACCCTTAAGGAAGATACTTATCTACTTCTCGCAAAAGGATGCGAACTATATGTCTATATAAAACATCCTCAGCTACACACCAAACAATGTCCCCAAAGTACATAGTTACTGGTCGGGATTAATATACTGACCTCACCTTTATAAATCAAAGGATATAACCTCTCATTGGTCGCAGTACACTCCAGATTCAGATCAATCCATATAAGACCATATAGTATATTGAAATGAATTTCTTTATTTAACGGATATTATAAGAAATTCATTTATATTTGGGTCAAGTCCTACATGATCACATCATATAAGGTGCCTTCATTCTCATATCACCACATGGACAATCCCAGATCAAGATCACCATATAATTATACAATGGACCGCAGCTATAGATAAACCATAAATAAAATATCCATTTTGTTTGCTCTCTGTGGACTATTTTAGATTACTAACTTCAAACTTAAATCCTTTTATATATGACAATTATACACTAAGTCTAAAGGCACATAAGTAATCAAGGGTAAATAAGATAATTTATAATATGCGATTTAAATCAAAACATTTGATAAATAAATAATGCATCTTTTATTTCATAAAAAAATAATTTCGTTTACATTACATGAAGCTTTATGGCATATATCCCAACAACGTCTTGGCGCACCGGCTGCCTGATGGCCGATGGTGGCTGGAGCGGTGGCCAGCATGGCCAAAAGTCAAAGGATGTGTTTTCTGGGGGATATGGGTCATGTGAAGGAGTCTTTGAAGCTTTTGCCTTTTGTGATTTCTGAAAAATCTGAATATTTATAGATAATTATAAAAATAACAATCAGGCCCCCGTGATTTTGTAAATAAGTCCATGTACATGTACTCCTTCTGAAATTCACATTTTTGAAGCACTTCTGACGTGAATTTGAAATATGTTCAACACGAAAGTTGTTCATCTTCAAAAGACCCTTCCAACAGATAAAAAAATCAACCCAAATGGTTTTTTTATAGCCGAAACATCAAAACTTCCTCCATATTCTAAAAATCGCGAAACCAAGTCTTTCGAATTTCACAATTTCCTATGCAACGAGATCCCTTTTTAAGACATTACGATATATTTTTCAATGCTTAAACTCTTATTCTTCGATATCATTTCGTTTTGAGACCTAAACTTCAATCCGAGAATCGTTGCTTTCCCACAGTCATCATTAGCCTCCTAGAAGCTCATCTTCTCACTAAGGGCATACGTCACATGACTCCAATACAGGTCTGCCTGTGATCCCACCTTCGTTCCTCAGGTCGGCATACCGAGCCAGATGATACTAATCAAAGCTTCCATTTAGTTCTCACAATCGGGTCGAGTTGACATATAGGGACTTCATCTAGTCGGTTTCAACAAACTCTCATAAAATCTAAATTCAACACGCTTAATGTGGTCAAGTCAGTATTCCAACTTATTTAATCATCAACAAGTTCTACCCTTGGGAGAACTCCTACGGATCATGTGGTTAGGTCTCTATGTCGGTCCACATCTATATTCGGGTCCTTGAGCCTTTATCACTCATTTTTGGCTAACTACAATAAACACATGAATAATACAATTTGATTATTAAATGAAAGTTTTTGGTGGTAGTTATTAAATAAGAATTTGTATATAATTAAAATTTAATCGTTCATTATTATTAATATATGCGTGGAAGAAGTGGTTCGAGGAACAATCGAGATACACGATTAGTTGGGACCCTATGATTTATTTTAAAAACTTTTAATTTTTAAATATATATTATGATTTTTTATTTTATTTATCGTTGTTGATAATATTATATTTTAAGAATTGGTTTAAAACTCTCAAAGTTTAAGATAATCACCTTCCACATGACAGAAAGGCACAAAAAAAAAAAAACTTTGCACATATCGATAAAGCACTCAATCTAAATTCTAAATTTAAAAGGCCTTTCAAATTTGCATTCATACATTAATGTCAGTAATATTAGTTGTTATATGTCATTTAAGCAAATTAAATAAAGTAGTTGTTGGGAATTAGGATTTAGGGGTTTTCTGGTCCATATGCACAAAAATTGCTTATTACAATCGGTGACATTTAAAATAATTTTATAAAGAGGGATAATTTAACTTAATTCTTTGAATTAAATCAAAAATTTAACATCTAGTTATTGAATTAAATCAAAACATTAACATCTAGTTATTGAATTAAATCAATACAATAGTAGAAAATGGTGGAAAAAATTATATAATTAAATGTAATTTTGATTTTGAATATTTACCATTAAATTATTTTAAGTCAACTGTATAGATTTTGAAGTCTAGATTAGTAAAAAGAAATTGAAGTTAAACTACCCCTCTCATATAAATTTATGAAATTTATTATTAAGTATTCAATGCCATATATCAATTGGGATGAAATATTGAGATTATATTTATGAACTGTAGTATATGTTGACTAAAATGATTTTGAGGGGTGAATTTATTGTTGGTGGAATAAGAGTGGGACGTTGAGTTAAATTTTGTAATTATTTTTTAAAAATTTATGATTGGTAATTATTAAATAATATTTTATTTATAATTAAATTTTAATAAAACATTACTATTAAAACACGTATTTCAAAAAATTATGGAAAGCCCAGCTCAGGACTTGAGATCCAAATTAAATAATAGCGTTGTGTATGAAATTGTTTGACATCCCTAATAAGGGTATTTTGGACATTTCTTAGTAGTGATTAAGTAGAAGGGTGGTGTATATAACATATGCGTGGTGCATGTAAGAGTGGTGCTATTAAGAAACTGAAGATGGAGGCAAATAATAATAGCGAAACATCTGCATATTTGGTGTGGGAAGAAGTTACTGTTGAAGCACAAAACTTAAGAAGAAAGAAGAAGTTGATTAATGGCCTAAGTGGTTATGCCGAGGCTGGTCGTATTATGGCAATTATGGGCCCTTCTGGCTCTGGAAAATCAACGTTGCTCGATGCTTTCGCTGGTACGTACATAACACACACTACCAAAACAGATACAGAAATTAACATATGCATAAGAATTACATGATACTTATAAGTAGTTTCGTTATTGCTCTGTTTGTAACAGGAAGGCTCTCTAAAAATATTGTCATGACTGGGAGTGTTCAACTCAACGGCAAGAAGGGAGGCATAGACTGCAGAAATGTTGTAAGTATATAATAATAACAGATATTACCCAAGAAATAGTTTAGACAGTTCTTACTCCACCGAAATACTCCTCAAACAACCTCGAAACTGCTCTCTTCTCTTTTCTTTGTAGAAGAATATGGAGGATAGGGTTTTTTTTAATCACACTTGTGTTCTATAAAAGAGAACTTTTTCCTTTTTATAATTAGAGATTGTGTTAATTAATTGTAATCAAATTACAAAATTTGCCGGTAAACCTAATGCTCTAAATTTTCGGCAATATGCCTTATTATTAATTAATTAATTTTATAAAAGTAAATACCATGATATTGAATATCTACATATATTTTGAAATTAAATTTTGAAAATTATTTAATTAAAAGATTAAATAAATTATCAAATTAATTTAATTAACAAAAAGTTAAACTCTTTAAATTTTAGATATGATTATCTTATAATCATTCGCATTGAAAATTTTATATTAAATAATTTAATATAGTTTGTACGTTTGATTTAAATTAATTATTATTTACAATAATAATTTTATCACAACATAAAGTTGTGTAAGTGAGTTCACAATTAGACTATTAATATGTTTTTCTATAGTACATCGAGCTTGTACGGGGACCAAATGGACCCGTAACTCCGAACTCCGATAATCTCGAGATATTAATTAAAACTCTTTAATATAATATTCTGAATTATTAACTTAATGTTATTTCTCTAAAAAACTGAAGCTCAACTCTCGTCGCTATAGATATTTAATTTAAATCAAGCTACGCCGGCATCCATCGATATAATCATTTCATATATATTGATCATCCACAAGTATCTTATAATTAGAGCCGGATCATAATGTGCATTATACCTATTTAATTATTTTTTGTGCCTTAAATATCATTGATTCTCTAATAAATGGTTTATTCATAATTGTTATGAATTTTATCTTTCTATTTGTAATAGAAAGGTTTGAGCGAGCTAACTGTTCAAGTACTGAATCATCCTTTAAGGAAGATACACATATATTTCTTGCCAAAATGAGTAGATTCCATATCCATATAAGAAATCTCTTGCTACACATCAAACCATGTTCCCAAGGTAGGAAGTTATTTTTAAAAGTGTTGTGCTCTTTCAACTAGTACGAGGTATTTTGACTGAGCTAAGGCGTATGCCAAAAACAAAAGCGTGGGGGTTAGGGACATATTCCATAAGTGAGCTTCCCCTCTCACGAAATTCCAATTGGGCTGGTATTTGGTACCTCTCACTCCTATGGTAACAGGTAGTTTTTACTTCAGGGATAGAGATGACAATTTCACCCACAAATTCGTAAACCCGCAAAAATTCATCTGTAATGGGTAAGATTTGGTCAATATTTAAGTAGATTTGGTGCGGGTTTGGTAAATTAAAACAAAATCCGTTGTGAGTTTGATAATTAAGCAAAATCCGTGGATACCAACAGCGGGTATCCGCTACCCGCAAACTTAAATTTTTTTATTTTTTATTTCTTATGCCAAAGAAAATCTACTCATATGAAAAAAACTCATATTTTGTAGTTAACTTTATCATTTTTTTTAATTATTTCTGGTCTTGTATTAGTTTAATTTGTAGTTAATTTTTTTGGTCAACTTTATCATTTTTTTGAATTACTTTTGATCTAGTATCATGTTTAATATTTACGACTTCATATTGATTTCAAACCAAATTCCACTTACATGTAAAAAAATTATAAATTGTTTAATATTCTGTTTAATTTGGTTTTCATATTATAGGTGAAAAATATTTTATCACGGGAAATTTATTTTTATATGATATTTTAAAAACCCTCAAAAAATCTGATGGGTACAAATGCGGGTTTGGTAATTTATTTTTATATGCGAGTGCGAGTTTGGTAATAAAAATTAAAACTTGTAACGTGTATGGTGCGAGTTTGGTAATTTATTTACATATGTGGGTGGGAGTGCGGTTTTGGTAATGGCAAATCCGCACCAAACCCTACCCACTGTCATCCCTATTCAGGGATAGTTTCATAATATAGATATCTGGGAATATTTATCTTTTTTAAAATGACATATTTATTATCCTCTTATTATTATTATTTTTTCTAGTTTTTATTTAAAATTTTAATTCTAAAATAAAAATATACTTCATTATAAATTCTTTTAACGGTTAACCGTGGAATAAATACAAATATTATTATAGGATAAAGATTCTCTCATAAGTAAAATTCAATTCATGAGAGTGATGAGAGATTAATATTAAACCACAAATACCAAATGTTCAAGAAAGATGCCAACGGCAAGATACATGCAAGACCAATCTTATATTATTTTCATTTAAGAAATACATTTTAAAAGCTATTCTCTTTAGTTTTACATTATATCATTTTCTTTTTCAGTGTTATGTCACTCAAGACGATTGTTTTTTGGGGACACTCTCAGTCAGAGAAACCCTAACTTACTCAGCTCAGTTGAGGCTTCCTACTAAAATGACCAACTATGAGATAAATGACATAGTAGAAAAAACAATCATCAAAATGGGTCTCCAAGATTGTGCTGAAACCAAGATTGGGAACTGGCATTTGAGAGGTATAAGCACTGGGGAGAAAAAAAGGCTTAGCATCAGCATTGAGATTCTAATACAACCCACAGTCTTGCTTCTTGATGAACCCACTACCGGCCTTGATAGTGCTTCTGCTTTCTTTGTGTTTCAAGTTCTGAAATGTATAGCACTTGATGGAAGGATTGTCGTTTGCTCTATTCACCAGCCAAGCAGCCATCTTTTCGATTTGTTTGATGATTTGCTCCTCCTCTCAAATGGAGAAACAATTTATTTTGGAGATGCAAAAGTGGCACTCAAGGTAAATTATAACTAATATATATATATATATATACATACATAGATATATATATATATATATATATACACATATATTTCTTTTTAAACGTTAAGTTGGAAACTCAGTCGCCTTAAGCCGAACAGGTAAAATCTCTTACTGTCTCAGGCTTAAGCAGAGCAGGTAAAACCTCCGACTGCCCCAGGCTCTTACGAAAAATGCACCCCTTGAACTCGAACTTAAGACCTGACAACTAAATCCTCAGCCCTTTGAATATATATACACATATATTCACATGTATAATTCCTTAACATATTATGTTAACGACCACACTAAAAGATAAAAAAATAAATAAATATTTCAATACAGTATTATTTTTCTTTTAACGTGTTTTTTTATATTTTAGTATGGTTATTAACTGAATTAAGAGATCTTTCATTAGAATTTTAATAAATATATATAATAAAATTCAGTCAATGTTCTTAATGGATTAAAAAAGTTGTGTCATGCAGTTCTTTGCGGAAGCGGGGTTTCCTTGTCCATCAAGAAGAAACCCTTCGGAGCATTTCCTTCGATGTATTAATTCTGATTTTGACAAGGTTGCTGCAATTTCAATCAAATCTCAAGCACAAAGTGTATGCAAACAAAACAAAGCTTCCTTGTTTATATCAAGTAAAAAAATAAAACAATTTCCGAATCTATATTATATTTTATGATAATTATTTGTCTTTGTATCTTTGTTTGGTTACAGGCAGTTCCAATGTCATCAGATACCAAAATGAACTTGTCTATAGAAGAGATCAAAGCAAAGCTTGTGGAGAAATACAGGAATTCTGAAATTTTAGTAGATATAAGAAAAAGAGCTCAGGAGCTCGCACTTAGAGTACTTATTCAAACTCTGTGAATAATTTCTTTCTTATCTAAACTCATTAGCTTACTAAGACAATAATTCAGGAACCAGTCAACAAAGCATTAAGCAAGAGTAATACCAGCTGGTGGAAACAGCTCTGCATATTGAGTAATCGCTCGTTCCTAAACATGTTTAGAGATATGGGATATTACTGGTTAAGGATCCTCTTCTATATTCTAGTGTCAATATCTGTTGGCATTATGTATCTCAATGTCGGGTTATCCTACACTGCTGTATACGGGAGGCCAAAATGTGAAGCGTTCGTTCTTGGATTCATGATTTGCTTGTCAGTTGGAGGCTTACCATTTTTCATTGAAGAATACAAGGTAAAGAAAAATAATCCTTGGTTTCTAATCTATGAATCATTTGATTTGATTTCTCAAGCTTAATTTCTTCATGGGAAAATCAGGTTTCATACAGGGAAAGAATCAGCGGCCACTATGGAGAGACTGTTTTTGTACTATCAAACTTTCTCTCATCATTCCCTTTCTTGGTGATACTGTCCTTGTCTTCAGGATCAATACTGTACTACATGGTGAAATTTCATCCTGGATTTTCTCACTACATCTATTTCTGTCTCAATCTTTTCTGCTGCATTTCAATTGTGGAGACTTTCATGATGGTTGTTGGATTGCTGGTACCTAATGTTTTGATGGGAATAGGGGTTGGGACTGCGCTAATAGTAAGCAAAGCTCTAAACACAAATCTCTTGTCATATATGTATATATATTTGGTTGATAGATGCTACCATCCAATTCACAATCGACCTTTCCATAGTCCAGTTGTTTGCGTTCCTTAAATTTGACCTAAAATTAGAGCTCTCAATCTAAGGCTTACAGTTTATTATTGATTTCTTTTTAAAATTAATATCTAATATTGGCCCAAATATGAAGTCATAACTCTAAATTTGGTAGGGACCACTTTAGGTTAAATATTTTTTTATTTTTTATCGATAGAGGGTCACACTTTAAAAATCGTTTAGGACCCTCCAAAAATCAGGGCCGCCCTTGCCATCTATTTTTATGACGATAACTACTTATGGATGTAGGTACTCATGATGATGCCCTCTCCAGAGTTTATAACTTTATCTGATCTTCCCAAGTTCTTCTGGAGGTATCCAATGTCCTACATCAGTTTTGCTGCATGGGCAATAGAGGTAGAATCTCTGGCCATTTTCTTCAATTGCATTATTTTTACTTTCCTTCTCTGATGGAAGCATTTATTAACTTGTAATGTAGGGTCAATACAAGAATGACATGATAGGGCTCGAGTTTGATCCTGAAGTTCCTGGTGACCCAAAGCTTAAGGGAGAGGAAATTCTCCTGAAATTTTATGGGGTTCAACTGAATTATTCCAAATGGTGGGATTTGGCTGCTCTCTTCTGCATACTCACATCCAACAAAATTATCTTCTTTGTCACTTTGAAATATAAAGAGAAGGCATCGAAGCAATTACGCAGACTTTTCACTAAAGTTATTTCCCCACTTATATCTTGATAAGCACCCTTTGTTCTATTTGAACATATTGCATGGTGTGCGAAAAGTGACTAGTGATCAATGTTTAATAAAATGGAATGAAATGATTATTTTCAAATGTTCATATTGGATAATCCATATATATAGAACGTATTATTTATGCATAACATACGCATGACAAGAATTTTATCATCTATTAATGGTAGCTTATTGAGAGAAATGAAAGTGTACCTGGCTCTTGTGTTTAGTAAGTGTTATGTTGAACCCTTATTGAACATCTCTATCTGTAAGTTCATTCTTAGGCTCTTCAGATTGAGGCTGTCAAATACAAAAGGATGAAAATTATTAAGTTCATTACACTAGTAGCAACCCTATAAAACACCTATAAAACATGCTTGAAAAAAAATTGAACATTCATTATTCATCTTAAGGAATGTAAATTCCTTCTTGTCCAAACAAGAAACTGAAATGATGTTCTTAGATAAAGACCGTACATAAAGTTAATTGTCTAATTCTGGAATTAAACCATTTGGAATGGATAACAAGTAGGTTTCCACGTATAATGAAGCTATCATTGCTCAATTTCAAAGTCGTAGGTACTATGCTAAAAATAGGCTTTAGTGATACTTTTCAAAAGTATCAATAAAGACAAATAAATACACCATTTTTTGCTTTTTTAAAAAATATGAGAAATTACTAACACTATGATATCAAAAATTTAATGTAAAAAATCTTTAATACTACAATATCAGTAATAATTAAAATAAAATTCATGTATTGTATTCATTTGAATTCGAACTACCAACCTATTTGGGCACCAACCTATTTAGCCCAAATGTTTAATTTTGAAGCAAATATCATTGGGTTACCCTTTCTATAATTATTTACTAAAATAACCTCAAATTTAAATTGCAAGACGTCCCATTGATGGAAAAACCTCATACCCTCTCTTACACCCCACAAGGGGAGGTTGAAGCCATCAACAAGAGAGACACCGTATGAGTAGAGGTCGTTTGGGCTATGATGGGTGCTTAACTGCGTTAAAATTTCAGCGGCGATCTTTTTAACTTTACTATACTTTTTTGGTTGATTAATTTTGATTTTGCTTTTGTTCAGAAATGGCAATGGCAAGTCTTGCTCTCGCTATTCTCCAGTAGTATTGTTCGCTTGTTAATTGTCCACAAGGTATCTATACAAATTCCAAATTGATAATATTTTTATTTCACATAATTGCTCTGTTAGTTCTTATTCATCCTTTATTCCCTCGTTTCTTTAAATTTAAGTTGTGCCGGTTTTTATGATGCCTTAGATAGGCTTACCTAGAACCTTTTTCTGTCAGAATTCCACTCATTTTACCAAAAACAAAATAGGAAAAACTATGGAATTAGCATTGGACTTGGACTTCAGTAACCCACGCCTTTTGCCACTGGTTCTGTACTAACTCTTTCGATATACTTTCTGTTAGATAGTGATTTTTTGTCCCGAATAACTGTGAAGCCTGAAAAAGGGTAGAAGAGGTTTTTTGACACGTAACAGATGAAAGTCCAAGATCTTCGTGAGGATGAGAAGTCAGACAGAGGACCATATAACTCGAGGTGTAAACGAAGGCTGACCTGAGGTGGTCAGGAGATAGGTTTTGTGCCCATAACTAAAGCGGCCAAGGAGCTTAATGTTGGCTTGACCATTTTGAAGAGGAGGTGAGGGAAGTGAAGGTTTTTCTACTAACCCAACCTGTTAGTAGATGCAAGAAAGGACGTCACTTGTTTCAGTGTACCGACACGAGGATATGGGTCGGGGTATCAACATTATGCTCGTAAACGGACGACGTAAGCCCTAAACGGAAGTTTGAGCCTCCCAATGGCTGATGAGATAGGAGTAGGCCAGCAACTGATGGGATGGAAGAGGGCCTCAGGCTTATCCACTGACACACGAAACCGTGTGAGTGGTTGGAATATAGGTTGGCACATGGGCAGAGTGTGTAGCAGTTACCAAAAAAGGGTGAATTAATAAAGTTCAGATGACAGAGAGTGGTTGTGTCAGATGACAGAGCTACTACTTGTAGGTTGATTGGGGAAGAGAACCTACGCAATGATAACCTGGTAACGTGGCTGACGTAACGAGTTGGAAAAATAGTGGGTTTAGACACACTATATAAAGGAGTTTAGAACTCATTGTAAGTGGCTGTTGATTTTTCTCCCACATTCTGATAACTTGTAAAAGAGAGTAAAAAGCTTAGTGTACGTGAGAGATAGAGCAGGTCGGTCTGACCCGAGCTCATAATAAAAGATTTTACTTCTTTTGCATTCGTGGACGTAGGTTGGATCCATTCCACCGAACCACGTTAAATCCTTTATCTTTTCTTTGTTTTCTTATTTATTTACCAAGTTTGATTTGGTTCCCAACTAACCAAACAAATTCACTTCTTGGGGGAGGTTTGTTCGAGGAGCGGTTTTTCTCGAATTACCCCTGGAACGAAAATAGCAATCAATAATTGGCGCTGACTGTGGCGAACCGGTACGAAATGAGGAAAAAACAATAAGATGATGGCAGGAGACGAAAACCACAAAACTTCAGAGGCTTCCACGACGGAGTGGATGGACAAGATGGAAGAAACTTTGCGCAACGAGAGATGTATGCTCGAATGGAGAGGGAAATGACCCAAACCTTCATGAAGGCTATGCTATGTAAGATTGAGAAGTTAGAGAAGAAGACATGAGAGAGAGGAGAAGAAGGCCCTAGTGGAAGGAGATAGGAGATAGCAAGAGGAAAGAGGATCACCAGAGTAGACGAATATCACGAAAATAGGAAGAAGAACACCCAGAGAATGAAATCTGTAGTCGTCGCCAACGCCATACCAACAGGGGAACCATGGGAAGAAGAAGAAGGCAGACAAACCCTGAAATCGTCCAGCAATAGCCCGTGTTTAGGGAGAGTGATATGGTAAGGTGTCCGGAGGAGAAGTGCGAGGTACCAAGTTATGGAAGATACCACGCTCGTGGTGGAGTGCGTAAGGAGACCCTTGGTGCAAGCACAACAACTCCAAGAGCCAAATGAGGAGTTTGTTCCATAATGAGATGAAAAAGTGGGAGGAAAACGTGAAAAAGGGGACACAAAACTACTAAGATGTGGAGACAACATCCTTATTCACGAAGCAAGTGCTGGCAATGGAGTTTCCAATGAGATTTACCATGCCCACGATGGATGTTTACAAGGGCAACACGGACCCCAAGTCCCAGGTTGAGAATTTTGTCTTGTTGATGGAGATTCAGGGAATGGTAGGGAAGGCCATCTACAAGGTATTCTCATTGACTCTGGGAGGATCAACCAACTTGTGGTTCCGAAACTTGACCCCGAAAGTGTCAGTAGCTTCTCCAAACTTAGGAAGTTCTTTGTACGCAATTTCAAATGGGCATGCATACCAAGGAAGACGGTGGGGTCGTTGAGGTTGATGAAGTAGAGAGACGACGTGTATTTGAAAAGCTTTGTCGATAGGTACCACGTCCTGGTACTAGAGATCGGGGCATATGAGTCACCAGAGGTGATGGAAATTTTTAAAGGAGCCCTCAGGGTCAGGAGTTTATAGTCTTACCTGAGGATCCAGGAGATACCGGATTATGCCGCGACCTTGGAGCAGGCGAGGAAGTTTGTATTAAAAGATGAAGAGGAGAAGATCGCCCGATGAGAGACTGTTCAGAAGCCGAAAGCACCCAAGTCAGAAAATCAGCAGGGTGTGGGCAAAGACCTAAGGAGACCGGTCCCGAGGCAGAAGGAGTTCAGGCCAATACCTGAGAATAATCCAATACAAGAGAGAAGGCCACTTATCCATGTTGGCAATGTCGCTGGAGGGACAGTGTATACCGCCCTGAACAGACCACTGTCTATGATAGCTTGGGAAATCCAGGATAAAGGCCTATTGACTGAGCATGACCTGAGTGTTGGGTTTCTCTAAGGTCCCAAGGATCATTATCAAGCAAGAAACATGTATGAATACATCAAATGAAGTTGCGGAATACACAATGATCGGTTGAGCGATGCAAGGAATAAAAAAACTTCAAGCTTTTCTCCTCCAAGGCTCGGCAGTGAGCAGTTTTGCTCCTCCAAAATTCGGCAATCATCAAATTCCAAGTGTGCTCCAAGCTCCAAGCTTCATTTGGTGATTCCTTGCTCACAAGTGGGTTTCCCTATCACCTTTTTATGTCTCCATTGTGTGCTAGCACTCTTAATTTTTGCCATAAAAATCATCAATTGCTTCTCCTTCAACTCACAGTGATGAGAGTGAAAAGAAGAAGAAAAATCAGCCCATGGCCGAGAGAGAGAGGAAGAAATTGAGAGAAGAGAATTGTCTGATGGTTGTTGGAAATGTGTATCTAATCACATTAATGAATTTCCAAATTCATTTACCAAAAATTTGGCTTTCCAAAAGTCAAAGGTTTAATGCCAACCAACTCCATCAACTATTCACATCACTCAAGTGACAAGTTGTCACATCAATCAAATTGACAAGTGATTTGACGCTTGATGTGACTTGTGGGCCGCACTCGAATTCGAAACGCGAGTGCGCTCGCAAACACTCCCGGGCTCGGGTTCGCTAATTCCAAATTAACGAATTTTCCGTTGCGACGTAATTAAATAATTATGCCTAGCAAAATCACTATTCACATCGCTAACGAATTAATTCTAAATTAACTCGTTCGCCCGAATTAAAATCTAATTTCAATTCCGCGTCGAAATTCAATTTCGTTTAATACATCGAATATATTAATTTATCGATTAATTCCAAATTAATCGTATTCTCTCTTTAATTGATATTTTATCCCAGATAAAATATCTCTGTAATTAATCCCAGATTAATTTTCTCTCTCTTTAATTAATCCCAGATTAATAAAGTGCGAGTCATACTTCATCGGCGAATCTTCGGGAAGCGACCCATGAGATCCCAAGATATATTGGCAATAAATCTGGTTGTCGGACTATCCGAACACGTAAGTATCTGGTACTATGTTTATACCGATTTACAAGACAAGATTGGCTTCTAGCAAAGCGCCATGCCTACCCAATTCTCCAGAAATATCCTTACAGGAATATGTGATCTATATCATGCGTAGTATACGTAGTATTGCGTATTTCGATCTAGCATCGGATGTCACGTGCAAGGCCTGGGGCTGGAATCGTGTCTGCCCCGTACGAAGCACATATCGTATCTCTGGTAACTAGTCTCTATATCGGATAATCATGACCTAGTCATATTATCACGATGACTGCAGTACATAAGAGAACCAGTTTCGTATCCTACGTGACCATCATCTCCAATATGACTGGAGTGATACTTCCGTCTTGACATCACACCCAACACACTACGATTCTCAATATACCCAGCAGAGGCGTACACAGAACCTATTAAAGCCCTGGACGACCAAAACCAAAGTATATTGATTGTCGCAAGTACTAGCGGTGCAAGTCTCAGGTTAAGACCAAATACACCTACCCTGATTCGGACTTCCATAGACACATAGTCATACTACCAATGGAATTCCGAGGGGTCTATCCAGAGCAAAGTTGTTTTTCATACCATCGATAAAACACAACCTCCTACTACACTTGCATGAGTATCCTATACCCAAATATATGAGAACTATGCTGTTATGCCCTCACAACGCGCACAAGTGTAATACTAGTCTTTTATGCATTATCGATGTCCAATCTCGATAATACTCTGGACTAGGGATATTTAATGATTAAACCTTCGTGGATTGATACTGTCTCATATCATCTCAATCATGAACTAATCATATGGACCTTTCATCATTTATACATCTTGGTGATCTAATCACAAATGATAAAAGAGCAATTTCCTTTGTCACATAGTTAATTTGTACAACAACACCATGATCTGTACAAATAGTGACTCTATGGGTCATAACTGTCCAACAATCTCCCACTTGGCCTATAACCAGTCACTCAATTGTCCTACACCCGAACTATGTACGGTTCACTCAATTTCTGCTGAGAAAATGCTTTCGTTAGCGGATTTGCATGATTATCTTCTGATGCGATTTATTCGATCATCACATCGCCACGATGTATGATCCGAACGAATCAGATAAATAATTGAAGTATATATCTAGATCGTTGATGAGATCATTAATTCTTTAGCCTGTGCTGAAGCCTAGCTCAGCTTCTAACAGAACTATATCTAATCTAATTAGATTTATTATCGACCCAAATGGCTTCTATTGCTGCCTCAGCTGCAGCAATAACCCACTTTTGTTGTTTATTCGGTAACGGTATCTTGCATTGAAGATTTCCAGCTCACTGTTCCATTATTCTAACTTTATAGTACCATTGTTACGACTTATAGTCGTTTATATCGGTTTAGGAAACTTACAGAGGTGATCCCAGTCACTTCAAGTTCTCATTCTCCATAGTATAAGACATCATCATTAGTTCCTCTAAGATACTCAAGGATGTTCTTAACCTTCAATCCAATGACTATCACTTGGATCGGCCCGATTGTGACTCCATATGCTCAAAGTATATGAGACACCAGGTCACGTACATTTTTCAATGTACGTGTTCTCGGAGAGTTTTAACAACTTTAAATCTATCCCAGTAGATCTTTATTCCTAGAATAAATGTTTTTCTCCTAAGAATTCTACGGAGAATTTTCATGAAAGCCAAGCTTTCACCGATTGTATTATGGGAATATCATTTCCAAGAAATGATATGTTATTATTATTTAGGACATTTATTGTCAGTGCGCTCCCACTAACCTCCTTATATACACAAGAATCATTTACGTTTTGAATTAAATCATACACCATTATGATTACATCAAAACGATTATTCCATGAACGTAATGCTTGCTTCAATCCATCCATGGATCGAATAACTTGCAAACCTTGTTTGCTTGTTTTGGTACGACAAAACCGTCAGGATGTTGTAAACATCCTCCAAAAGGTTTTCGTTTAAGGAAAGCGGTTTTGGCATTCAGCTACCATATTTCATGAATGAAATATGCAACATCAGCAAGCATTATCCAAATGGATTTACCCATGGCAACGAGTAAAAGGTTTCGTTGTAATCGACACAATGTTGATAACGATACCTTTTCGCTACAAGCCTAGCTAAGTACGTTGGTATGTTGCCTTCCATGTATGTCTTCCTTGAAGACTTATATAGTACCAATAGGCACAATGCCTTCCGGTACATCAACTAGTATCCAAACATAGTTGGTATACATGGAATCCATTTTGGATATCATGGCACTTTGCCATAAAAGGGAGTCGATACCTTGTATCACTTCCCCATACGTAGTCAGTTCGTATTCCTCAATAAGATTGACATCTTTATGAGGTGAGATCAGAAACCCATACCCCAGGTTGTTTTCTGACTCTCTCCGACTTACGTAGTTCTTGTGTATTCAAAGATTATTGGTATAGTTTCATCCTTGATGAACTATTTGTGTTCCAATAAGGAATCGGTGCCTGGAATAGTATTACTCCGATTTTCATCGAGTTTTACTTTCCTCCCACTTACCACTGCATATAGGTATTCCTCTTAGGAAAACCGCATGGTGAGCAACAATTACATTGTTCTCTTGTGAGTTGTATAAGTACTATACTTTGGTTTCCCTAGGATAACCATTATTAGGCACTTATCCGATTTGGGTTCTAGTTTGGTATCATCCAAACATATGCCTAGCATTCCCAAATCATCAGGAATGAGAAACCCAGTTTCTTTCCTGTTCATATCTAATATAAAGTCTGTCAAACAGATTTTATGGAACTTTATTCAAAATAAGTTCTGCACTGTTTATGCGTATTCGTTGAAGGAAATGATAGCTCAGAGTGACTCCATATTAACGTTATCATGTCCAACAAAATTCGGTTTCTCCGTTCGGACACACCGTCAGGATGACGTGTTCCATGAGGAGTCCTCATTGAAAGAATACTATACTCTTTCAAGTATATGAGAAACTTATTGCTTAAGTATTTTCATCATGGTCCAATCATGATGGTTTTAATACTTTAGCCGATCTGTTTGTCTATTTCGTGTCGAAACTCTAAAAGTTTCCGATTTGTGTTTCGAAAGAAACACATAACCATAACGCGATGCCACATCCGTAAAGGTCACGAAATATTCATATCCACCTCTAGCCTAGCTAGATATGGGCCCACTTACGTCACTATGAACGAGGGCTAACAGATCGTTGGCACTTGTACTTTTACCAAGTAAAAAGTATTTTAGGCACTTTGCCCAATAGACTAGATTCGTAGACTTTATTTGATTGAAATCAAATCAATCCTAGTACCCACTCTTCGAAAGTGTGGATATACGAGTCTTGTTTGGTCGTGTCCCAGACGACATTGCCACATTTAAGTCTCTTCTGATCAAATCAGTTTGAGCTATTTGTTTGTCATGTTATACGTTTGAGATTTATTTATATTCAAAATATAAATACTGTTATTCACATCTAATGTGGTTATCTCAATATCATCTTTATATAATAAAACACTTTAGTGTTCTAGAATATAAAGGTATATCCGCAACGGATTATACTCTGATATAGAGATAATGTTCCTAGTCAAACTAGTTACATTTTAACAGTTTCCTAATTTAAGTACACACCCGAAGGGTAGTCCTAAACTTAGGTCTCTACGGTTAAAACAGCGACTGTCGTCCTGTTTCCAATCCGCAGATAAATCTCAACTGAAGTCAGTATCCTGCTTATGAGCAGATTCTGCACACCAGTACATATATTTATGTACCACATCCAGTATCTAAAATCCAATTTTAATACTAGTAGCGAACATGTTTATGACAAACATATTTGAAGTCAGAGCCTTGCCCGTCTTCAATTCCTTCATGTCTGCCTTGTCCATACGGCAGTCACGCTTCCGTGTCCCCGTTTGCCACAATTTAGGCAGACATTTTGGGATATGTCATTTGTCTTCCCAGAAGATTATAATGATTTTGCCTTTGCCCTTTTCACACTCCAGATGCCTTTGGCCAAGCCTTGGCCTTCTAGAATGTCGAAATAAGATGCGCTTTGCGCTTCTTGCCTTATTGCAAACTTTGGCTTTGTCTCCTAGAGTATAGCCATTAACTCTCCAAGAGTTTTCTATTGCAATTTAGTACTTCAAAGATCTTAAAATAGATCTATGAAGATCCTTCAATTTCATTATCATACTTTAAAGATCTAATCCTCAGTTCTGATTAAGAAATTAAGGAGTCTATTTGGCAAGTTTAATGGATTAAGCACTAAAGTTATCATCACATGAATCTTCCAAAGATCATGCTCCACTATTTGCTTAACTCCTGACTTAGGCCTAAGATGTTATTTTATCAAATAAAGTAACTTCTTTGTTTTCAGGACTATCCTGAGATTTTATTCCCAATTTGAAAATTAAAGTCGTTTAAATACATTTTCACCCAGGATTATGTTTTAAAAACTAATCTTTCAATTATCTTGATTCTAATAGTCCAACTATTTAATCAATGATTTTAGGTACTATTCAATATAATGATTGCTATAGTCTAACTATATAATCAACTATAATTTAATAAGTTAAATTCAATTATATTGATTACTATAATCCAATTATAAAATCAACTATAATCAAAATAGTTTGAATACAGTCCAACTGTTTATTAAAACAACGATTAAATATTAGTCCAACTAATATATTAATCATTTAATTGACGAAAAATTTGAATGAGCGCATATGGCAAGTTACTAAACGAATATTGCAAATTTTATACTTACCTCCCACTATTTTTCGGCGAGCCTCTAACCCTCTGTGGAGTACTCGGGAAACCTTGTTTCCTAGTGGGCTAGGATCCCGTTAAATAACACACAATCTTGACTTTGGCCAACAAATTGTATGATAATTAACTAGGTAGATCTCTAAGATCAATTGGATCCCATCCAATTCCTAGATCCAGTAGGTGGACATCCAAGTCTGAAACATATATCTTATATATGCCAATATATCCAATATATTACCTAACCTTTTTCCTCTGAATCAATTAAGCCTTGGCTTTGGCACAACAAACTTAGTGATCCCAGTTAAGCGGAACCCATTGACCATGGAAAGCTTCGTAATCAATGTCGATGGACAAGAAGTGATCTTGAATTTGGCCAACAAATCACAACTTGGACAAGACACCAATATGGAACAAAACCTTCGTGATTCAAACACATCCTCAACGGACAAAGGTCTTGACTTTGGCCAACAAACCAATGCCAGTCTTGGATCTTGAGTAAGAATCACTCAATGGAAGGAAAAACGCTTAATATATTTTGAGGGTTTTTCGGGTGCAATTGGCAACCAATTAATTATCTTTGTTAAGGTCTCATCATCATACACCCTTAAACATGCATTCTAAACACATAATAAGGCGCATATAAATAAATAATAATGATATGCGGATGGATACTTAACACATTGTTCCTAGAACAAATATCTCACTTTCCTCTCTCCCGCTAGCACAAGTATTACTTCTACCCGTTACATAACACTTATAAAGAAACCTCATTTACATTGAGGGGAATAGGTGAGAAGAGAAATACAATGAGAAATGAGGTAATAGGCTGGACACGCAGGTCCAATTATAAATTCTAAATTATTTACAACAATTTTCAAAATTACCCCACCCATCTAATATCCATCTGATATACATTATTCATGCATCCCAACCATGTATTCACACAAGCATGTTATCAATCAATCTAATCCAATTAATTAATCTGATAATTAGTGACGATCCAATGTTCAAACAACGATTTGATTTTGCGAGAGTCCAACTCGTTTTGCGAATAAGTACTCAAAGTATGAATTCTTGAATTAAATTAAACTACAACATTAAATCCAATTTAATTTGTATTTAATACTAATTCTTTATTTAATTCCAAATTAAATATTTACACTTTATTAATGAACCTTTACGACTTAGATTCTAAATCTAACCGCTACGGGTCTCAAAGCCCGATTAACATCCAATGTTAATTTAATTAAAGTCCAATGGGCTTTCAATTAATTTCTTAAGGCATGGACTTTTGGTCAACTTGGGTCAAACCCAATAACCAAAGCCCAATCAAGGAATAACCTCATAAGTCTAAAAATCAATTAGGCCCCAATTAAAATATTAAAGGTCCATTAAGTAATAGACTTTATGGAAATGGTTTTGGGCCCAATTGGATCCAACCAATATAGCCTAAACCCATCTTGGTACAACCAAGCCCATTTAAGCCCAATAACAACTTTACAAGCCCAAATCCAATTTAAGCCCAATTTAATTAAATTCAAAATTTCAATTTCACAATTTAATTACTCAAAGTGTATAGCATAATTAATTACCAGAATCAATATTTCCAAAACACCAATTAGCCTAATTAATCATGCTCATTAACAACAATTAGTGTCCAACACAATTGATCAAAAATCAAACCCATTTACATGCTTACATGTCTCGGCAATTTGGGCAATTTTATGTCCAATTCGAATTCAATCCAATTAAATCCAATTCAACATTAAATCAACATTCCCAATTGATTTCAAGTCATCCAATGAATCAAAAATCAAAAATTCCAAGACATTTAGGCATCATATTATGATTCGGCCAAGCCAACCAAAAGGGGAAAATTTGATCCAATCAATATTTCATGAAATTGATCCAATCCAACTTCAATTAAACATCATTTAAGCATACTTAATCAAACAATTTCATCAAATCATGCTCAAAATCAATTTACCCAATTTTAACCCTAAAAAGTTTCATGCTCAATATTGGCTCTAATACCATTGTTGGGTTTCTCTAAGGTCCCAAGGATCATTATCAAGCAAGAAACATGTATGAATACATCAAAGGAAGTTGCGGAATACACACAATGATCGATTGAGCGATGCGAGGAAGAACAAAACTTCAAGCTTTTCTCCTCCAAGGCTCGGCAGTGAGCAGTTTTGCTCCTTCAAAATTCGGCAATCATCAAATTCCAAGTGTGCTCCAAGCTCCAAGCTTCATTTGGTGATTCCTTGCTCATAAGTGGGTTTTCCTATCACCTTTGTATGTCTCCATTGTGTGCTAGCACTCTTGATTTTTGCCACAAAAATCATCAATTGCTTCTCCTTCAACTCACGGTGATGACAGTGAAAAGAAGAAGAAAAATCAGCCCATGGCCGAGAGAGAGAGGAAGAAATTGAGAGAAGAGAGTTGTGTGATGGTTGTTGGAAATGTGTATCTAATCACATTAATGAATTTCCAAATTCATTTACCAAAAATTTGGCTTTCCAAAAGTCAAAGGTTTAATGCCAACCAACTTCATCAACTATTCACATCACTCAAGTGACAAGTTGTCACATCAATCAAATTGACAAGTGATTTGATGCTTAATGTGACTTGTGGGCTGCACTCGAATTCAAAACGCGAGTGCGCTCGCAAACACTCCCGGGCTCGGGTTCACTAATTCCAAATTAACGAATTTTCCGTTGCGACGTAATTAAATAATTATGCCTAGCAAAATCACTATTCACATCGCTAACGAATTAATTCTAAATTAACTCGTTCGCCCGAATTAAAATCTAATTTCAATTCCACGTCGAAATCCAATTTCGTTTAATATATCGAATATATTAATTTATCGGTTAATTCCAACTTAATCGTACTCTCTCTTTAATTGATATTTTATCCCAGATAAAATATCTCTGTAATTAATCCCAGATTAATTTTCTCTCTCTTTAATTAATCCCAGATTAATAAAGTGCGAGTCATATGTCATCGGCGAATCTTCGGCAAGCGACCCATGAGATCCCAAGATATATTGGCTGTAAATCCGGTCGTCGGACTATCCGAACACGTAAGTATCTGGTACTACATTTATACCGATTTACAAGACAAGGTTGGCTTCTAGCAAAGCGCCATGCCTACCCAATTCTCCAGAAATATCCTTACAGGAATATGTGATCTATATCAGGCGTAGTATACGTAGTATTGCGTATTTCGATCCAGCATCAGATGTCATGTGCATGGCCTGGGGCTGGAATCGTTACTGCCCCGTACGAAGCACATATCAGATCTCTGGTAACTAGTCTCTATATCGGATAATCATGACCTAGTCATATTATCCCGATGACTGCAGTACATAAGAGAACTAATTTCGTATCCTACGTGACCATCATCTCCAATATGACTGGAGTGATACTTTCGTCTTGACATCACACCCAACACACTACGATTCTCAATATACCCAGCAGAGGCGTACACAGAACCTATTAATGCCCTGGACGACCAAAACCAAAGTATATTGATTGTCGCAAGTACTAGCGGTGCAAGTCTCAGGTTAAGACCAAATACACCTACCCTGATTCGGACTTCCATAGACACATAGTCATACTACCAATGGAATTCCGAGGGGTCTATCCAGAGAAAAGTTGTTTTTCATACCATCGATAAAACACAACCTCCTACTACACTTGCATGAGTATCCTATACCCAAATATATGAGAACTATGATGTTATGCCCTCACAACGCGCACAAGTGTAATACTAGTCTTTTATGCATTATCGATGTCCAATCTCGATAATACTCTGACTAGGGATATTTAATGATTAAACCTTCGTGGATTGATACGGTCTCATATCATCTCAATCCAGGAACTAATCATATGGACCTTTCATCATTTATACATCTTGGTGATCTAATCACAAATGATAAAAGAGCAATTTCCTTTGTCACATAGTTAATTTGTACAACAACACCATGATCTGTACAAATAGTGACGCTATGGGTCATAACTGTCCAACACCGAGAAGGTTTCCAATTGAGAAGTGAGACGATATGGCTTATTGTGTGCACCATAATGTGAGGGGACATACCACGGAAATATATATAGTCCTACATGAGCAAGTGGAACACTTGGTAAGGAACGGCTACCTGAATGGGTGTATAGACCACGCAGCTATGAAAGCCAGGCAGCGCCGATAGCGACAGTCATCCGGAAGAAGTAGGAGAGCCAATATGCTGAGTGTACTCGATCAGTTTCCTCAATGTCTCTTACTTATTATACTCATATAGCCGCTTTTCGGGCTCGTTATTATATGAAGGGTGAAACATCTAGGATGGGTCCACAAGTGGCAATATGAGGAAAAGTGGCCAGCTGTAAAATTGGAGGCCTAAGTTTAATAATGGGGATGACTTCTTCCATTATCCTGTAAATAATCAACTGAATGAGCGTCGTCAGAAGTCCCCATCTAGGATTAAGTTATTGAATGAAATATGATGTCAGTAGTTTGAGATTGATGGGTTTCTCTCAACCCTTGGTGCTAATGCTGAACAAGTTCCTCTTAGAGAAATTATGACCGTTGTTCAACCTGTCAGTCTTATGGTTCTCCAAATAGCTCGGTTAAGAAGGACATTGTTAGGAATTTTTCAAAGATGCTGAGGAATAGCTCGGTTCAGAAGGACATTGTTAAGAATTGTTCAGAAATGCGAAAGAAATATTTTTAATAAAGTTTATCTTAGAATGACCCTCAAATAGTTGTAAGTGAATGGGTTTTAGGGGTTAAATCCGGTAACGCAGCGGAAACGGTGGAAAATCAAATTTTTCGATTTCAAAACTTTTTCTCGGATTAATTAAATAAACATATTTATTTAATTATCCAATAATCAAATTATGAAATAAAATTCAATGAATCATATTTAAGTGAATTTACCGAATTGCCCTTACACTTGGTATTTTGTTCATTTTAGTCCGAAATTGATCAAATCAATTTTGAATGATTCTAAATCATTTCTAAGATGAACTTAGCATGTTCAAAACATCAAAACACCAAAAGCAACAAAAATCCCAAATTTCACTTCTTGGTCGTGAGCCTCACTAAGGTTCCAAATTGTGCATTTTGCACTTCCATGCTTCAAGACACATCCAAATGAAATCCATTCAACATGAAACTTTATATGCATCATATACACATCCTTATACACAACATAAATGAAATCCCCAAATTTGGAAGTGGTCTTAAACCCTAATTTTTCAATTTCTTCAAATTGGACAAATTAGACCAAATTGGTTAAATCAATTACTTTAATCATCTTTCTTCCATCCAACCAAAGTCTCAACACAATGAAACAACTCAAGATAAAATCTTGGTCATTTAAGAGTGGTTCAAAAACTCTAGATTAGCAACAAAGTTCCCAAAACCTTAAAAGAATGCTTATTACTACACTAGTAATAAACTTCCAAGTTCATACATGCTTTACACTTTTACCAAACTTTCATTCATCAAAAACACAAAGAATAAAGAAAAGAATAACATAAGAACATCACAAGATGTAGCCTAGAACATAAGGAACATTTTCCTTTCTAACAGTAAGTTAAGAAAACTCACTAAAATCCAAGCTTTTCTTTGTTTTATCCTTTCTTCCTCTCAAGCTTCCTTTGTTTCTTTTTAATGGAGTTTGTAAAGTGAATTTGGTGAATGAAACCCTAAATGAAACAAAACAATATATACTTGTGCAAAAACATGCATTGGCCGAAAATACAACAAGCATATACAATAATTGTAATTTCAATTTCATTTGGTTTCAATTTAATCAACTTGATAAAATATCTAAAACACTTTAAAGATATTTTAATTAAGTCAACAAAGGCAACTAAGCCTTAAAAACAAATATCCAAATCTTAAGATATTTATATTTTAATTAATTTAATCATTTAACAATTAATTAATTAATTAATTAAATACAAATATATTAAATATATGTATTATATTTACATTAAATATTAAATACACATATACATTTATGATATTAGTCAAATATCTCAATTTGACTATTAATTAATGTGTATTTAAATTAATCAAGTATTAAATGTAAATACACAATAATTAAGGAAATGACTATCGGGTCCCTAAGCATGTATTTTGCGTTTAACCTTTAAACGACTTTATAAATAATCAACATTATTTATAAGTGTTTCTCTAGTGCTCTACGAGTATATTTCATTATTGAGACTCTCTAGATTCAGGTATATCCATCACGAAATCCAATTTCGTGTCCATAAATTATCAACCCGTAAATTATGACGATCACAGATAATTTGGCTGAATCATACATGTCGAGGTCATGGCAAATGTATAATTCCTTCGTCACAGGTATCCGGATAAATCCCAGAGATATAGATGTAAACGTCAAATCTCTATGGGGATTATCCAGTCGACTATTCTATTAGTAATCTCTAAAAGAATGTTTAGAACTAGTTTCTAAACTTTACCACGGGCCCATGGTTTTATCTGATTGCTAATCATATGGACTACTTATGCTCTGGTACACAGAACTGACGGATCCTATCTTGATACACATAGGACACCCTGAGGATCTATCTACACCCAACGAACAGGCGGAGGTCTGATCTAAATAGATCGGTGACGTGACTGCCATCTAAGTGTAGAAGATGTCTCATGTGCCCACAACGGCATCTCAAGTCTAAGAATCACAAGTACTACTCAACCCGAGAAGATTCTTATTGACGTTGGTGTACCATCCATTAAGAATCTTCGGTGAGTCGTTCAGTGTTTATCCGCTATAAACACCCACACGTCTATACTAGTCTCCAAGACTAATGGTTCATTGAGAAACCATTGGAATCATATATTCCAGTATACGACATGTACCGGTCTCAACGGGTTTACTTTACTGACCAAGTAGTGTAATCCTTGACCAGGAACTGTCTGCGAATGACAACGTCATGATACAACTCAATGTCAGTTGCGACGCTTTTGTAACTGTACCATGACTAGTCATTCTAAGGTCATTACGTCTTTACCATATTAAAGATACATTATATTATAGAAACTGCATATATATTATTCATAATAATAATGTTTTACAGAGGTATTCAAAAGAAATACAACCGGGAATTGGCGCTCTGAGCACCAACCCCAACAAAATCTCCCACTTGCTCTAGTGCCAATATCGATTGTATCTAATACCCATCGACTCCACGTGTTTATCAAACAGCTTCGGAGGTATGGCCTTCGTCAGCGGGTCTGCTAAATTATCTTCACTCGGTACCTTGCACACGACAATATCCCCTCGTGACACAATCTCTCAAATGATGTGGTACTTGTGTTCCACATGCTTCGACTTCTGATGCTCCATCGGTTCCTTTGCTTGCGCAATGGCTCCAGTATTATCACAGTATAACGGAATCGCATTCTCGATACTTGGGACAACTCCCAATTCTGTGATAAAGTTCTTTATCCATACATCCTCTTTTGCAGCTTCAGAAGCTGCAATATATTCCGCCTCAGTGGTGGAATCTGCTGTTGATCCCTATTTGGAACTCTTCCAACAAACTGCACCTCCGTTAAGGGTAAATAGGAATCCAGATGTAGACTTTCTATCATCGGGATCCGATTGGAAATCAGAATCCGTATACCCGTTAACTTGTAGTTCGTTTCCTCCATAAATTATTAACTTATCTTTAGTACCTTTAAGATACTTGAGGATATGTTTAATGGCCATCCAATGGTCATTACCTGGATTGGACTGATATCGACTAGTTACGCTAACAGTGAAACTGATATCAGGCCTCGTACATAATATGGCATACATTATGCTACCCAAACACGAAGCATAAGGTTGGTTAGACATTCTAACATTCTCATCTTCTGTTTGTGGACTCATCTTCTTAGAAAGATGAATCCCATGTCTGAACGGTATGTTTGATGTCTTACAGTTACCAAAATTATACCGTTCCAAGATCTTATCTATGTACGTTGATTGGGACAACCCAATCAGCCTCATTTGTCTATCTCTATAGAGTTTTATCCCTAAAACATAGGAAGCTTCTCCCAGGTCCTTCATGGAGAAATTCTTACAGAGGTACGTTTTTTCACCTTGTAACATACCTAAATCATTCCCATTGATTAGGATGTCATCAACATATAGGACTAAGAATATGACCATACTCCCACTGGCCTTCTGATACACACAGGATTCTTCCGAATTCTTGAGAAAACCAGACGATCTAATAATCTCGTCGAATCGAAGATTCCAACTTCGTGAAGCTTGTTTAAGTCCATAAATGGACTTCTTAAGTTTACATACCATGCCCGAGTTTTCGCTGGACGCAAAACCTTCCGGCTGTTCCATATAGATTTCTTCATCAAGAAATCCATTTAGAAAAGTTGTTTTGACATCCATTTGCCAAATCTCGTAGTCATGATACGCAGCTATAGAAAGCAAAATTTGAATAGACTTAAGCATTGCTGCTGGTGAAAAATTTTCATCGTAGTCGATGCCAGGTCGCTGCATGTAACCTTTTGCTACCAGTCGGGCCTTGTAAGTTTCTACCTTACCGTCAGGCCCACACTTCCTTTTGTAAACCCATTTACAACCAATAAGAACAATTCCTTCGGGAAGCGGAACCAAGTCCCAAACTTGATTCTCATGCATTGAGTCTATCTCGGATTTCATGGCACATTGCCATTTCACGGAGTCGATGTCCAACATCGATTCTCTATAGGTGAAATGATATGTCTCTCCAACTAAGAGAACATCCAGACTCTTTTCTTGTATCAAATACAAGCTTTCAGGAGGTCTAGATACCCTTTCCGACCTACGGAGTGTGTGTGTGTTGAAAGTCCTTCATCTACTTGAACTTCAGGTTCCTCCGTTGGTTCGTTGTTTTCAGGTTGGACATCATCAAGCTCAACCTGTCTATGATTACCACCTTCTGACAAAAATTCTACTTCTAGAAATTTTGTGAAGCGAGCTACGAACACATTTCGATGCTCGGTATCATAGAACAGATATCCCCTCGTATTTGAATGATATCTGACAAACCTAAACTTTAGCCCTCGAGGCGAAAGCTTATCTTGCTGAGTCACCCTGACATAGGCATGACAACCCCAAACCTTAATGTAATTAAGATTTGGTCTCCTACCGAACCATATCTGATACGGAGTCGTAGGAACAGCTTTTGAAGGAATCTTGTTCAAAAGATGTGCATCTGTTAAAAGAGAGTAGCCCATAGATAATAAGGCAAATCTGTGAAACTCAACATTGATCGGACCATATCCAATAAAGTCTGATTTCTCCTCTCAGACACTCCATTGTGTTGTGGGGTACCTGGAGGAGTATATTGAGCGAGAATCCCATTCTCCTTCATATAATCCATGAACTCACCACTTATATATTCACCGCCTCGATCTGATCGAAGGCATTTATTATATGACCAGTTTGTTTTTCTACTTTATTTCGGAATTCTTTGAACTTTTCAAAGGTTTCCGATTTATGTCGCATCAAATAGACATAACCGTACCGTGACAGATCATCGGTAAAGGTAACGAAGTACGAATAACCACTGTGAGCAGTTTGACTTAGTGGACCACATACATCAGAATGTACGAGTTCCAATAAGTTAGTGGCGCGGTGTCCAACACCAGAAAATGGGGCTTTGGTCATCTTACCCTGAATACATGATTCACAAGTTGGATAGGATTCAATGGTAAGATCTGGTATCAAACCATTCCTAACCAATTGGGTAAGGCGTTTAACGCCAATGTGACCAAGCCTCATATGCCAAAGTTCAGTATTATTAATTACAGGTAAACTACGTTTATTAACTCTAGTATTTAAAATATCTTTTGAAGTTTGCAATGTATAATGACCATGCTGGTTTGGAAAACTAAGGATCTGAATATTATTTCTATCATATAAATATAAAGAACTGTTCTTAATATTAATACAAAAGCCTTCTGTATCCAATACAAAAAGTGATATAATATTAGCTACACATTCTGGTACAAAA
Source organism: Zanthoxylum bungeanum (assembly GCA_019454045.1). Lineage (NCBI taxonomy): Eukaryota > Viridiplantae > Streptophyta > Magnoliopsida > Sapindales > Rutaceae > Zanthoxylum > Zanthoxylum bungeanum. The sequence goes on along the minus strand of SKCR01028280.1, from coordinate 204,009 downwards.
TGTCATTCATTTAACAAAAGTGTCCCATTCGGCAATAAGATCTCGCATACTCCCACTGTAACTGCATCCAAAGAGTCTCCACTCCTGAATCGCAACTGCATCTCTCCGGGCTTCAGCCTCCTACTTTCCTTCAGCACCTGCAACGAATTGCAAATGTGAATGGGACAAGCAGAATCTAAAATCCAGTTGGATGTAACGGCTTCACAAGCCAAAGATAAATCAATTACTGGAAAAATAAATGTACCTGATGTAGATGCTATATCTCTCCTCAGCTGGGCGATGTAATCAGGACAGTTCCTTTTCCAATGCTCGACTTTGCCGCAGTGGTGGCATTTGTCTTCAGAAGCCCTCTTGGGCTTAGCTATCTTTGCCTGTTGTTGAGGACCGAAACCCTTCTTCTTCTTCCCTTTCTTCTTCTTTCCCTTTGACCATGTCTGGGAAGAAGCAGAGAGAGAAGTAGGTCTCGGAGGGCGAGTCGGTACTCCCTTCTTAAGGTCCTCCTCCGCCGTGAACAACATCCTATGTAACTCATGGTAGGTACAGATAGTCCCATTCATGTTGAAATACATCACGAACTGGCGATATGAAGCTGAGAGAGAACCAAGAATGACACTCCTACCGAGAATGTCATTTTAGAATGAGATTATGTTGCCTCAATTGATCGATCAAATCGATCATTTGAAGAACATGCGGGCTAACAGCTTGCCCCTCATCCAACCGCGCATGGAACAGTTCCATTGCGACTTTGTGAACAATCACTTGTTCTTGGTTCTCAAATGACTGTCTCAATCGAGTCATCATTGTATAGGCATCTGACATGCCATAATACTGTTTCTTGAGTCCCGGAGACAGTGAACTAAGGATGTATGATTTAACTCTTAAATCATCATTCTTCCAAGTTTTAAAAACTTGGTGTTCCTCCTCCGTAGCATCCGCACCAACAGCAAGGGGCAACGGACCCTCAAGAACATATCCCAGTTTCTCAGAATCGAGGACAATCCTCAAATCCAAGTCCCAGTCAGCGAAGTTTTCAGCGCCTTTGAGTTTGTTCGCATCAAGCATACGCGCAAACTGATTTGTGGATGGTGCCGCCATCGCAAATCTATCATATAGATCACGAAAAACGGTTAGCAGAAATTAAGCAGTTTCATATAATATCAAAAGCATAAACTAGATCATGGATTTTTAATCTAAAAATGCCCCTCCCACTAAATCATGCAATACTGTAATCACCAAACCAAATACAAAGATTTAATAATTAAATTAAATACAAATAGTGAAAGGTGGATCCCGTGAATATATTTCGGCTCACAGCAGAGGCACGGTCTCGCCTACGTATATTCATCAGGTAGACAATTCATTTGTCAATCATTCACTAATGACTCTTGGGTTTCCGGTCCTGGTCGTTTCTCGTTGTCGCTGCGAAGGCAGGCCCACAAGGAGACGTACCAAGGTTAAACTCGTCAATGATAAACTCAAGTTACTTACGTAATCCTGACAGCTAGGGTCACGTTCAGAATTCCGCTTTCGCTTGAATTTGTCTAGTATCAAATATACATCCGGTATAAATAAATCTCTATCGGCTACACCCTCACAGCAGAGGCACGGTCTCAGATGTAGTCACAGAGAAGTTTTCATAAACCGTATTGACAAGAAGGACCACAGAACATGCATCAAATACATAATTACATTAAAACCTTATTAATTAGGGATTTTCCGCTAAGTGTCATACACCCTAAATCTAACAAAATTAGATTATAATAAACATGTATAAAGTCAAGAAAACATGATTAAACATTGATTTTATTAAGGCTAATCATTTTAGGGGGCCTAGAATCAGACTCGCTCTGATACCATTTTGTAGGGGTTTTAGGGGTTAAATCCGGTAACGCAGCGGAAACGGTGGAAAATCAAATTTTCCGATTTCAAAAATTTTTCTCGGATTAATTAAATAAACATATTTATTTAATTATCCAATAATCAAATTATGAAATAAAATTCAATAAATCATATTTAAGTGAATTTACCGAATTGCCCTTACACTTGATATTTTGTTCATTTTAGTCTGAAATTGATCAAATCAATTTTGAATGATTCTAAATCATTTCTAAGATGAACTTAGCATGTTCAAAATATCAAAACACCAAAAGCAACAAAAATCCCAAATTTCACTTCTTGGCCGTGAGCCTCCCTAAGGTTCCAAATTGTGCATTTTGCACTTCCATGCTTCAAGACACATCCAAATGAAATCCATTCAACATGAAACTTTATATGCATCATATACACATCCTTATACACAACATAAATGAAAATCCCCAAAATATGGAAGTGGTCTTAAACCCTAATTTTTCAATTTCTTCAAATTGGACAAATTAGACCAAATTGGTTAAATCAATTACTTTAATCATCTTTCTTCCATCCAACCAAAGTCTCAACACAATGAAACAACTCAAGATAAAATCTAGGTCATTTAAGAGTGGGTCAACAACTCTAGATTAGCAACAAAGTTTCCAAAACCTTAAAAGAATGCTTATTACTACACTAGTAATAAACTTCCAAGTTCATACATGCTTTACACTTTTACCAAACTTTCATTCATCAAAAACACAAAGAATAAAGAAAAGAATAACATAAGAACATCACAAGATGTAGCCTAGAACATAAGGAACATTTTTCTTTCTAATAGTAAGTGAAGAAAACTCACTAAAATCCAAGCTTTTCTTTGTTTTTGCCTTTCTTCCTCTCAAGCTTCCTTTGTTTCTTTTTAATGGAGTTTGTAAAGTGAATTTGGTTAATGAAACCCTAAATGAAACAAAACAATATATACTTGTGCAAAAACATGCCTTGGCCGAAAATACAACAAGCATATACAATAATTGTAATTTCAATTTCATTTGGTTTCAATTTAATCAACTTGATAAAATATCTAAAACACTTTAAAGATATTTTAATTAAGTCAACAAAGGCAACTAAGCCTTAAAAACAAATATCCAAATCTTAAGATATTTATATTTTAATTAATTTAATCATTTAACAATTAATTAATTAATTAATTAATTAAATACAAATATATATTAATATATGTATTATATTTACATTAAATATTAAATACATATATACATTTATGATATTAGTAAAATATCTCAATTTGACTATTAATTAATGTGTATTTAAATTAATCAAGTATTAAATGTAAATACACAATAATTAAGGAAATGACTATCGGGTCCCTAAGCATGTATTTTGTGTTTAACCTTTAAACGACTTTATAAATAATCAACATTATTTATAAGTGTTGCTCTAGTGCTCTACGAGTATATTTCATTATTGAGACTCTCTAGATTCAGGTATATCCGTCATGAAATCCAATTTCGTGTCCATAATTTATCCACCCGTAAATTATGACGATCACGGATAATCTCGCTGAATCATACATGTCGAGGTCATGGCAAATGTATAATTCCTCCGTCACAGGTATCCGGATAAATCCCAGAGATATAGATGTAAACGTCAAATATCTATGGGGATTATCCAGTCGACTATTCTATTAGCAATCTCTAAAAGAATGTTTATAACTAGCTTTTAAACTTTACCACGGGCCCATAGTTTTATCTGATTGCTAATCATATGGACTACCTATGCACTGGTACACAGAACTGAGGATCCTATCTTGATACACATAGGACACCCTGAGGATCTATCTACACCCAACGAACAGGCGGAGGTCTAATCTAAATAGATCGGTGACGTGACTGCCATCTAAGTGTAGAAGATGTCTCATGTGCCCACAATGGCATCTCAAGTATAAGAATCACAAGTGCTACTTAACCCGAGAAGATTCTTATTGACTTTGGTGTACCATCCATTAAGAATCTTCGGTGAGTCGTTCAGTGTTTATCCGCTATAAACACCCACACGTCTATACTAGTCTCCAAGACTAATGGTTTATTGAGAAACCATTGGAATCATATATTCCAGTATACGACATGTACCGGTCTCAACGGGTTTACTTTACTGACCAAGTAGTGTAAACCTTGACCAGGAACTGTCTGAGAATGACAACGTCATGATACAACTCAATGTCAGTTGCGACGCTTTTGCAACTGTACCATGACTAGTCATTCTAAGGTCATTACGTCTTTACCATATTAAAGATACATTATATTATAGAAACTGCATATATATTATTCATAATAATAATGTTTTACAGAAGTATTCAAAAGAAATACAACCGGGAATTGGCGCTCTGAGCACCAACCCCAACAGTAAGATGGGCAGTAGTTCCCTTAAATATGAATAAGACTTTCCATTTCTTAAATAAAAACTTGTTCGTCTATGCTTGTTTAATATTTCAGTGGGAAAGGAATATTTAATATTATTGTGAAATACTTGTGATTGAAATAAATCAAGGGGTGCATAAATATTGGAAAGACAGGAAACCCGGAACGCCGATCCCCGATGTCAATATCAAATCCTCGGGCTAGAGCGTTGGCAAACAATGACCTGTACCTTTGAGGAATTTGGAACACATGAAGAGATTCAAGACATGTGGGAAAGGTGTGAAACTCGTGGAACGCCAATCTCCTGTGTCATTATCAAACCCCCGGGCTGGAACATTAACACCCAATGACTTGCATCTTTGAGGAATGTAACATGAAGGCCTGCGTGGCGTTTGGCACCTTAAATATCCATTGTATGCTCGGCGAGTGAGTTAGCGTGGAGTTTGGTGCCTCAAGATAATCATATCATGTATGGATAGTGAATGGCTTCGGTACTACGGTACCTCTGGGTTTGCATAGCGTGAGGATGGATAATTCCCCCACAGTATTTTTCGCCCAGCATTAGAGGTGGATAGAAAGGAGAAGGATTAACCGGCGTAATCACACGTGTATAACGCAAGCGCACGTATCGTTTAAGTAGTATAAAAATATCGATCCCACGAGGACTTAATTCCTACTGTTTTTACTAATTATTGAATCTATTTATTTACAAGTATCTAATTAAAGGGAGAAGATAATGATTGTTTGATTGGTTGGTTGAATGTGGATTTGCTGAATAAGTAAATAAATAAAATACCTAAAAGAAAATACTATGGAAAATAAACAAAAGACTCAAATATCTAGGGTTGTGATTCCACACAATATTATTCTAATGATTAATTGATTCTCTTATATATGTGTAATAAATTAGTTTGCTAACCTGGAACACGAAGATATGCAAAAGCCTCTGTCGATGGTCAGATGCAAATACCCAAATAACCCAATTAATTATATATGTATGTTAACAAAGTTACCTGAATTCATTAAGTTCAAGTTCCAATAGTGGCTACCCCCGCCCGACAGATATATGTCTATCCTGTAAGGAAATCTATTAAAGGGTTATCTATCCTCAAGGAAGATCGTGGGCTATTGAATCTAAGGTTGAAACCTAAAATCCCTTTGTCAAGTTCATTTTAAGTTTACCACATCAATCTTATTGGTGATCAAGCAAAAAGAAACATTTGGCTTAAGATTCAATAAACAAATTAAAGAATTACCAATAGTATAATTAAATCAATTATTAAGCATGTTAATATTGTGTTTCATCACTTCCCTAGAATAAAAATAAAATACTGGAGATTATGGGATCCACCTTTACTAATTCTAATTTAGAAATCTACCTTATTATAATATAGAAATTATCAATTATATTACCAACCGACCATATATGCGGTATCCTGATTAAGTCAGATTTTCAATTAAGTCCAACCGACCATAAAGGCGGTGTTATTATTTGTCCAAAACCAGCCATATAGGCGGTAATCATCTGTCACCTAAAGACCGGCCATATAGGCGGTGTCACATTATGTCAAATAAATAAAACCAGCCATTAAGACGGTAATCCCTTAATTTAAATTATAATTTCCATACTATAATTAAGGGAGATTGATCTAAACTAAAATAATAAAAGTTTCACCATTCCCCCAGCGGAAATTTAGCTACTAAACATAAAAGAAAATAAACTACTACTATTACTGAAAATAAAAATGCATAAATTAAATACTGAAAATAAATACAAACAAGATGCAATCCTTAAATTCCTTACAAAAACCTAAGGAAAGCATGAGAATTACAAATGAAATGGCTTGGTATTTATAGGAAAATCTAAAGGCTTCCACCAATTTCTCCACCAATTGCTCCACCAAACACTCCACCAAACACTCCACAAAATCCTCCACCAAACACTCCACCAAAAATGCCACAAGACACTCCACAAAACACTCCACCAAACAGGCAAGCATGTTTTGTGGAAGTTTGACAATTGTAAATTGTCATTTTCCATTTTTTTACTCTTTTTGATAATGACTTTAGTAATTACACAAAACACATTGGAGTATTCGTTAATTTCGGTCTTGAAAACTTTAGAATTTGAAAATATTTAAAATTTCAAAGTTGTAGATCTTTGAGTCTTCTTTAATCTGCAACTTGAATCAGCTCAATCGGATATCGGATGAAACAATTATGGCTAAAATACCAAACTTGCGCAAAATTGGAATTTAGGACTGCACTTCGTGACGCGTACAATAAATTTTCATTTTTTGACCTTTTTTGCTCCGGATTTCATCGTTTTATCCCCTAGTTGATTCTATTTAGTCCATATTAAAACGTTCATCAAACCCGAGAAACTAAACAAAATATTAGGTAAAAGGGGTGGTAAATATTGATATATTTTCCTCTCATCACACCCCCAAACCTAATATTTTGCTAGTCCTCGAGCAAAATAAAAAATAAAATACAAGAAACAATTAAAATTAAACTAAGCCACTTTCGTAGGGATCACAGTTGCATTTAGCATATGCAACAAGCCTTTAAACCCCTAGGTGTCCTTAGTAGACGAGTTGTAGTCTCATGATGGCTTACATCAACGATACCCACAAACGTTTTACAAAAGTAAAAAGTTAGTAAAATTAATGCACACAAACGCAAAAAGACAAGAGAAAATAGAATAAAGAAGTTAGTGACTAAACAGGTGAAACATCTTATCCAAGTTAATAGTTGTTATCTTTAATTCTAAATTACCGAATAAGTAAATTCTCCGATTATTTTTACCATTCTTCATATACACAACCAACAAAGTATTAATCAAATCATTCTACCCACAATATGCACAAGTGTAGTTGATAAGAGGGTAATATTTTTGTCCAAAAGTTATATCAGAATTCACACATTTTTATTAGCAATGGAACACTTTTTCTGATTTTTCTTTTTCTTTATTTATTTATATACAATATCTTCCATCCATATAGCGAGCTTTGGGGTAGTGACTCCCAAACTAGTTGGCTTTAGGGCACTAGGTGTTGAAACACCCCTACGGACTTAATTACTCGGATCTCAGACGTTTTATTTTTGCACAATTTTTTTTTTGTATTCCATCACTTTTTTAGATGCTCCTCCAATTAAACTAGAGCACGAAATATTACAACTTTTCAATTACAGCTCATGTCTGTATGTTACCATGTATATTGATAATACCTGTAAACTGAGCCTATGAAGATCCAATTTTGTCAGTATTAAGGAGAATTCACAAATTAAATAATTCAAAAGGAAATAAACAAAAATTAACTTTTTACGAAATAGGTTGAGATACGTCTCAGGAATGGAAATTCCTTGCACAACTATCTCACACTAATTTCACCCGATTAATCAAAGTAAAAACACAAAAACAAAATATTTTTTTGATTTTTATATAAAAATTTTTAATTTTTTTGAATTTTTTAGAAAATTTTAGACTAAAAAATAACACAATAAAAACAAAATACTAGTCAACTATTTCCCTCCCCCAAACCTAAATGAGACATTATCCCCAATGTCTTAAAAAGTAGAAGAAGAGTTTAGAAGATATTACCTGGTTAGCTGAAATTCTACAAATTAAAGGTTAAGATCCAGATTTATCCGACGCTTCTTACCATGATCATCTTCGGACAATTTTATCTTGGAAATGATAGGGTCAATTTGTGGTTCAAAGGCTAAGATTTAGTCAAGTAAATCCTGGACAGATCTGGCAGTGAAGAGGAGTTCTTTTACAGGTTTTGAAACGAATCCATTTCTCAGGGCATCAACAAGAAATACACACAGAAAGTCATAAAATCCATCAGCGTTTAACAGTCTAAGCGGTTTCTGGTGTATGTTCATGTTTGCCCATGATAACACTGTGAAAATTTCCTCCATCGTACCCAAGCCTCCTGGCAAAGCAATAAAAGCATCAGCACGGTTAATCATTTCCACCAGTCGTTCAGACATGTCTGACATGATTAGTTCCTCTCCATTTGATGGTCTAACCAGATTTGCCTCAGCCAAGGGTTTTGGGATGATTCCCAAAACTAGACTGCCTCATTCCTGTACGGCCTTTGAGACAGTCCCCATTAGTCCAAGATTTCTTCCGCTGTATATCAAGTGCATATTCCGTTCGGCAATGACTCGACCCAATTCATGTGCTGCCGCTACGAATATTGGTTTAGTACCAACACTGGTACCGCAAAACACACAGATGTTCTCAACTCGTCTCCTTGAAGTGGCTTCCATTTTTTATGTGTTTCTTTCTCAAATCTGGATGCCTTCAAAATTGCAATGACGGGCTGAATTTATAGTACCTGAAAAAGGGTGAGTAATAATAGCACTAGTATCTTCCAAAGGACGCTTGTTAGCTAAACATCAAAAGAGAAAGTGAAAGGTCAAAAAGTCTGGATCCTGTCTACGAAAATAAAGAAAAGTACAAAAGAAAAGCAAATCAAAGCAATTATTAAGGTAACGGAATTGTGTACTCAATACGCCACTCGCTTGGTATAAATTCATTAGGCTGTGTCTCAAGAATTCATTCTTTACTCGGCCATCTTTAATGAATTAGCTCTCATCTATGTGATTGCCAAACACCATTCCTTCTGTCTTAACTTCTCTGTTTGTGCTTTTCCCCGAAAAACTAACACACAAAATTAAAAACTCTACAACATGTATACGCAAAATATGAAAACAGAAATTACAACAAAGTGCATGGGTTGCCTCCCTGCTAGCGCTAAATTTTTCGTCTTCAGCCAGACGTGACTGAAATCCATCTGTCAATGAGGTTTCAGCGTGGTTTTCGATGTCCGATTAAAGACAATCCTGTGAGCGTTGCTTTTGAAGGGTCTCTTCCAACTGTAAAGTGGCAAAAAGAATTTTATCTTATTCAGTGCTTGTGCCATCTTTTTTATCTTTGTTGCTCCAGTGGTTCCTAAAAAGAAAGAAAGAAAATCATGAGGTCTCGTATGGTGCTTGACTTGGAATGGAAGTTCCATTCTGTCAAGGTTTCTGGGCGATATCTCTGATATGTACTCCCCAATACAGCGATGTTTCCCATGAATGCACTGGATTTTCAATAAGGTCAGACATTTGCTCCTCTATCTGCTCTATTTCTTGCTCCACATTTTCTTCACATATGTATTTTAAAATTTCCGCATTTAGTTTTCATCTGTCATCTGTGAAATATATGCTCCATAAGTATCAACTTGAAGATGTAAGGATGTGTCTGATTTTAGGTCTTCATCCGCTGATATGACTGGCTCAGGTAGATCTTCTTCAAACATTTATGCAATGGAAGCTCCAAGATCTTCATTTTGAGGACACATAATTCCATCCTCAAATTTTGACGCAGTTGGTACAAATAGCTCAGCTTCTTCATCCTCGTCAAAATCTGAATAATAAAAGTCAAACAGAGACTTCTCTGTTTTGGGTTCCTGAACTGATACCTCTGGTTCTTGATACTGCTCAGCCTCCTCCTCTGTTATGGTTTCATGGTGGAACTCTGGGTACTCGAAGGCTTTGTCAATTTCATCTGAAAATGCATCTTGAGGTATGTAGCTCTGGTTTTCTGGTAATTGTCTCATTTGATCTGTCGGTCTCTGAATAAATGATGATTGTCTCTGAATACTTTCGAATTGATTCTGGTATGTTTCAAGCATTGTATCAAACTTCTCATCTTGTGTCTTGAATCAATCTTTGAGCATGTCAATCATATGATCTTCCTCTGATGGTTGTGGTTCTTGATGAAGATCGTAGGTGGATTATGGATAGTAGGATTCAGTGAAATATGATGGTTCATCATACCATGAAGGATTCTAATAGTTCTGCCACCTTGAATTGTAGTTCTACTCGCAATGATCGCTCGAGTGGTTACCATCACATATCTCACATCTCCCTATTTTGTTCTGTTGAGCAAATATAGTATTGATTGGTTCTGGCATCCGGTGATAGTTAGGCTGGACAACAGGCCTCAGAAAACCGGACTGTTGTTCTCTGATTTGAGGTGTATCTTCTTCTAGTAAAGCTCGTAATCTTTCTATCTCCCAATAAAGATCCATGTCAACTACCTGAAAAATAAAAGAAGGAAATAAAAATTACAGTAAAAATAAAGAAAATTAGATACAAGTAAATTAGATAGCTTCAAAATTAATAACTCAAGAAAAATAAGTCCCCGGCAACTGCGCCAAAAACTTGACCGGTGCGTATCACACGCGTATAATGCAAGCGCACGTATCGTTCAAATAGTATAAAAATATCGATCCCACGAGGACTTAATTCCTACTGTTTTTACTAATTATTGAATCTATTTATTTACAAGTATCTAATTAAAGGGAGAAGATAATGATTGTTTGATTGGTTGGTTGAATGTGGATTTGTTGAATAAAAAAATAAATAAAATACCTAAAAGAAAATACTATGGAAAATAATCAAAAGACTCAAATATCTGGGGGTTGTGATTCCACACAATATTATTCTAATGATTAATTGATTCTCTTATATATGTGTAATAAATTAGTTTGCTAACCTGGAACACGAAGATATGCAAAAGCCTCTGTCGATGGTCAGATGCAAATACCAAATAACCCAATTAATTATATGTGTATGTTAACCAAGTTACCTGAATTCATTAAGTTCAAGTTCCAATAGTGGCTACCCCCGCCCGACAGATATATGTCTATCCTGTAAGGAAATCTATTAAAGGGTTATCTATCCTCAAGGAAGATCGTGGGCTATTGAATCTAAGGTTGAAACCTAAAATCCCTTTGTCAAGTTCATTTTAAGTTTACCACATCAATTTTATTGGTGATCAAGCAAAAAGAAACATTTGGCTTAAGATTCAATAAACAAATTAAAGAATTACCAATAGTATAATTAAATCAATTATTAAGCATGTTAATATTGTGTTTCATCACTTCCCTAGAATAAAAATAAAATAATGGGGATTAGGGGATCCACCTTTACTAATTCTAATTTAGAAATCTCCCTTATTATAATATAGAAATTATCAATGATATTACCAACCGACCATATAGGCGGTATCCTGATTAAGTCAGATTTTCAATTAAGTCCAACCGACTATAAAGGCGGTGTAATTATTTGTCCATAAACCATCCATATAGGCGGTAATCATCTGTCACCTAAAGACCGGCCATATAGGCGGTGTCACATTATGTCAAATAAATAAAACCAGCCATTAAGGCGGTAATCCTTTAATTTAAATTATAATTTCCATATTATAATTAAGCGAGATTGATCTAAACTAAAATAATAAAAGTTTCACCATTCCCCAGTGAAAATTTAACTACTAAACATAAAAGAAAATAAAATAAAATAAACTACTACTATTACTGAAAATAAAAATGCATAAATTAAATACTGAAAATAAATACAAACAAGATGCAATCCTTAAATTCCTTACAAAAACCTAAGGAAAGCATGAGAATTACAAATGAAATGGCTTGGTATTTATAGGAAAATCTAAAGGCTTCCACCAATTTCTCCACCAATTGCTCCACCAAACACTCCACAAAATCCTCCACCAAACACTCCACTAAACATGCCACAAGACACTCCAAAAAACACTCCACCAAATATGCAAGCATGTTTTGTGGAAGTTTGACAATTGTAAATTGTCATTTTCCTTTTTTTTTTATTTTTTTGATAATGACTTTAGTAATTACACAAAACACATTGGATTATTCATTAATTTCGGTCTTGAAAAATTTGGAATTAGAAAATATTTAAAATTTCAAAGTAGTAGATCTTTGAGTCTTCTTTAATCTGCAACTTGCATCAGCTCAATCGGATATCAAATGAAACAGTTATGGTCAAATTACCAAACTTGCGGAAAATTGGAATTTATGACTGCACTTCGTGACGCGTACAGTAAATTTTCGTTTTTTGACCTTTTTTGCTCCGGATTTCATCGTTTTATCCCCGAGTTGATTCTATTTAGTCCCGATACTTTATTTATTTGCAAAACACATCAAAACACATCAAAACATTCATCAAACCCGAGAAACTAAACAAAATATTAGGTAAAATGAGCGGTAAATATTGATATATTTTCCGCTCATCAAGGATCATGAGCCTCCGTGGTGTTTACAGCCTCGAGGCTTGCCTATCACAGGGAGGGATAATGCCCTCATAGCATTGGTCGTCCTATTTTGGATCCGTAGAAGCATAGCATGGAGAAGGCCTGAGCGTCTCCGTGGTATTTGCAGACTCGGGCTTGCCTAGCATGGGAAAAATCTAATGGCATTAGCCACCTCCTTGATCCGTAGCTCGGTTCTCCTAGACATTGGACTATAAGGTTCAAATTTATTATGTAGAGTAGCATGGGGCAAGACGTTGTCTCAGGATCCCTTGTTGTTTCTTTTAGGTCAGTACGGGGTATGTGATACATCACCCCCGTTATGCTTGTCTTATTTTTATCTTGTTTTTTATTTTTTGATGGATGAATCAGTGTGAGACGCCATTTCCAGTCTCCATACTAGTTACTGGAGATTGAAAATACTCCCTCGTGGTTAAGTCTTGAAAAGTAATTTGATGGTTCGGGGTTGCATTCGTTCTACTGATGCCAAAAAGAAGGTTACATTCTCTTGTGGCCAGTTAATTTGATGGCTCAGGGCTGCATTCATTCCGTCGAGGCCATGTTGATGGCACAAGCAGAGAATATTCCCTTGTGGCCAAGTTAGTGTATTCGCTCGGGGTCGGATTATGTCCCACTAAAGCCTTGTTATGGTTTGTTGGCATATGGCTGGAGTTTCTCCCTCATCGCTAAGTGTTGACGGAACAATGAGCGAACATTCCCTTGTGGCCAAGTTACTACATTGGCTCGAGGTCGGGTTACGTCCCACCAAGGCATTATTATGGTTTGTTGGCATGAGGTTAGAGTCCCCCCCTCATGGCCAAGTATCAAAGTTTCTATATTGGCCCAAGGCCGGGTATGTCTGCCAAAGTCCATTTCGGTGTTGATGGCATAAGTATGGTAAAAGAGCGGGCAAATGACACTCTATTTGAAGAGGTACTAAGCATGTTAAGTGAAGGTGTTCCAATAGTGGAATTACTTGGGGGAATCAGAGTTTGTTAGTGGCGTGATCCCTTAGAGGAATAAATGGATTAATTTTGCTGAAAATGGTTAAGTATGGAAAGTTGTTGCCACCCATCGGGTCTTTGTTCAGTGTGTAATTCAGAATTAAAAAGGAATAAGATGTGCAAATACAAATTTCATACATTCATTTGAAATTAAGTGTTTATTACATAGGGTTCCCTCAAAGTCACCCGCAAAAGAACAGCAGCATCAAAACAAATAAAAATGGGGACCATCAAGGAATAGGTGCATCAGTGGCAGTGGCGGTGGCAGAAACAGGTCATCGACAGTAGGGCTAGGAGCTTCCTCGATAGGAACGGTAGCAGGTGGAGAACGGTTGAGATCTTCTTAGGCAGGAGGCACGGTGGACACTAGCTCGGGATCTTAGATAGCCTCGTGGTCTCTTGGAGTTTGGCCCAAGGCCTCATCTTCAATAATCTCCCCCTTGCACCACTTTAAGAGCCGGTGTATCACATTTGATTTAGGCCAGGTTGAAACTTCTTGAATATCTGCACATATTCTTCAAGCACTTCAATCTTGGCTTCCCATTTGGCAACCACCAAACGACCAACCTGCTCAACCTCCATCCTCCTCATATCTTCCAGAGCTTTCTTAAATTGTTTTGATTTTCCCCGAGTTTGGTCTCAGACGAGGCAACCCGCTATGACATGGACTTGATTTCATCTTCTTTTCAGGTTACCTTGGCTCTGGCATCATCCCTCTTTTTCTTCGTGAATTCAAAATAGATGGAGGCAATCTCGGCTTTGCTGCCTTCCTCAGATTATTTGAGGGCTTGGATCTCAGCTTTGGCTTCCTCTAGTTGTTTTGACAATTCTTGTTCCCTCTCAGTCATGTGACTCTGCACTCTTTGGGCCTGACCTCCCTATGAAAAGGTACTGGTAAACAACTCTTTATTGCTGGCCATGAGATAAACCATCTATAGCGCGAGGAACAGGTTCAGTATAGCAAAAAGGGAAAAAAAGTTATAAGAGAGGAGTTCGATTACCCTTGAGAGGGACCTGCATGATCTGTTGAGAAGGTCCTCAAGCGAGAGACCTTCATACATCGTGACTTTCTCCAAGTCTACAGAATATGCCGCAGAATTGAAGGTTGGGAGGAGGTGGGCAACCTTGTCTCTCAGATCTTCAGTAAAGTTGTTGATGCCCAGCTACGGGGTCCCTTGGGGAGGGACTGATGGGGCTTTACCTTTTTAGGATGTTGTTTTCCTCCTCGGAGCCCTCTCCACAAACTCCTCGGGCTCATCACCCTCGATCTGATGATGGAGTCTTTTGCTCGGTCGGAGGAGAGCGATTGCCGCTTGGACTGGTCTGGAGGTGCTTGTACTCTGAACGACTAGCTGGCCACGTTTAGGTTGGACTGAAGGGGTCGGGTTTATGGCAGATGGTGGGGCATTTGAAGGCCCTGGTGACAGTGCGGTAGCGGAAGAGGTAGACTTCTGCCTGGCTTCTAGCGGCACGGGGGTAGTCATTCGGGGTCGGGATCTGCTATACCCACCTCGAGAGGCCTGTAACATCTCTTTAGCGCGCTGGAAAGGAGTTCTGGAGCTACACATTGCTACGAATAGAAGAACACACTTAGAATAAAAAATGGCGGAGAAAAAATGAGGAGAAAAAAGATTAAGGCAACAAATATAAAGTTAGTGGGTCAGTCAAAACCTACCAGCCTACCTTGACTGGGGTGGCGGGGTGCTCGAGATTCGGCCTGAGTCGGCCAATGAGGAGGAGTTAACGAGATCCTTGTAGTGGCATCCAAATTTGGTTGTTTTCGTCACCCTGGCCCGGGTCTCGTGGTGGACTTTGGGAAGATCCCCCCAACAAGCTGCAGTAGGTTCATCGGTTAGAAATTGGTTAAGTCAGTAAAAAGGAATTTGAGGGTCAGGTCGTTACCTCTGTCAGAAAAGATATTAGGGACTGTGACGAGTTCGCTGTCAACTGACTGTTATTGTCCCCAGTGGCCCACAGCAAAGAATTACTTATCCTTGAAGTTTTTATTGGTGTCCGAGAGATTGGTGATAAGATGGGGAATCCCGGCATAAGCAGAGAGATAGTACCAACTCTTGTATTCTTTTGGGTAAGCGCTCATTCAGTACAACAATTTCAGTTCAGAGAAGGTCGGCTCTCCGAGCCCAGCTCGACTCTAGATGAAGTACAAACTGGCCAAAATTCTCCAAATGTTCAGGTTCAGTTGGCATGAAACTATGTGCATGGAGGACGGCGTCCTTATGAACTAGCCTTGGTTAGGTAGCTGAAGTCCCATATTGAAAAAAGCCGCGCACAGTGTCAAGGCGTCATTTCCTGGTCGGCTCGCTTGGTCCCATTCCCTTAAGATGGTTAGGCTGATATCCTCTGGAATGTCGAACCTTTACCTCAATTTCTCTAGGTCGGTCTCAATGATTGTTGAAGCTCGATCTATGTCGAGATTCACAAAGTCGAGCCTAGTGTGACTTATCTCAGGTCGGGGCACCCTCTTGTGGTCAGATTGGTTGCCTTCCTTGGAGATGGATAGAGTAGTGTCATAGTCACTGGGACTTCAGACCCTGATCCGTGTATGACTTTGTATGGGGGCGGGACAATAGGCAGGATCCCGATGGGAGTAAGGGAGGAAGACTCAGAGTCAGACATTCCTATCAAAATATGACCCGAGGCGAAGGGTTAGTTCATAATTTCATTTGGTGAAGCATACTAAAACCAGGGTTATCATCATCATCCCTATCGAGTAACTAACTCTAGAATGCATTAAGTGCCCTAAACGATGGCGGAACAAGTAAGTCTTCCAAAACACAACCAAAATCAAACACATAGAAAACCCCAGAAAAGCATACCTACATATACACATAAATAATCGAAATACTCTCACATGAGTAAACCCATCCCTCGTATTCCCACCACCACAAAAAAATAAACACTACCACAAAAGCAACTAACACAAACTCAAGAATCCAATAAATATGAACTACCAACATTATTGAAATCAGAAACATGCGCTAAGAGAGAGGTATTCAAAGAAGAACTTACTGAGAAGATTGAAGACAGTGCTGAAGAAATTTTAACGGATTTGAAGGTTGGAAAATCGCAGGAGGCAAATGAGCTTTGTTACAGGTTTTTTGAAGAAGATGAAGTGTTAAAAGAGAAAAATGGAATACAATGGCCTTTAAATAGGCAGCTCGGTTTGATTCTGACTGTTCGATGGAAGACGGAGGGAAGGATTGGCAACACATGTGATGAATATCTCACCCGGTTGAATTCAGATAGGATGACGAGATTGAAGCGACTGTTCAGTTGGGATCCAATTATACTCAATTTTGGCGCGCGAGCCATGGATGCATGACGTGTTGCATCTCAGGGAGATAAAATGGAGAAAGCCCTAGAATGATGTGACGAGGATTTAAAGAAGGCCATGATGGCAACACAACTTCCAAATGGCAGTTTAAGAGCCCTAGATAGGCATTTAATGAAGCAATCATCACAAAGCGGGATCTTTTGACCATATGAATGTTCTCCAAACCCGAGGAAGATGTCATTTGATTGATAATATGATTGAGACCCGAGGACTATGGGACAATCTAAACCACCATTATAGTTCCCGGCATCAACTCACCAACTCATTGATACCGAGAACTAAGGACAGCTGTTGATGGTGATTTTCTGCCCCGAAAGCCTGAAAATGGTAGAAAGGGTTTTTTGACACTTAAAAGATGAAAGTCCAAGATCTTTGTGAGGATGAGAAGTCAGACAGGGAACCATAGCCCGATGTGTAGACGAAGACTGACCTGATGTAGTCGGAGATAAGTTTTGTGCCCATAACTAAAACGGCCAAAGAGCTTAATGTTGGCTTGACCTTTTTGAAGATGATGTGAGGGAACTGAAGGCTTTTCTGCCCACCCAACCTGCTAGTAGATGCAAGGAAGGACGTCACTTATTTCGGTGTACCGACCCGAGGATATGGGTCGGGGTTTCAACATTATGCTCTTAGACGGACGACGTAAGCCCTGAACAAAAGTTTGAGCCTCCCAAGGGCTGATGAGATAGGAGTAGGCTAGCGGCTGATGAGATGGAAGAGGGCCTTAGATTTATCCACTGACACACGAAACCGCCTGAGTGGTTGGAATACAAGTTGGCACATGGGCAGAGTGTGTAGCAGTTACCAAAAAATGGTGAATTAATGAGGTTCAGATTATAGGGAGTGTTTGTGGCAGAGCTACTACTTGTAGATTGATTGTGAAAGAGAGCCTACACACTGATAACTTGGTAACGTGGCTGATGTCACGAGTTGGCAAAATAGTGGGTTTAGACACACTATATAAAAGGGTTGAGAACTCATTGTATGGGGTTGTTGATTTTTCTCACGCCTTCTGATAACTTGTAAAAGAGAGTAAAAAATTTAGTGTAAGCGAGAGATAGAGCATGTTGGTCTGAGCCGAGCTCCTAATAAAATATTTTATTTCTCTTGCATCCGTGGACGTAGGTTGGATTCATCCTGCTGAACCACGTTAAACCCTTTGTATTTTCTATGTTTTCTAATTTGCTTGTCAAGTTTGATTTGGTTTTCAACTAACCAAACAAATTCACTCCTTGGAGGAGGTTTGTTCGAAGAGTGATTTTTCCCGAATTACTCATGGAACGAAAAATAGCTGTGAACACTTCCTTACTGATCAAAGGCATCATGTGGAAACATGGTAAGTTTGTTTGAAATCTTTTGGAACACAACTAATTTTATTTGACAGGTAATAATTTTATAAAAAACATATTGGTGTTCCATCTTTTATTCTATGATAGCTTTATTTATTACAGGGATTAAATAAATATTTATCTAATTAAACACTAGCTGGGTTTATCAGACAGGCAAGTAGTTTCATTATATAATCAAACATCAATTGTTTAATCAACATCAATTGCTTAATATTGTTGGTACTTTCAGTGGTATTTTTAATAGACTATATCGTAAAGCCGTGCCGTCGTGGCCCTTGCAGATTGGAATGTATAGAACCACTTTTTTATATTATTGTCACTGCATTTTTGTTTCTTTTCATTATGGATGTAATATTTTTTCTTCATTTTATTAGTTCTGTAAAACATATTTCCGGGAATTATGACAAATTATAACCGCATTAATATGGCCAAAGAAACTACTCCGTGTTCCCAAGAAACCGAAGAAACTACACCCAATTCTGAGGTAGAGGTTGGTAAACTTGCATTTAGGGTTTATTTGTTAATAATTTCACCATCTTGTTTCAGTTTATTGGTTCTGATTTTGGGATGGATATGTGGTCAAGTATGTGTCATTAAATGAAATTAACATGCATCAAACAAATAAATTATCCACTATCATGCTAATATTAAACATAAACCATAAAACTTAGAAAAACCTGAAAAACTTGAAGGTGATGAGGAAACAGAATCCATGTCGAGTTGTCTCTGTCCTTAAGAACTTATTAGCCCCGTCTCGGTGTTCTATGGATGGTTTTGTGGCTAAGGTTCTCACTGGATCACTTGGATGCTTCTTGTTGAAGGGGCACTCCTTACATAAGAATTCAAACAAGGAAAAATAGTGGAAACTCTCTTGACTTCAAATGATTTTCCTGGACAAGGAAGACTTGTATGTTTTCTATATCCTAAGAATGAACCCAAAGCATCTTTAAACAGGCATGTAATGGTGCCTTTGAGGGTATCCTTTGGTTTGGGGTGTGACCCTCCTAAGGGTTATACCCATTCTCTAATGCCCTTTGAGGCCTTGAGTCTCATCCTTTCATTTAAGAGGACATGTCCCTACATGTTTGGGTCTTTCCCATAAGGCACAACCCAAATGACATTACCCTCATACACTCATACAATATATTTAGAGAATTTACAACAATCCCCAATAATTCTCTAAATATTAATGCAAACACTTAAGAGAGTTTTCGTGAAATAAAACTACAGTGACATAGGTAGCTTGAATGACAATCGGATTTACTTGGCGAACCAGTAACCCATAGTCTTGAATTGTTCCACCGTTAGTGTAAACCAAGACAATTGCCAACACAAAGCTTTACTTCGACCATTTTTCGTTCTATGGTTGTGTTCATTTCGGCCATGAACATTGGTCATGGATTCATCAAGTCCTTTAGGGAATTTGGCCTTTAAAACTCCCATGGAACTTGCCTCACTTCTTACTTGAAATAGGTGATCTACTTTGAAGATGTAATCTGCTTTTACCTTCATTAGGACTCTTCTCCTAATATAATGATCATTAAAAGCCTTAGTTTATCCTAACCTTGACAGAAAACACTATGCGTCATTACAGGAATGGGAAAGAGTATAAAACTCTACAATACTTGGTTTGAACTGCACAAAGTTTCAGTTGTCCCTTTTGAACCTAGATCTTGGGATCTTCAGTCAGCTAGGTTGGGTTTCCACAGTGACAATTCTTAATTTATAGGCTTCAAGCCCATTCCCCTCGATGACTTCTCAACTTGCTCTATAGGTAAACCTTTATTAAGTGGATTCGCTAGGTTTTCCTTTGATTTGACATAATCTATCGAAATTATGCCACTTGAGAGCAGTTGTCGTATAATATTATGTCTGTGACGTATGTGTCGAGACTTACCATTATACATTGTATTTTGGGCTCTCCCAATAGTCGATTGACTATCACAATGTATGCTTATCGTTGGCACTGGTTTGGGCCAATTTGGAATATCATCTAGGAATTTCAAAGCCATTCTGCTTCTTCCGATGTTTTGTCTAATGCTATGAATTTTGATTCCATAGTAGACCTGGCAATACATGTTTTCCTCAAGGATTTCCATGAGACGGCTGCACCACCAAGTGTAAAAACAAATCCACTCATAGATTTGGAATCCACTGTATCTAATATCCAGTTAGTATCGATGTATCCCTCTAGAACATCAGTATATCTCGTATAAACTAGCACACCATATTTTGAAATTTCTCTCAGATACCTCAAAACTCTTACTATGGATTTCCAGTGGTTATGTCATGGATTGCTCGTATATCTGCTAAGCTTGTTTACAACTTAAGCGATATCAGGTCGTGTGCAATTTGTGAGATACATCAGACTTCCGATGATTCTCGAATACTCTAATTGCGATACGCTTGAGCCATTATTCTTTGATAAATGACGAGTTAGGTCTACAAGAGTTCTAGCCACATTTAGATCCCCTTTATTATATTTCTCAAGTATCTTCTCAATGTAGTGAGTTTGAGATAATATACACCTTTCTGATGTTCTGGAAATCTTAATTCCTAAGATCACATCAGCTACTCCTAAATCTTCCATATCTAATTTGTTATTCAATACTTTCTTGGTAGACTGAATCATCTCCTGATTACTACCAATTATCAGCATATCGTCTACGTAGAGACACACAATGACATATCCTTTTTAAGTTGATTTGGTGTTTACAAACTTATCACACTAATTGATTTTGAACCCACTTGACAACATCTCTTTGTCAAATTTTTTATGCCATTGTTTAGGTGCTTGTATTAATCCGTATAAGGATTTTACAAGTTTACACACCTTCTGTTCTTGTCCATGAACATTGAAACCTTCTGGTTGTTCCATGTAAATCTCTTCATCTAGTTTACCATTTAAGAATATCGTCTTTACATCCATTTGATGTATTTCAATACCAAATATAGTTGTTATGGCTATGAGCATTCTTATTAACGTGGTACGAGTCACTGGTGAATAGATATCAAAGTAATCAAGGCATTTTTTTGTCTATAATCTTTTATGACAAGTCTTGCCTTGTAATTGTCTATTGATCCACCTGGTTTCATCTTTCATTTGAATATCCATTTGTAGCCCAATGGCTTACAACCTGGAGGAAGATCAACCAGCTCCCAAGTATGGTTTTGTATGATGGAATCAATCTCACTATTGATAGCCTCTTTCCATAAAGGTTCCTCCGACGAAGACATTGCTTCTTTATAACTTTGAGGCACATTGTCTAACAAGCATGTCAGAAAATCGGGTCTAAATGACTTAGACGTTCTAGCTCTTTTGCTACCTTTAGGTTCAATTGCCTCAACATTTTCATGTTGATCCGACTCTTGGTCAGCCTGATCACTGTCTTTGAAAGTATCAATAGTTCTTTTAAGAGACTTTGTTCTTTGTTTTTTCTTACAAGGAAATGCCTCTTCAAAAAATGTCGCATTCCTGGACTCAATTATCATATTCGAATTGATGTCAGGAATTTCATACTTATGTACCAAGAATCGATACGCACTATTATTGAGAGTATATCCAATGAATATACAATCAACAGTTTTAGGTCCTATTATAACCTTCTTAGGTTTAGGAACAATTACTTTGGTAAGAGAACCCCACACTTTCAGATATTTGTAGGAAGGTACGTGACCTTTCCACAATTCATATGGTGTCTTGTCCAATCTTCTGTGAGGTAACTTGTTCAGAACGTAGTTGGCGGAAAGCAAGGCTTCGCCCCACAAGTTCTGGGTAAACCAGAGCTTGTCAACATGGCGTTCATCATTTCCTTCAATGTTCGATTTTTTCGCTCAGCAATCCTTTTTTGTTGAGGTGAATAAGGAGCAGTAGTTTCGTGAATAATTCCATGATTGGAACAATATTCACCAAATTGTGACATATATTCACCACCTCTATCACTCCTGATTCTTTTGATTTTCTTGCCAAGTTGATTTTAAAATTCGTTCTTATAATGTATAAGGATCTCAATAACTTCACATTTGCTCTTCAGCAAATACATATAACAGAATCTTGTGCTATCATCGATAAAAATGACAAAGTACTTTTTACTGCCTCTTGTTTGCATAACAATCATATCACACAAACCAGAGTGTACAAGTTCCAAGGGTTCAGAACTTCATTCTATGGAATGAAATGATGCTATATGTATTTTTTCTTCAACACATGCCCCATATTTATGTTGGTTATCAATTGTAAATTTAGGTATAAGGTCTATGTTAATTAATTTAAGCATTGTATCATAATTAACATGTTCTAACCTCCCATTCCATACATTTTGTGACTCAATAATATAAGCGGAAGATGTAGCTTTATTATTAGCACTGTGTCGATTGACAATCATTACATTGAACTTGAAAAGGCCCTCAGTGAGGTATCATTTTCCTACATAAACATCATTCTTGGTCAAAACAAACTTAACAGAAAAAAATACAGCATTGAAACCATTCTTGCTAAGGAGTGAACCTGAAACCAAGTTCTTCCGAATATCAGGAACATGCAAGACATTCTTCAATGTAAGTTCTTTCCCAGATGTCATCTTCAGAACCAATGTGCCTTGTCCAACCACTGTAGAGGTAGAAGAGTTTCCCATTGTCAGATGATCACCACCATCGACCTTCTGATACGAGGAAAATAACTTGCTATCATCACAGATATGACGAGTAGCCCCAGTGTCTACCCATCATTCTCTCGTATTTCCAACCAAGTTGGCTTCTGTTACAACTGCTGTGAGGTTCATCTCTGAGATCTCATCAGTTGGCTACTCATCTTCAGTGACACGGGCCTCATTTTTCTTTTTCTTTCCTTTGTCCTGAGATTTCTTATTTCTGTTGTCCTTTGTTATGTGATCGCTTTTCCCATAGGTGTAGCACTTCCCCTTGAACTTCTTATTTGCTTAGGAAGAATCAACTACACTGTTCTTTCTCTTTTTGCTACCCTTTTCCATCTGCGACGATGTTGGCCTTAGAATCCATAGTCTTGTAGCTGGCCTTCTCGGACTTCTTGTTGTCCTCTTCGATCCTCAATTGAACTCCAAGGTCTTTAAGTTCATCTGCTTCTTTTTGTGTTTCAGATAGCTCTTGAAGTCTTTCCGTGATGGAGGTAACTTTTCAATGATTGTGGGAACTTGAAACATCTCGCATATTTTCATTCCTTCATCCAATATTTCATGAATGATCAATTGTAGTTCACCCAACTGGGACATTACCGTTCTTGAATCTACCATTTTGTAGTCCAAGAACCTACCCATGACAAATTTATTTTTCCCGGCATCCTCGGTTTTTTATTTCTTCTCGAGAGATTCCCGGAGAATCTTCACAGAAATCATGTCTTGGTACATATTATACAGGGTATTGTCAATTCCTCCCAAGAGGTAGTTCTTGCACAGGAAATCGCCTGACGACCATGTCTCTTCTCTCAGTTGCTTGGCTGTTTCTGTTTCTCCCTCCAAAGGACCCGGATGATCTTTGAGGTACTTAGCCAACTGCAGGGTTGTCAGATAGAACAACATTTTGCTCTGCCATTGTTTAAAATTTACTCCACCAAACTTCTCCGGTTTTTCTCCATGAGCGACCGGTACTGTGATATTTTCGCTAGCCATGTGTAACTAGAAAAACCAACAGTAATTAATAAGTCTACAAAAGAAAAATTGCAAAATGATCAAAATAATGATCTTGTTTAAGTCATATACTAAGAATCCACTCGTTGTTATATTGGACAGTTGTACCAAATAACACGAATCCTTGAATTTACGACTAAGGTTTCTTATGATAAGTGAATAAAGGAATATTCCCAGAGGACGAGGGGGCTCCACAGTAACCACTTAAATCCCTACCCACTTAAGCTTTTATCGCCTTTTTGATAGAATATCTTTTAAACACTTTCTCAATAGAATATCTTAGACATTCAAACTTAGTATTACACTTCAATTCACAATACAATAATAAATATGTGTAGATTTGTATGTGTATAAATCAATCAAGCTTGGACGGAATTACGTGTGTAAGATTACACTTTTAATTCTCAACCAAGTATGCAACACACAATTAGATTTCAACTTTATCACTATGTGTATGCTTGTTATAATTGAACACCCTAATATTAACTTAAATATATACTACCAAGTTTATCATAATACAGTATATGATTTTACTAAGTTATGATAATATAAATTAATCTAAGTCTATTTTAATCTAAAAGTAATTCCAGGATTAATTTCGTTAGCGTCACGTTCGTTTCTCAGTTCAAACGAAACTTTCCAGTGAGTTCACGTTCGTATAGCATTCGTAAACGCATTCGAACGAAGTGTTCCATAGAGTTCATGTTCGTGTTACGTTCGTAAACGTGTTCGAACGAAGTGTTCTAGAGAGTTCACGTTCATGTTGTGTTTGAATACACATTCGAATGAGACTATAAAAATAGAATTTTTGCCTACGCGTTCATAGGGCGTTCGAACGCCCTTACGCATTTTTCATGCACAGAATACATTTTACAGGAAAAGTGACTATTAACACATGAAAGTTTCCATCTACCAACACTTAAAGTTAAATAAGTTCTTAAGATTTTGGTCAAGTATATGTCATTAAATAAAACTATCATACATCAGACAAATAAGTTATCCACTATCATGCCAATATTAAACATAAACCATAAAACTTGGAAAAACCTGGAAAACTTGAAGATGATGATGAAACAGAATCCAAGTCAAGTTGCCCCTATCCTTAAGAACTTATTAGCCCCGCCTCGGTGCTCTACGGATGATTTTATGGCTAATGTTCTTCCAGGATCACTTGGATGCTTCTTGTTGAATGGGCACTCCTTACACAAGAATTCGAACAAGGAAAAATGGTGGAAACTCTCTTGACCTTAAATGATTTTCCTGGACAAGGAAGACTTGTATGTTTTCTATATCCTAAGAATGAACCCAAAGCCTCTTTAAATAGGCATGGAAGGGTGCCTTTGAGGGTACCATTTGGTTTGGGTGTGACCCTCGTAAGGGTTATACCCATTCCCTAATACCCTTTGAGGCCTTGAGTCTTGTTAGTTCTATTTTTATTGGCAATTTCCGTAGCAAAACAATTTCAATTGAGTTGTAATGAGTCTTGAAGATCTCGGAGCAATTGGAAAAGTATTTGGACAAAATCTGATGGAGTTATCCGAGTAATGTTTACTCTTTTGAATATTCCAGAATAGTTAGAGCTCCAATTGATATATGGTCAGTGGAATTGGAAAATAGACTCGAAGACGATTGCGTACATATAAAGAACTCATGATTTGGCCAAGGGACGAGAAAGTTACAAGCGTTTTAAATTATACCTGAAAACCAGTCCGCGGCCCGCGTTCGTGTGGAGTTCGTATTTTCGTTCGAATGTTCTTAGGCAGAAACTTTGCATTTGAGTTGCGTTTGAAGTGCATTCGAACGCCCGTGTGTAAGTAGGATACTTTAGACACGTTCTTAAGCCAAAATAACACTAGGAAATCATTTTCCTTTGCCATACCTATAGAAACAAACATTGAGCCCCCTTCACAAGTGTTGAAACAATTCCTTTGAGCAAAAAACATGATAGCTTTCAAACCGTCTTGATTTCACCTTGAAGACTCTTGCTTCTCCTGTCTTCTGTAGTTGGTGAAACTTTATTGATTACCATTGATGAGCGGAAAATATATCAATATTTACCGCCCCTTTTACTTAATATTTTGTTTAGTTTCTCGGGTTTGATGAACGTTTTGATGTGTTTTAGTTTATTTTGCAGATAAAATAATATCGGGTCTTAATGAAATCATTTAGGACGAAATGTGGATCAAATAAGGGCAATTATTGGACTTGATATATTAATTTTGAAGATTGGAAATTTGAAAGGGCGTTTTGACGAAGTGCAGTTTTGGAAATTCCAGTTTTGTGCATCTGTCGTATTTTGGGCATAACTTTTCACTCAGATATCGGATTGAGCTGATTCAAGTGCCAGATTAAAGAAGACTCAAAGATCTACAACTTTGAAAGAGAAAATATTTTTTAATTCGGAAGATTTCATGACCGAAATTGATGAACCATCCAGAAGTGTGTGGAGTGTAATTATTAAAAGTCATAATCAATCATTTTCAAAGCAAAATATTAATTAATTAATAATTAATAATAAAATTATCAAATCAACACCAAACAAGATAAGAAATTATTGGAGCAATTATGGATTTGGTGGAGTAATTAGTGGAGAAATTAATAATGTATTGGTGGAGAAATTGATTGATGATTTGATGTTGGCAAAATTTTGCCTATAAATACCAAGCCATTTCATTTGTAAACTTCATACTTTCTTCCTTGAAATTCTTAATGAATAAATAAGAAGATTGTATCTAGTTTGTTTATTTTTAGTTTTCAGTAATTAATTTTCAGTTTCGCACTTTCTTTTATTTACTTTTCAGTTTTTACTTTCCGCAATTTACTTTTACTCACAATACTTTTCTTTCTTTAATTTTTCAGTTTTTACTTTTCAGTAATGAGGAGGTAATTTCCCAAGCTAGGGTGAAAGGTAATTCTTTTACTATTACTATTTAGATTAATCTCCCTTAAAAATAATATATTCACTATTTAAAATACTGATTAATAAAGGATACCGCTATATTGGTCGGTTGGCAATTCAATTTAATCTGGTTTAAACCTGACTAATCAAGGATACCGCCAGATTGGTCGGTTGGTAAATTATTTTGGTACCGCCTTTATGGCTGGATTATGGACAAATATTACCGCCTATATGGCTGGTTGGACTTAATTTGACTTAATCAGGATACCGCCAGATTGGTCGGTTGGTAAAATAATATCACAAGTTTATATATTATTTTATGGGAGATATCTAAATTAGTAGTAGTAAAAGTAATTCCTTTTACCTTAGCATTTTATTTTATTGTAATTTACTTTTCAGCTTTTACTTTACCGCAATTACTTTCAAGCATTTTCATTTTATGTCTTTTACTTTTAAGTTTTTATTAGCCCTAGTTATGTGTGGTAACTAAATTAGTTATCTGGGGTTGTGATGAAATCCAATATCACCGTTTTATAAGGGTTAGATTATAGCTTGGGTAATATAAAGATTTATTTATTGTGTCTTAAACTTAATGCTTTTTCATTAACTGGCCATTAATAAAATTGATCTGGTAAATCTAAAATGAACTAGACATAGGGATTTTAGGTTTCAGCCTTAGACTCAATAGCCCACGATCTTCCTTGAGGATAGATAACCCTTTAATAGATTTCCTTACAGGATAGGAATACCTGTTGGGCGGGGGTAGCCATAATTGGAACTTAAACTTAATGAATCCAGATAATTTGGTTGACATAGACATATGGTTCAATTGGGTTAAACTGGGTATTTGTGTCTGACCATCGACAGAGGCTTACACATAATTTAGTGTTCCAGGTTAATAAATCAATATATTACCCAACTTTAAGATAACCACTTCATCTTTAAAATGATATTGGAAGAAATCACAACCCTAGATAGTTTTTAATATTGAATTTTCTTAAAACCTATTTTCGACAATTTTATTTACTTGTTTTTAAATTTAGAATCGTCACCATTTCAAATCAATCAATCAACTGTTAGATACTAGTAATCATTTGACCTCATAAAATTAATAGTTAGATATTAAGTCCTCGTGGGATCGATACATTTTATACTACTTGAACGATACGTGCGCTTGCGTTATACGTGTGTGTTTACGCCGGTCAAGTTTTTGGCGCCGTTGCCGGGGACTTATTTATCTTTCACTATTAATTTAGGGGTTAGATACGTTACTTGTATCTAATTTCTTTTTACTTATTGTTTTTGTTTTCTTGTGTTTCAGGTTCTCAGAAACTACATGAGACGAACCAGAAGCTTTGAACTCCGATCGCTTGACCCAGAAATTGAAAGAACCATCAGACAGTTGAGAAGGGAAAGGCGAGAAGGCCAAGAAGCTTTAGTCAACATGGAACCTGAACCTTTGAACGTTGCACCACCAATTCCCATTCGAGACAGAACCATTCCGGTGGTTGACAGACTCATTTCCTGTATTGTACTTCCTCCCTTACCAGCAAATGCATGTGACATCAAAACATGCATTCAGATGATTCAACAGTCAGTTCAGTTCGGGGGGAATGCAACTGAAGATCCGAATTCCCACATCAGCAACTTCCTGGAAGTTTGCGGCACTTTTAATTACAACCGAGAAGCGGAAGAAGCAATGAGACTGCGAGTTTTTCCATACTCCTTGAAGGACAGAGCTAAAGCTTGGCTACATTCACTACCACCAGGTTCTATCACAACTTGGAACACTTTAGCCACCAAATTTCTTGCAAAGTACTTTCCACCAGCCAGAACCGGAAAGCTGAGGAATGACATCACATCCTTTGTACAACAAGATTCAGAATCCCTCTGCGAAGCTTGGGAAAGGTACAAAGATTTGCTCCGGAAATGTCCTCACCATGAGATTCCAAAATGGCTTCAAGTTCAAACATTCTATAATGGACTTTCTGGAATAATGAGAACCACAATCGATGCTGCTGCTGGAGGAGCTTGATGGCAAAAGGAGAAGATCAAGCCTGGGACCTAATCGAAGAAATGGCCAACAACAATTCCTTGTGGCCAACAGAAAGGAGCATGATCCAAAGAATTGCAGGAATTTATGAAGTTGGAGCAAACACAGCAGTGAATACCAGGCTGGATCAGATATGCAAATGTCTAGAAACACTTAGCCCGCAAGTTGTGAACATCACTGGATCCACAAGTTCACCATATGGAGGAGCACCAGAACCTAAACCACATGAAGAAACGGTGAATTATGTCAACAATTTCAACAGACAGGGGAACAATCCATATTCCAACACCTACAACCCAGGGTGGAGGAATCATCCTAATTTATCATGGAGTAACAATTCAGGCCAACAGCAGAACTATCCACCACCTGAATTTCAGCAACAGAACAAAGGCCAGGAGCATGAAAAGAACCAGAAATGAAAGAATGGTTTGCAGAGATGTTCAAAAAGCAAGAAGCAAAATACGATGCTATGTTTCAATCCCAAGCAACATTAATTCAAAGTCAATATGCTTCTATTAAAGCACTGGAGAATCAAATGGGACAACTGGCAAATGCTCAGAGTTACAGACCGCCAGGTACCCTTCCTAGCAACACAGAGCCAAATCCAAGGAACATGGGAAGGAGCAATGTCATGCCATCATGTTAAAGAGCGGTACTGAAATCAACAAAGATGTTGGAGTCAATTCAACTGCTGAGGAAGTTCCAAAAGAAACAAAGCAACAAATGGAGGAAAAAGAAGCAAAGGAAAAAGAACAGATCACTCCACCTCCACCTTTTCCTCAACGTCTTCAGAAGAACAAATTGGACAAGCAATTTTCCCGGTTCCTGGAAATATTCAAAAAGCTGCATATCAACATTCCATTTGCAGAAGCGTTGGAACAAATGCCCACCTATGCCAAATTCATGAAAGATATTCTTTCACGAAAACGGAGATTGGGAGATTACGAGACAGTAGCATTAACAGAAGAATGCAGTGCCATCATTCAGAGGAAACTTCCCCCAAAGTTGAAAGATCCTGGCAGTTTCACTGTTCCTTGCGTCATAGGAGAACATAACTTTGGTAAGGCTTTATGTGATTTAGGTGCTAGTGTTAACTTGATGCCTTTTTCTATTTTCAGGAAATTACAGATTGGAGAAACAATGCCAACTTCAGTCTCACTGCAACTTGCTGATAGAACGCTCGTATTTCCAAGAGGTGTAGTTGAGGATGTGCTGGTCAAGGTTGACAAATTCATTTTCCCAGCAGATTTTATTGTCCTTGATATGGAGGAAGACGCAGACGTGCCAATCATCCTTGGGAGACCATTCTTGGCTACAGGTCGAACCATTATTGATGTACAAAAAGGAGAACTAACCATGAGGGTACAGGACCAAGAAGTAACATTCAATGTTTTCAAGGCCATGAATTTCCCAGATGATGAAAAGAATGAGGAATGTTTCAAACTCGATGTGATACACAGTACCATTCAGAACTCTGATGAAAGACAAAGTTCTACTGACAAACTTAAAACATGTCAATTGCCTGTGGAGCCTAAAGATAAAACATCTTTTGCACTGAAAGAGCCAATTCTTGCTCTACAA
Source organism: Zanthoxylum bungeanum (assembly GCA_019454045.1). NCBI lineage: Eukaryota > Viridiplantae > Streptophyta > Magnoliopsida > Sapindales > Rutaceae > Zanthoxylum > Zanthoxylum bungeanum. The sequence continues at coordinate 173,700 of SKCR01028280.1, read as the reverse complement.
GCAACAGAAGAGAAAAAGTTCCACCAGCTCAACGAATTGGAGGAATTTCACAATCAGCCTTTTGAGGATGCCAAATTGTACAAAGAAAAGGGCAAGAAAAGACATGATGAGAAGTTAGTGCGCATACAACTGGAACCAGGGCAGAAGGTACTGTTAAACAAATCAAGGGTGAAATTCTTCCCATGGAAGCCAAAATCACGGTGGTCAGGTCCATTTGTGATCACCAAAGTTTTACCAAATAGAGCCGTTGAGATACATGATCCTGACGCTAACAAAACTTTCAAGGTTAAAAACAAGCGTGTCAAGCACTACTGGGGAGAATCATTTGAGCGACAAAAAGAAAGTGTTACACTTTCAGATCCAGCTTAACGTTCGAGAAGCCAAGTCTGGCTGACGACTTTAAACTTAGCGCTAGCAGGGAGGCAACCCATGCAATTTTTGTATATATTGTGATTTGGTGTGTTTTATTTTTGTGTGTTTAATTTTTGCAGGTTTAGTCATTTCAAGATGGAAGAAGCTCTCGTAAATCTTCACAAGCAATTTCCTTCTCTCCCTCCAAAATCTCTGATGAAAGTTACAAAGCTCGCTTGGAACGGATGAGGTTATTGACAATCCATGGTATTCCTAATGATATTCGTTGGGTAATTGAAGCACGAGTCCGATTGGCAGGTGAGTCTTCTGACTCTTTTATTTCACATCTGCCTGGTTTTGGAAGAAGCACCTATTCAAAGAAACGTAGAGCTAAGCAAATGGGTGTTTGTTACAAATGTGCACGATTTAATTGCAACACTCGTTGTCGTTCTTTAGGAATGGTGTCTGATAATCGCGAAGACAAAATTAAATTCATTAGGGATGGCTTGAGAAAGGAGTCTTTAGATGATCTATCTTCGACTCTTGAGACGCATCCCAGTGGATATGTTAATATAGCCATTCACAAATTACATACACAATTCCAAAAGGAAAGACAACTGTTAAGTCTCGGGAATCTGACTCAAAAAGACCCTGTTTGCCAATTTATAAGAAAATTGGATGGGAAGCTTGTCCCTGACGCATAGACGTCAATCAACCGTTACTTTTCTTGTAAATATTTATCTCTTTGTCTTTTCTTAATAATTGTGATTTGTTTTGTTGTTTTCTTTTAATTTTTCTCCGACAGGATCCAGACTTTTTTGACTATCACGATATTAATTCGTTACTAATCGTCCTCTGGAAGATATTTGTGCTGTTATTACTCACCCTTTTTCAGGTACTATAAATTCAGCCCGTCATTGCACTTTTGAAGGCATCCGGAGTTGAAAAAGAAATACATAAAAAATGGAAGCCACTTCAAGAAGACGAGTTGAAAAAACATCTGCGTGTTTTGCGGTAGTAGTGTTGGTACTAAGCCACAATACATAGAAGCAGCACAGGAATTGGGTCGAGTCTTAGCTGCAAGGAATATGCACTTAATATATGGCGGAGGAAATCTTGGACTTATGGGGGGGGGATCGTTTCAAGGCTGTACAAGAAGGAGGCAGTAATGTTTTGGGATCATTCCAAAACCCTTGGCAGAGGCAAATCTTATTGGATCATCAAACGGAGAGGAACTGATCGTGCCAGAGAAATGGTTTGTGTCAAAACCTATGAAAGAACTCCTCTTCACTGCCAGAACTGCTCCAGAACTAATAGACCAACTCATAGCCTATGAACCACAAGTTGACCCTATCATTTCAAAGATAAATTGGTCGAGGACGATCGTGGTAAGAGGCGTCGAATTAATCTGGATCTTAACCTTTAATTTCCGGTAGATTTCAGCTAACCAGGTACGACCTTCTTAACTCTCATTCTACTGTTTAAGACATTGGGGACAATGTCTCATTTAGGTTTGGGGGAGGGAATTAGTTGATTAGTACCTTGTTTTTAGTGTGTGTGTTGTTTTTATTTTTAGTCCAAAATTTTTCGAAAAATACAAAAAAATTGAAAAATTTTCAAACAATTACAAAAATATTTTGCATTTTTGTGTTTTTATTTTGACTAAAAAGGTGAATTGGTAAGAGATAGCCGAGTAAGGAATTTCCACTCCTGAGACGTATCTCAAGCCTATTTCAAAACAAGTTAATTTTTGTTTATTTCATTTTGAATTATTTAATTTGTGAATTCTCCATAAAATTGATTAAAATGGATCTTCATATGTTCAGTTGACAGATATTATCAACATATATAGTAACATACATACATGAGCTAAAATTGAAAAGTTTGTAATATTCAGTGCTCTAGTTTAATTAGAGGAAGCATCTCAAAAAGCAATGGAGTAAAAAAAAAAAAAAAAAAAAAAAAAAAAAAAACGTCTGAGATCCGAGTTATTAAGTCTGTAAGGGTGTTTTAACATCTAGTGCCCTAAAGCCAACTGGTTTGGGAGTCACTGGCCCAAAGCTCGTTACATGGATCGAAGATGTTGCAAAAATATATATATTTGAAGTCTGAGTAATTAAGTTCGTAGGGGTGTCTTAACACCTGGTGCCCTAAAACCAACTGGTTTGGGAGTCACCGACCCAACACTCGCTACATAGACGGAAAATATTGTATATAAATAAAAAATAGAGAAAAATCAAAGAAAAAAATCAGAAAAATCAAAAAAAAAAATTTTACTCCATTACTCCAAAAAGATGTGAAATCTGATAGAACTTTAGGACAAAAATATTACTCTCTTATCAACTGCACTTATGACTGTTGTGGGCAAAAATGAGTTGTTTAATATTTTGTGGCTGTGTATATGGAGAATGGTAAAAATAATCGGAGAATTTACTTATTCGGTAATTTAGAATGAAACAAAACAACTAGTAACTTGGAGTAGAAGTTTCACCTGATTAGTCACTAACATCTTTATTCTCTTTTCGCTTGTCTTTTTGCTTTTGTGTGCATTAGTTTTACTACCTTTTTACTTTTGTAAAATGTTTGTGGGTATCATTGCTGTAAACCCTCACGAGACTACAACTCGTCCACTAGGGACACCTAGGGGTTTAAAGGCTTGTTGCATATGCTAAATGCAACCGTGATCCCTACGAAAGTGGCTTAGTTTAATTTTAATTTTATTTTGTTGTTTTGCTCGAGGACTAGCAAAATGTTAGGTTTGGGGGTGTGATGAGCGGAAAATATATCAATATTTACCGCCCCTTTTACTTAATATTTTGTTTAGTTTCTCGGGTTTGATGAACGTTTTGATGTGTTTTAGTTTATTTTGCAGATAAAATAATATCGGGTCTTAATGAAATCATTTAGGACGAAATGTGGATCAAATAAGGGCAATTATTGGACTTGATATATTAATTTTGAAGATTGGAAATTTGAAAGGGCGTTTTGACGAAGTACAGTTTTGGAAATTCCAGTTTTGTGAATCTGTCGTATTTTGGGCATAACTTTTACTCAGATATCGGATTGCGCTGATTCAAGTGCCAGATTAAAGAAGACTTCAAAGATCTACACTTTGAAAGAGAAAATATTTTCTAATTCTGAAGATTTCATGACCGAAATTGATGAAACATCCAGAAGTGTGTGGAGTGTAATTATTAAAAGTCATAATCAATCATTTTCAAAGTAAAATATTAATTAATTAATAATTAATAAAAATTATCAAATCAACACCAAACAAGATAAGAAATATTGGAGCAATTATGGATTTGGTGGAGTAATTAGTGGAGAAATTAATAAGTAATTGGTGGAGAATTGATTGATGATTTGATGTTGGCAAAATTTTGCCTATAAATACCAAGCCATTTCATTTGTAAAATTCATACTTTCTTCCTTGAAATTCTTAATGAATAAATAAGAAGATTGTATCTAGTTTGTTTATTTTTAGTTTTCAGTAATTAATTTTCAGTTTCGCACTTTTTTTATTTACTTTTCAGTTTTTACTTTCCGCAATTTACTTTTACTCACAATACTTTTCTTTCTTTAATTTTTCAGTTTTTACTTTTCAGTAATGAGGAGGTAATTTCCCAAGCTAGGGTGAAAGGTAATTCTTTTACTATTACTATTTAGATTAATCTCCCTTAAAAATAATATATCACTATTTAAAATACTGATTAATAAAGGATACCGCTATATTGGTCGGTTGGCAATTCAATTTAATCTGGTTTAAACCTGACTAATCAAGGATACCGCCAGATTGGTCGGTTGGTAAATTTATTTTGGTACCGCCTTTATGGCTGGATTATGGACAAATATTACCGCCTATATGGCTAGTTGGACTTAATTTGACTTAATCAGGATACCGCCGATTGGTCGGTTGGTAAAATAATATCACAAGTTTATATATTATTTTATGGGAGATATCTAAATTAGTAGTAGTAAAAGTAATCCCTTTTACCTTAGCATTTTATTTTATTGTAATTTACTTTTCAGCTTTTACTTTACCGCAATTACTTTCAAGCATTTTCATTTTATGTCTTTTACTTTTAAGTTTTTATTAGCCCTAGTTATGTGTGGTAACTAAATTAGTTATCTGGGGTTGTGATGAAATCCAATATCACCGTTTTATAAGGGTTAGATTATAGCTTGGGTAATATAAAGATTTATTTATTGTGTCTTAACTTAATGCTTTTTCATTAACTGGCCATTAATAAAATTGATCTGGTAAATCTAAAATGAACTAGACATAGGGATTTTAGGTTTCAGCCTAGACTCAATAGCCCACGATCTTCCTTGAGGATAGATAACCCTTTAATAGATTTCCTTACAGGATAGGAATATACCTGTGGGCGGGGGTAGCCATAATTGGAACTTAAACTTAATGAATCCAGATAATTTGGTTGACATAGACATATGGTTCAATTGGGTTAAACTGGGTATTTGTGTCTGACCATCGACAGAGGCTTACACATAATTTAGTGTTCCAGGTTAATAATCAATATATTACCCAACTTTAAGATAACCACTTCATTTAAAATGATATTGGAAGAAATCACAACCCTAGATAGTTTTTAATATTGAATTTTCTTAAAACCTATTTTCGAAAATTTTATTTACTTGTTTTTAAATTTAGAATCGTCACCATTTCAAATCAATCAATCAACCTGTTAGATACTAGTAATCATTTGACCTCATAAAATTAATAGCTTAGGTATTAAGTCCTCGTGGGATCGATACATTTTATACTACTTGAACGATACGTGCGCTTGCGTTATACGTGTGTGTTTACGCCGGTCAACCATCAACACAACCAAACCCAACTTTCTAAGCCTTCAGAGTTCTTTAGGAGGAAGATTGGTAGTCAGAGTTCCAACGTTTAAAGGTGCAGAGACAATCTACTCAGAGACTTCAGAGGTTCTGAAGAAAATCGTGGGATACGGGCTTGAGGAATTCCTTGAGTTCTTGCAGTCTAGAGGTACTTGAGTCGGTGGAGTTTCCACCATAGGTCTTGACCATCGCTGTAAGTTTTTCTCTACATAGTGGATTGGACTGGTAGCCGAGATACCCGGAGTGGTTTGTTACTCGCACGAGTTTTCCACTGCGTCACCAAAATATTGTGTTGATTTTGTGTGATGTTTATTTATTTTCTGCATTTATATTTTACATTGAATTAATATTTTGGTATTATATTATAATTAGTTGATATTGTAGTTGCCTGTTAGAATTTCATAGTTACAGTAATCAGGACTTATCTTGATCATTTTTGTTTAATTCCGCAATAGGGTCAGAACCTTAGGTAATTACAAACTTTCAAGTCTCATCCTTTCATTTAAGAGGACATGTCCCTACATGTTTGTGTCTTTCCCATAAGACACAACCCAAATGACATGACCCTCATACACTCATACTATATATTTAGAGAATTTACAACAGGGTATAGGGTAATCTGATTCACAACATTGATTCATTGGTTCTGATTTTGGATTGGGTAGTCTACGGTAATCTTATTAATTCTGATGTTCATGTTTATGTTTATGTTTATGTTTTCATCAGTGTTCATATGTGAACATAGTTTATGTTTCAAAAGTTCATTGATTGATTTTATTATCATTTTTGGTAATTTGGGTACTGCTTAAACTTGGATGTTGTGTCCCTTTGGCTTGGGAATTTGATTGATGATCTGGGTTTAGTTCATGTAGTATTTTCGTATGACGAATAAAAACTAAGTGATTAGCGTTTTTTTTTTTTTGAAATTAAAGAGTGTTTCGTGATTTCAGGGTTTGATTTGGTAAAGTTGGCTTCTTGGATACTCTCTCAGTTAGAAAGATTGAGAATTTGGTTTTGCCAGTAAGATTTACACTCTAGAAATTATATTTTGATCAAAGTTTTAGTTTTTGTACTGGAATTATGCCTAATTTGTATGTATTAATGCTTAAAAAGTGATTGTTAACTAATAGGGAGTGAGCAAAACCGGTTTCGGTTCCGGTTCCACATAGAACCGGAACCTACCCGGAAAAATTCGGTTCCGCACTAAGTGGAACCGGAACCTACCCAATTAAACAGGGTACCCTATTATTCGGTTCCAATCCGATTCCGGTCCGGTTTTGAATTACCCTATTTTAAAATATTTTAATGAAAACTACATTCCGATATGAGTCCGTAGGAAAAAACGGGGACCAAATCGGAGTGCTTCCTGCCTCTGCTGCTCCTAAATTTGCAATGCGTGTTGCCTCTAAACAGGCCTATATTTGTCGCGATTGCGGGTATTATTTCTTCTTCTTCGCTATTTATGTTTTATGCAGGTATATTTACAATGATAGGAAACCCTTTGAAAAATTACCTGATAATTACTTATGTCCTGGTATCCATTTCAGCTCCCTAAGTTTGGATTCTTATTATCTCCTTAATCAGCTCCTTACTCTTCATAATAATAAACAGAATTTATGAGTTGCATAATTGAATTAGTGTTGTCAAATCTGAAACATGGATGATGTATAGTTACCTACTGGGGCATATGTCCAATTGGGTTTTAAATTTTTTAAAGGAATTAATTAGAAAATTAATAATTTATGAAAGTTTTCTAGCTGAATGTTACAAATATCCTTGCTGGGATATTATCATTGGTTTAAATGTCTAAATATTGTATCTAAATTTTCAAAGTTATTTAAATGTGATCCAACTAGACCAAATTGTTGACTACATCCCCGCTACGTGTAACTTGTGTTTTGCATTGCAGTTTGTGGTGCTCCTAAAAGGAGATTCAAGCAATATACGCCGGCAGTGACTAGAGATGCAAATGACACCGATGTTCGCAAGGCAAGAAAAGCACAAGTACAGAGAGATGAAGCAATTGGGTGGACACTAAACTCTTGTTCTTCTTCAACAATATTATTTCACTTTCTTATATTATTAAACCGGTTCCATGGTCCGGTTCCGGTTCCGACCATTTTGGAACCGGAACCTACCCGGATAAAATTGGTTTCTTCATATTTGGAACCGGAACCTACCCGATTACAACCGGTTCCGATTCCAACCCGAAAAATTGGTTCGGTTCCAACCGGTTCCGGGTAGAACCGGAACCGGTGCTCACCCCTATTAACTAAGCCTACATGGATTTTTGTTCGTTGTTCTATGCATTGATGTTACGCTTATTTGATAATGATGAATTTGGTGTAAACACTTTCATGTATGTGAATCTTGGTTTGTTGGAGTTGTGCTAAAAAAATGCTTTATTAAGAAGTGTTTTCTTCAAAATCACTTCAATAGAAATAAAAGTGCCTCTGTCTGTTCTTTTTAGCAGGCTTCCCATTCATTTTAATCAATATCCGGCTGAACTTGTAGGAAGTCTGGCCGAAATTTGCAGTGTAACCAAAAATATTGACTCATGCATACGAATAATTACATATTTGACAGTAGGATGGTGGGGCAATAACCAAAGCAGACAATCGTGTATTAGTAAATCACATGACAATTATATATTAAGCATAATAATAGTGAAAGCATAAAGAAAACTAGGCGGATCGATTTCGTGATGGTATGTGGAATTATATCCCGAGTGCAAATCATACTACCGTCCATTCAGATTCGGTTATGGAATCTACGTTCGAGTTTTCATCGTATATACCACCAGAATTTCGAGGTCGGCTGTAGCTATTCATGTGGTAGATTTTCTTTAGGCCAGATGCATGTCCGCCTGAATATATAATATGTCCGGTCAGATATGTGGCGCCACCAAAACAACGGATTTTAAATATGAAATTTAAGTTTTAGAGACCCTCAGGTTGCACCTCAAGCATTGCTCGGCTCCGAGAATACTTGTTGAAGGTTTAGTCCGTTGCTTTTGGTCTCTTGTTAGAAAGAATTCACGGGGTTGTTTGCGTGTTTTGAAGTTTGGTATGATTTACTGGGTGATTGGTTTATCAACTTCTTTTAGCTCTGCTTTTAACTATTGTTCTTTGTTTGTTGTGTGTATGTCTTTATTATGAATCCAAAAAAAAAAACCTCCTCTAAAAGTGAAGAACCTATGCTCTTTTATAGTGTTAAGGTTATGGCTATTAGAGAAAATATCCCTTTGAGAAGGAAAACTATTATTAGAGAAATCGATTATTTGGGAAACTAGTTAAGAATGAAGGTTCTTTGTTTATGGAAACCAGTTAAAAGGGAAATTAGTTTAAAAGATCGAGTGTTTTTGTTATTCTGGAAATTTGATTGATATCTTGCAAGACTTTAATGACATCCAGCAAACATGAAGGTTTATACCAAGCTAAACATAGGTGATGATGTTTGGCCAGAACTCTTGCTTTGGGTTTTTTTTTTGGGCTTTTTTATAGTGTTAAGATTATAGCTATTAGGGAAAATATCGCTTTGATAAAGAAAACTATTATTAGGGAAAGAAATTATTTGGGAAACTGATTAGGAAGTAAGGTTATGTGTTTATGGAAATCGGTTAAAAGGGAAACCATTTTAGAAGATCGAGTGTTTCTGTTATTCTGGAAATCTGATTGATATCCGGCCAGACTTTAAGGACATCTGGCAGACATGAAGGTTTATACCAAGGCAGACATAGGTGATGTCTGGCCAGAACTCTGGCTTTGGTTTTTTCTGGGATTTCTTCCTTTTCAACATTCGACCTTACAACTTCCTTAAATTCTACAAGCCTGTCCTCATAAGAGACTCATCATCGAGCTGTAAAAATATAATGTCTACAATTGCCCCTATTTTGGTAGGCTTGTGCAGTGTGTGACAGTGACAAATCTATCAGAGTCATGCATGTATTTTTACTTACTTGGCTCATCTGGCATCATCAGACTTACCTGGTTTTGTGCTGATAGATATTGGCATTGGTTGATGAAGATAGGTGTTTAGGCCTCTGACGCTTCGATCGGTTGAGGTGCTTCGACCATTGTTGTGATGAGAGTTGACATTCGGGCCCCTGATGCTTTGATCGGTTGAGGTACATTGACCTTTACTGAGATGAAAATGGGCGCTCAGGCCCCCGAAGCTTCGAGTGATTGAGGTACTTCGACCTCTACTGAGATGATATGGGCGCTTGGGCCCCTGATGCTTTGATCGGTTGAGGTGCTTCGACCTCTGCTGAGATGAACAGATACTTCAATTTCATCCTTGAAAAACTTATTAGCTGTGCTCCAAAATCTTGTACGACTGGATATAAATATTTATCAGTCGGATGTCCTTGCTCTATGTCCAGTCGAATATCATTATGTTGAGCCACCCTGACTTATCCAGGACATCCCCAACTTTAACATAATTAAGATTCGGTTTCCTACCGGTCCATATCTCATACTGAGTCATATGAACAACTTTAGTATGAATCTTATTCAAAAGATGAGCTGCAGTTAAAAGAGCATAACCCTTAAGTAATAGGGCAAACTGTAAAACTCAACATAGATCGGACCATATCCAATAATGTCTTATTTCTCCTTTCTGACACTCCATTATGTTGTGGAGTACCAGGAGGAGTATATTGAGTGAGAATATCATTCTCCTTTAAATAATCAGTGAACTCTCCACTCATATATTCATCGCATCGATCCGATCAAAGACATTTAATATATTGACCAATTTGTTTCTCTACTTCTTTTCGGAATTCTTTGAACTTTTCAAAGGTTTCTGATTTACGTTTCATCAGATAAATATAACCATACTATGACACATCATCAGTAAAGACAGTCTAACTCTAGGATCAAATACATCCAAATGTACGAGTTCCAATAAGTCAGTAGCTCGGTGTCCCACACTAGAAAATGGGGCTTTGTTCATTTTACCTTGAATGCAAGATTCGCAAGTTAGATAGGGTTCAATGGTGAGATCATGAATCAAACCATTCCTAACCAACTGGGTTAGGCGTTTCACATTTATATGACCCAACCTCATATGCCAAAGTTCAGTATTATTTATTTCAGAAATTTTACATTTATTAATTCCAGTATTCAAAATATCTCGAGAAGTATGCAAACTGTAATAAGCACGATCATTTTGACAAACAAAGATCTGAATATTATTCCTATCACATAAATACAAGAAACAGTTCTTAATATTTACATGATATCCCTCTATATCTAATACAAAAGTGATATAATATTAGCTACACATCTCGGTACAACATATCTGTCATGCAACAAAAGTCTCACACTAGGTAAGAGAATCTCACATAATCCAACTGCAACTGCATAAAAAGAGTCACCACTCTCGAATTGCAACTGCATCTCTCCAGATTTCAGTCGTCTACTTTCCATCGGCACTTACAGCAAATTGTAAATGTGAACAGGACAAGCAGAATCTAAAGTCCAACTAGATGTAACAGCTACACAAGCTAAGAAGATATCATCAATAAAAGGAAAAATAAAAGTACCTGATGTCGATGCTCTTTCCTTCCTGATCTGGGCAAGGTAGTCAGGACAGTTCCTCTTCCATTGCCTAATCTTACTACAATGATGACACTTGTCTTCGGAAGCTCTCTTGGGCTTCGCTATCTTAGCCTGCAGAGGAACATTGAAACCCTTCTTTTTCTTTCCCTTCATCTTTTTCCCCTTCGACTTGAGTGGGAAGAAGCGGAAAGTGAAGTGGGTTTCAGAAGGCGAGTCGGAACTCCCTTCCTCGAATCCTCATCTGCTGTGAGAAGCATCATATGCAACTTATGATAAGAATAGTGAATCCTATTTTTGTTGAAATGCATCACAAACTGACGATCTGACGCTGGGAGCGAACCAAAAATGACACTCTGTCCCAGAGTATCATTGAGAGGGAAATCATTACGCCTCAATTGCAAGATCAGATCGATCAAATGAAGCATATGTGTGCTCACAGCCTGTCCATCATCAAGTTTCGAATGGAACAGTTCCATTACTACTCTGTGAACCAAGACATATTTTTTATTTATGAACGATTCACGGAGTTGTGTCATCATGCTATATGCATTAGGCATCTCAAAATATTGCCTCTTTTCAAAGCCAATGAAATGAGAATGTATGATTTAAATCTTAAATCATCATCTTTCTATTGGTGGAAAGTCTCAAGTTCCTCCGGTTCCACATCCTCGGATACAATAAGGGGAAAATAACCCTCTAATACATATCCAATCTTCTCAGATCTGAGGAAAATCCTCAAATTCATATCCCAATCTGCAAAGTTCTCAGCGCCTTTGGGCTTATTCGTATCAAGCATATGAGCAAAGGGGTTGTTTGAAGAGGTTGCCATCGTAAATCTATCACATAGATAGCGAATAAATGGTTAGCAGAAAAACAGTTTCATATAATATCAAAAGCATTGAATAGATCATGGTTTTTAATCTAAAAATACTCATCCCACTATTTCATGCAAAATTGTAATCCCCAAACAAAATACAAGACAAGTAATAATCAAATTAAATAAAATTGTGAAAAGTGGACCCAATGAATATTTCAGCTCATAGCTTTGGCACGTTCACTTGCGTATATTCATTAGGTAGACAACTCATTGTCAATCACTCAGCAGTGACTCATTGGTTCCGGTCCTGATCATTTCTCATTGTGACAGCTTTGGCACGTTCACAAGGAGGCATATCAAGGTTAAACTTGTCAATGATAAATTCAAGATACTCGTGTGACCCTGACAGCTTTGGCATGTTCAGGATTCTGCTTTCGCTTAAATTTACTTAATATCATATATTTATCCGGTATAAATAAATTCCTACAGGCTATATCCTCACAACTTTGACACGTTCTCGGATATAGTCATAGAATATTTATCCATAAGTCGTATTGACAAGACGGACTAAGAAACATGCATCAAATATATATTAATTATAAAACCTTATTTCAAATAGGGATTTTGCGCAAAAGATGTTATTCACTTTATTTAATCAAACTAAATAAATACATGCATGCAAAAAATAAAGATTAGATTAAATATTAAAATTAAAGGCATAATCATATCATGTGTTTAGAATCAGACTCGCTCTGATACCATTTTGTAGGGGATTTAAGGGGATATAACTGGGTAACGCAGAGGAATACGAAAAATCAAATTTTTTCCGATTTCAATAATTTTTCTTGGGCAATTAAAATAAACTTATTTATTCTAATTACTCAATACTTAAAAACTAAAATTTTTAAATAAAATCAGATTTTTGCCTTAATTACCGTGAGACCCCAAAGGTTTACATTCTGATCATTTTATTCCTAATTTGTCATATACAAATTTAATGGATTTCAAATAACTACCAAAATAATTTAAACATGTCACATATATCAAAATACAACTCAAACACAAAATCTCCAAAAATCCCCAATTTGCCAAATGCACCATCAACTTTCATTTTTGTGCATTTTGGTCCAAATTTATTAAAAACAACTTTAGATGAATTCCAATCAACACCAAATGATTTGTACATCTTATATACATCATTATACAACACATATATGAAAAGCCTCAATTTTAGTTTAGGTTAAGAACCCTAATTTCTCAAATTAACTAAATTCAACACTTTAATCTAATCTCTACAACACGAAACAAGTCTCACCACTTTAAAACAACTCAAGAATAATTCTAGATCATCAATGAGTGGCCCAACAACTCTAGACTGGCAACAAGATCATCAAATGATCAAAAATGTGCTTATACATCATTTACAAACATACTTTAATAAATATATATATATACATGCATACAACATTCATTAAACTTCCAACACACTTATTACAAAACCAAGAGAGTAGCAAAAACTTCCATGAAACACATGTTGTAGCTAAGAATAATAGAAATATTTTTCTAGTTTAAGAAAAGTTGAAAAAATTTACTTTACTTGAAGTTTTCTTCAATTTCTTTCTTAAACCTTCACTTTTTTCTCTCAACTTTTTTTTGTAACTTTGGAGGCTCAACACTTTGTGTGAAGTAAATGAAAAAATAAAAGCTTTATATATGATTAGGGTTGGTCGAATTTGGCCTTAGAAAAAGAAAAATATATTTTCATTTTTCAAACCAAAAATAAAGAAGTCAAATCCAATTTGACAACTATTTCTTTAATGTAAAGTCAAACATTTACACTACTTAATCATTTCCTAACTTTATCATAATGGTAGATATTTATATTTTAATTATCTTTTAATTAAATATTTACTTAAATACAAATATCTTAAATATATGTATTATATTTACTTTAAATAATCCAAATACATATATTAATGATATGTGTCAAATATCATAATTTGATAATTAATAAATATGTATCTAATAAAATCATATATTAAATACAAATACACATTAATTAGGAAATAACCAAAAGGTCCATATGCATGTATCTTTTGTTTAATCGTTAAACGATTTATAAATAATCAATATTATTCATAAAAGTTGCCATAGTGCTCTACGAGTATATTTCACTAGTGAGACTCTCTAGGTTCAGGCATATCCATCGCGAAATCTAATTTTGTGTCCATAATCTACCCACTCGTAAATTATGATGAACAAGGATAAACTCACTGAACCAAACAGGTCGATGTCATTACATACGTATAATCCATCCGTCACATATATCCTAATTATTCCAGAGATATAGATATAAACATCAAATCTCTATAGATATAATCGCATCGACGTTTCTATTAGCAATCTCTTAATAACACTGAGAACTCACTTCTACAGTGTACCACAGGCCCATGGATTTAACAGATTGCTAATTCCATATTGAATACCTATGCTCTGTACACAGAGCTAATGGGTTCTATCATGACACACAGAGGATATTTTGAGGATCGGTCAACACCCAATGAACAGGTGGAGGTCTGACCTGAATAGGTCGATGGCGTGACTACCATTAAAGTGCGGAGAATATCTCATATATCCATAGTGGTATCTCAAGTTAAAGAATCATTATGCTATCAACCCGATAAAATTCTTATTAACGTTGGTGTAACTATATACTGTAACTCTGTACTCGATCTGTTGGACCCAAACATCCTAGTGACTGCCATCAGTATCCATCCTCTCGAGCTCGTCCTTTGGGTAACCTGCAAAACAAAAAACTGGGAGTGGGGGGTTAGATCGTTTGCACGACCTAGTGAGTGGAAAATTTTAAAACTAAAAACTGAAATACTTTATGATAAATTCTTATTAAAAACCGAAATCCTCTCAAGAAAATAATATTTTCTGAAATCTCTTTCTTATCTGAAAACACAACTCTTTTTTGTTAAAACTATTCTGGAAATCTTTTATGTCTATAAAACTCTGAGTCTTGCTGTAAAACTGAATTCTTTCTAAAACTCTTTTCGTAAAACTACTCTTTCTAAATCTCTTTCTTAAAACCATCATTTCTGAAAAGTCATATCTCTGAAAAATCTTATCTCTGAAAATTTATCTCTGAAAAACCTGACGTATGAGGGCGTTACGTCTCACCGTCCCCCATAATCCTAAACTAATGGTCTTGGAGCGTTACATCTTGTCATCCCCCAAGCCACTGAACAAGATCCAGACGTGTTGATCCATGTTATCATCCTGACCCTGAATTTAGGGTCTAGGGGCGTTACGTCTCGCGTCCCCCTAGTCATGAATCTAGGATCTAAGGGCGTTACGTATTGTTATCCCCCTAGTCCTGCTCTACATGTGCACATGTTCTGAATTCGTCAATTCCAGTAACTGTCAATTCCAATATTTGTACCAAGTTACATATGAGATGGGTTTTTCCCCATGCCTCCAAAAATCATCAAAATCGTGCTTTAAAATCATCACTTTCTAAAACATTTCTTAAAATATTTTCATTCAAAAACATAATTGAAATTAAACTTAGCTAACGTCCTATGTGTTAAAAAATAAGTCTTAATTAAAAAAAATCAATAAATATCAATTTGTGAAAAGGGTCCACTCACTGATTTTAGGATCTGACTTGTATTACTTCACTTCGTCGAAGAATATTGCGCTTCATGCGATGATCAATAATTGAGAAACTCAATTAGAATACAAGGTGTGAAACATGCTTCGAAATTAGACTAAGCTTCTCAATTCAACTAATCTATAAACACCAATGATGTATTATGCTCGCGACTTGTCATAATGCGTGTATATGTGTCAATACGAAACCCTTAGGGTGGCTTTTAACATCTTAAGTTGAATATAAATTAGAATGACATTGTTTTTGTCACGCATCATGACGCTAGGTCTGGCGCGTCGCGACGCCCATGGCGTCATGACGCGTGACAGAAACAAAAATTATTTCATGCTTTTTTTAATGCTTGTTAATTGTTACAAAATTATTAAAAAAAATAAAAATTATTTCTTATTTTTTTAATGTTTGGCCGATTATGTGCATGAGTGAAGGGAAGAGGTTTTGTTTGTTTTGGTAACAAATAACCCTAGCTATAAAAAAGAAGATTTATTTTTCTTTTTGCCTAAGCCTCTTATTCTTGAATCATAGCCACCTTTCATCTTCTTCTTCATCCTCTCAAAAGTTGAGAAAAAAATAAAACTAAAGAAAAAGAAGAAAAACAATACAAAACATAAGTGTGATTTAATCTCTAAATAGTTTAGGGATTAATATTGTGAGTCTTGCCCACACAAGTTTCTGTTGGTAACGAGATATAGTTCAGAAGACTTTGTGGTGTCGAAAAAATAATCATCTTTATCTTATTCTTGTATGTACTCGGCCGTGAGGCTTTATTTTGCTCATTACCACCCATTTACTTGGTGAAACATAACACGGTTTGGTTTCGTTTTAATCCAGTTTTTTGGGAAATATTTTGTGGTATTTTGGGGCTGTTTTCAAGTGAAAAATCAAAACTGAAACACAGCCATTGTCCGCGTATTTCAGGGGCTGTTTCGGCAGTGCACTGGGCGCGTATCGGGTCTAAAATAGTCCAGTTTTTGTCCGGCTATTCGGGGCTGTTCGAGGACTGTTCCGGGGATGTTTCATGGCTAGAATTTTATCTACAATTGAAGTAAAATTTCAGTGCTGGTGGCAGTAACATTCGGCCACTCGGTAGGAAAGGAAGAAAAAATTTTCAAGTCCGATCCGTGTGCCCAAGACGTTTCCGCTGCACAAGGAAAGCGTTTCCTACAATTGGCATCAAGAGCAAGGTTGAAAAGTGTTTTTAACCCTTCACTTTTTCATTTAAAGTTACTGTTTTTTATATATTTATATGAGTTATAATATTGAGATGCATCTTTAGATGAGTAGGCACAAAATAATATTCAGGAGATGAATGATTATTATTTTTCATGTGATGAATGGATTTTGCATTGGTCGTAAATTTTTTCGGCTATTATTTTATTGTTGGTTTTGATTTTGGGATATAAGGCCATAAGGCCAATTTTATGTAAAAATTTCAATTGTTGTAATTTAGAGCACCGAAGTCGCAAAAGGAGCCAACACCACCTTGGAGCGTGATTTGAAGACCAAGAGATGCCTTTGGTATTTTTGTACTAATTAGATTAGTATAGAAAAAATACGAGCCTGGTCAATGCAAAATATTTTTTTTTTATATTATATGTATGTTTAATTCGAATTATTTGAATAACATGTCATATAGCTTAGGGTTCCTACTCTTGCATTTCACATGCCATAACATGCATTGGATGCATAATCATTATAGACATGAAATGTGATTTTATGTAATTTAAAATGTTTAAATTAGAATATGATATGCATGGAAAAATAAGTAATTGGATTAATTGGTTTTATGGTTTAAAATTGGAATTTTAATATATTGAGCTTAATAAGTGCATAATAAATTCCATTGGTATATAGGATGGAAACCGGACATAAATTTCATAGCCGAATTCGAATGGACGGTAATGTGGTCTGCACTCGGGATACAATTCAACGTACCATTGGATTTTATAACGCACTAAGATTAATTAAATAGTTTAATATAAATCTTGACCATTTTAGGATTCTAAATTTTTAAACCTATTAGTGTTCTAGTATTTTAAAAGTTAAAATATAATAGGTCGCTAATACCACTCTAATTAAATTAGTTTAATTGAGTAATACAATTAGTAGAGACTAATGGAAATTAGTGATATAAATTTTAAGAGTTAAAATTGGTTAGGTCATTGATGGTGTACTAGTGTAAATAAGATTTATGATTTAGTCGCCATAAATTTATTCACACTAGTTAAATTAAAATATTAGATATTTTATAAATAGAAACCTTAAACTCAAAATAGTGAGTGGGAGATGGATATACGTTAGTATATCCCGCGATCTCTGTTGTTAGTCCGAAAACGTGAGATTCAAAAGGCGCATCGAGACGGCTTTGCTTTTTTCCTCCTACGGATGGTGTCTATTTTGGGTCAATATCAGGTTTGGATTCCGAGAGGATAGAGATTCTAGATGTATCTGGTGAACTGACCTACCCTACGGCGACACTTCACTAGTTAAGTCCAAGAGTCCCGAAACGATGGGTCACACTCACAAAGGAATGATTAACTATTAATATAAATTCCTTGATCGAATCAATGGTAGTTGGTTAATATACGAATAAGAGTTATTCCCGCATATATTAATCAATTGAGATTGTCTCGATCTATCATGTAAATACTTGACCTACCCTACGGCGACACTTATTTGTGGGATGACAGAATTTCGTGGCATAGTAATTCTCTTAGGTTTCTAATTCGTTATTCATGGTCCATGCATCATGTTTAATTTTATGCCAAAATTTGTTTGATAATCTTAATATGCGATGAATGAATGTTAAATGCATATTTATTTTATTTTATTTTTTAGCCATGGTTTTGTTGGACAATTATGACCCATAGCATCACTATTTGTAAAAAACATTGTGTTTTTATACAAATTAACTATGTGACAAAGGAAATTGCTCTTTTATTATTTTGTAATTGGATTACTTGGATATATAAATGATAAAAGTCCATATGATTAGTAACAGATTAATAAGATATGAGACAGTATTAATCCACGAAAGATTTAATCATTAAATATCCATAGTCGTAGTATTATCGAAACTGAACATCGATAATGTGGAATATGCTAGTATTACACTTGTGCGCGTTATGGAAGCTTAACGGCATAATTCTCATATATTTAAGTATTGGATACTTATGCAAGTGTGATAGGAGGTTATGTTAGCCGTTGGACCGGAAATAGCTTCGCTCTGGATAGACCCATTGGAATCCCATTGGTTGTATGACTATATGTCTATGGGAATCCGAATCAGGGTAGGTGTATATGGTCTTAACATGAGACTTGCATCGCTACTACTTGCGACAATCAGTATACTTTGTTTTGGTCGTCCAAAGCTTTAACGGGTTTTGTGTACGCCTCTTTTGGGTATACTGAGAATCGTAGTGTATTGGGTCTGAAGTCAAGAAGGAAATATCACTTCAGTCATATGGAGATGATGATCACGCAGGAATACAGAACAAGTAATCTTAAATTCTGCAGCTATCGGGATAATATGACTAGGTCATAATTATCCGATTACAGATACTAGTTGCTAGTGATCTGATATATGCTTCGTACGGGGCAGACACAAATCCAGCCCTAGGCCTAGCATGTGACATCTGATACATGATCGTAATACACAATACATAGTATACTATGCCTGATATAGATTACATATTCTTCATTGAATATTTCTAGAGAATTAGGTAGGCACGGTGCTTTGCTAGAAGCCAACCATGTCTTATAAATCGGTAAGAACGTGGTACCGGGTACGCACGTGTTCGAATAGTCCGACAACTGGATTTACTGCCAACATATCCAGGGATCTCTCGGGTCGCTTCCCAAAGATTCACCGATGACATTTGACTCGAACCGAATTAATCTGGGATTAATTATGGGAGAGAGAAAATTAATCTGGGATTAATTACAGCAAGAATTTATCTGGGATAAAATTCTAATAGAGAGAGAACGTGATTATTTTGGAATTAATCGATTAAATAATATATTTGATATATTAATTGAAATCGGATTTCAATGCGGAATTAAAATTGGATTTAAATTCGGGCGAACGAATTAATTTGGAATTAATTCGCAAGCGATTTTCGTAATAATTTTGCTAGTGCTAGGCATTATTATTTAATTAAATTAGATTTAATTACGTCGCGACGGAAAATTTATTTAATCGGATTAAATGAACCTGAGCTCGAAGTGTGTAGTCTCACCCAACTTGAATTTTGAATTTAAGTGTGGGACCCACTGACTTACATCACTAGTCAATCAAGTTGATGGAAGTGGTTGAGATCATGTAATGGAAACTTGCTCAACACACTTTGACTTTTGCTTTTGGAAAAGCATATACACTTTTTTGGAAAAAGAAATTGGTAATTTGTTTTTAGAAAACAAAATACAAAACAGAAAATTCTCTCTCTTTCCTCTACCAAAGCCGTGACCTTCTCATTCTTCCTTAGAGATTTTGTTGCAAAATTTCAACCTTGCTAGCACATAGAAAGTCAAGTGAAGGTGATAGGGAAACTCACCCTTAAGTGTAGAACTCAACGATTAAGCTTGGAGCTTCTACATCCATGAAAGTTTCGAACTTCTCTACCGATCAATGTAAGTCCTCCGCAAATTATTTTTGATTTTATTCACACACGAATCACGCTTAGATATCCCGTGGCATGTCTAGGACACTAACAGGTTTCTCCGATTATTTCCATACTCTCAAATGATAAATTAATGGGAGAAATTTATGTTAAGTGGAAAAGTAACATGAACGCTATCCTGGTATGCGAAGACCTAAAGTTTGTCCTGACGGATAAGTGTCCTCCCGAGCCGGCCAGAAACACTGGCCAAGCTATGCGCGATGCCTACCAGAAATGGGTCGCAGTTAATTAGAAAGCCTGCTGCTACTTGCTAGCAGGGATGTTTGAGGTTCTTGCTGCAAAGCATGAACCTATGGCTTCAGCATCTCAGATGATGGAGTCATTGCAGGGCATGTTCGGGCAGCCTTCGGAGCGTCAACTTCATGAGGCTATGGTCTCATCGATGATTGCTAGGATGAAGGATGTGACATCAGTCTGAGAGCACGTCTTGAGGATGATGACATATCTCAACACTGCTGAAACCCATGAAGCTCGTATTGACGAGCGTAGCCAGACGACCATGATTATGGAAACTTTTCTAAAGAATTTTTTCTATAGTTTAAAAGCAACTATGTTATGAACAAGTTGACTTTTACTTTGACCCAACTACTTAATGAGCTCACCCACTACGAGTCCATGCTTGTGGATCCTCGTAAGCCCATTGTTAAGGCAAATATTGTCGAGTCTTCAAAATATGCAAAGATGAAGAAGAATAGCACTGGGAAGGCTAAGGCTAAACCCATGAAGAAGAAGAAGAAGAAAGTCTCCATGGATGCCAAGCCCAAGGGAAAGTGTTTCCACTGTAACAAAAATGGGCATTGGAAAAGGAATTGTCCTAAATACCTTGCTGAGCTGAATGAGAAAAAGGATACAGGTAAGTGTGATTTACTCATTATCGAATCTCTATTAGAGGAGGATGATAAATCCACCTGGATTGTTTATTCTGGAGCCACTAACCATGTTTGTTCTTCTTTGCAGTTACTCGACTCATGGAGGGATCTTGCTGAAGGTGACTACACCATGAGGGTCAGGACATGGGATGCCGTTTCAGCAAAAGCAGTGGGAGTTTCCAGTTTAAATTTTACAAATAATAGTTATTTAAATTTGAACAATGTGTTATTCATTCCTGGTTTTTGCAGTAATTTAATTTCTGTATCTAAACTTTTGGATGATGGTTTTCCAATTTCATTTAATAGCAATTTGGTTATTATTGATAGAAATGGATTAACCATATGCACATGAAACTTAGAAAATAACTTGTATGTGTTAAGACCGTTAACACATAGGTCACTTCTCAATGTTGAAATGTTTAAGGTTGAGAAACCTAAAACTAAACAGCTAAAGATTTCTCACGATGACACTGTTGGATAATTATGACCCATAGCATCACTATTTGTACAGAACATAGTGTTGTTGTACAAATTAACTATGAGACAAAGGAAATTGCTCTTTTATCATTTGTTATTGGATTACATGGATATATAAATGATAAAAGTCCTTATGATTAGTTCCGGATTAATAAGATATGAGACAGTATTAATCCACAAAGGTTTAATCATTAAATATCCCTAGTCTTAGTATTATCGAGATTGGACATCGATAATGCGGAATAGGCTAGTATTACACTTGTGCGTGTTATGGAAGCGTAATAGCATAGTTCTCATATATTTGGGTATTGGATACTCATGCAAGTATAATAGGAGGTTCTGTTTACCGATAGTACAGAAACAGCTTCGCTCTGGATGGACCCCTTGAAATACCATTGGTAGTATGACTATGTGTCTATGGGAATCCAAATCAGGGTAGGTGTATTTGGTCTTAACCTGAGACTTGCATCGCTAATACTTGCGACAATCAGTATACTTTGGTTTTGGTCGTCCAGGGCTTTAACAGGTTCTGTGTACGCCACTTCTGGGTATACTGAGAATCGTAGTGTATTGGGTGTGATGTCAAGATGGAAGTATCACTTCATTCATATGGAGATGATGATCACGCAGGGATACAGAACTGGTACTCTAAGTGCTATAGCCATCGGGAAAGTATGACTAGGCCGTGACTTTCCGATCATAAAGAGACTAGTTGCTAGTGATCTGATAGATGCTTCGTACGGGGCAGACATAATTCCAGCCCCAGGCCTAGCATGTGACATCGGATACTGGATTATAATGCGCAATACTACGTATATTACGCCTGACAAAGATCATGTATTATGTGGAAGAATATTTCTGGAGAATTGGGTAGGCACGGCGCTTTGCTAGAAGCTAACCATGTCTTGTAAATCGGTAAGAACATGGTACTGGGTACGCACATATTCGGATAGTCCGATAACCGTATTTACCGCCAACATATCCAGGGATCTCTTGGGTTGCATCCCAAAGATTCACCGATGATATTTGACTCGAACAGAATTAATTTGGGATTAATTATGAGAGAGAAAAATTAATCTGGGATTAATTATGAGAGAGAAAATTAATCTGGGATTAATTACGGCAAGAATTAATCTGGGATTAATTATCAGAGAAAGAATTAATCTGGGATTAATTGCGCCGAGAATTTATCTTGGATTAAATTCGTCGAGAGGAGAGAACGCGATTAATTTGGAATTAATCGATAAAATAAATTTAATAGTTAAATTAGATTTTACTATTTAATTTATTTAATTGGGCTAAAATAAAATATTAGTTATATTAAATGAAATCGGATTTCAAAGCGGAGTTAAATTGGATTTTAATTCTAGCGAACGAATTATTTTGGAATTAATTCGTAAGCGACTTTAATAATAATTTTGCGAGGCATAATGTCACTGCCTATGCTTTGGAAACACAGGCCAAAAGCCATTTGACTTTTCTAAATTAAAAGTGATTTGCCGAAAGAAACAAAAACAATGGCCATTGAATTTGCTCTCTCTCTCAATTGGCGCACAGAGTGGCCATTAAATGCTTCCCTTTTTGGTTATTGGGCGAATAAGCCAAAAGCTAATGGCTTCTGAAATTTTCAATTGGCCGATTGCCTCTGTTGTGAAGCTTGGTCGAATGGCTTTGTTTCAAATTGGGCGATCACTTCTCTCTCTCTAGGGCAAATTTGCTTCTCCTTGGGAGATAAAATTTGTTCATTTTGTTCTTGCTAGCACATATGGGAGTCAAATGATGGTGATATGGATACTCACCCATGAGCTTGGAAGCTTCAACATCCATAAAAGTTTTGAACTCAACCGATCAATGTAAGTCCTCCGCAACTTATTTTTTATTTTTATTCACACACGAATCACGCTTAGAGATCCCGTGGCATGTCTAGGACACTTACAATGGTATCAGAGAGAGATCTAAGCTTGATTTAGTTTCTAGGGTTTATGGACTTTAATTTGGGATTTTGGCTTGGAGCTTTATTTTGCCTAAATTGATTGTTGGGATATGTTTATATGATGCTCAATTGGATTTGTGCATTGTTGGAATTGTGTAAATTTTATTAGATTAATTTTCCCTAATTCCTACCCCTTGGCCGAAAATTACCCTAGGAAGCTCATGGTCAATTTTTGAATTTGATAATTGGATATGTTGATTCACATGAAATTGAATGTTAATTGTTGATTTAATTAGATTGAAATCAAAATTGGATGTTAATTTCATGTATTGCCATGAGTGTGAAGCATGTTCGAAAGATTGATTTTGATTAATTTGTGTTGGACATAAATTAGATGTTAAGCATGATTAATTAATTAAATGTGTTAATTGCACTTTAATTGAATTAATATTTAATTTGGAATGATATGTTAATTTAATTTGTTGTATTTGGGCTAATGGGTTTGGTTGGGCCAAATTTTAGTCTTGGATTATGTTTGGGCCTAAACCATTTCCATAAAGTCCAAAATATAACTATTGGGCCTTTAATAATTTAATTGGGCCTAATGGGCCAAAATTGATTCTATGGCATATGGTGATTCCTATTGGGCCTAGGAATTATGGGTTAGATCCATTTTGGCCAAAAGCCCAAGCCTAAAGAATTAATTAAAAGCCCATTGGACTTTAATTGAATAATATTGGATACTAAATGGGCATTTGAGACCCATTTTGATTGGATTTGGAATCCAAGTCTTTAAGGCACATAATAAGTGTAATTATTTAATTTGGAATTAAATATGAATTAGTATTGGATACAATTTAAATTGGATTTAAAATTGTAGTTTGATATAATTCAAGAATACTTACTTTGAGT
Organism: Zanthoxylum bungeanum; assembly: GCA_019454045.1. Lineage (NCBI taxonomy): Eukaryota > Viridiplantae > Streptophyta > Magnoliopsida > Sapindales > Rutaceae > Zanthoxylum > Zanthoxylum bungeanum. The sequence continues at coordinate 149,562 of SKCR01028280.1, read as the reverse complement.
ATTTATTCTTAAACGAGTTTGACTCGCGCAAATCAAATCGTTGTATGAACATTGGATGGTCATTAATCAAAGATTAATTAATTGGATTAGATTGATTGAATAACATACTTTGTGTGAATACTTGGATGTATGTATGAATAATGTATATCAGATGGATATTAGAAGGGTGAGGGCAATTTTGGAAATTGTTGTAATAAATTTAGAATTTATTAAATTGGACCTGCGTGTCAAGCCTATTATCTCCTTATCTCATTGTATTTCTCTTCTCACCAATTCCCCTCAATGTTAATGAGGTTTCTTTAGAAGTATTATGTAATTGGGTAGAAGTATGAATAGTGCTAGCGGGAGAGAGGAAAGGGAGAGATTTGTTCTAGGAACAAAATGTATTATATATCCATCTGCATATCATTATTAATTTTCTTTCGCGTCTTATTATGCTTTTAGAATGCATGTTTAAGGGTGTATGATGAGACCTAATTAAAGATAATGAATTGGTTGCCAAATCGCGATAAAAACCCTCATTTTATCGTTTTTCCTTCCATTGAGTGATTCTCTCTCAAGATCCAAGATTGGCATTGGTTTGTTGGCCAAATTCAAGACCTTTGTCCATCGCGGATGTGTTTGAATCACGAAAGCTCTGTTCTATATCGTACGTCTTGGGCAAGTTGTGATTTATTGGCCAAAGTCAAGGTCACTTCTTGTTCATCGACCTCGATTACGAAGCTTTCCCACTGTCAATGGGTCGCGCTTAACTAGAATCATTAAGCTTGTTGAGCCAAAGCCAAGGCTTAGTTGATTTAGAGGAAAAAGGTTAGGAAATATATTGGATATATTGGCATATATTGGATATATGTTTCGGACTTGGAGGTTCACCTACTGGATCTAGGAATTGGATGGGATCCAATTGATCTTAGAGATCTACCTAGTTAAGTTTCATACAACTTGTTGGCCAAAGTCAAGGTTGTGTGTCATTTAACGGGATCCTAGCCCACTAGGAAACTAGGTTTCCCGAGTACTCCACATAGGGTTAGAGGCTCGCCGAAAAATAGTGGGAGGCAAGTATTAAATTTGCAATTTCGTTTAGATACTTGCCAATACGCGCTCATTTCTTTTTCGTCATTAATTATTTATAAATATATTAGTTGGACTAATATTCAATTGTTGTTTTAATTGAATAGTTGGACTGTATTCAAAATACTTCATTTGTAGTTGGTTATATAATTAGATTATAGTAATCAATACATTTGAATGTAACCGATCAATTGTAGTTGATTATATAGTTAGACTATAGTAATCATTATATTCGATTGTACCTGGAATCGTTGATTAGATAGTTGGACTATTGCAATCAAGATGGCTGAAAGATTAGCGTCAAATGACATAATCCTGGGGAAAATGTCTTTAACGACTTTAATTTTCAGATTGGGAATAGAACTTCAGGATAGTCCTGGGAGCTGAGAAGTTATTCTATTTGATAGAGAAACCTCTTGAGCATGAGCCCGGAGTTGAGTGTATAGTAGATCATGAGCTTAGGAAGACTCATTGTGATGATAACTTTAATGTTCAATCCGTTATGCATAGCCAGAGCTTCTTAAAAGGACATATCCCAAGTTGTCTGCCTAAACTGTGGCAAACGGGGTCACTAGAAGTGTGACTGCTGTATGGACAAGGCAGACATGAAGAAAGTGAAGGCGGGACAAGGTTCCGACTTCAAGAATGTTTGTTAAAAACATGTTCACTACTGGTTTTAAAATTGGATTTTTGATACTAGATTTGGTACATGAATATATGTACTGATGTGCGGGATCTGCTGATAAGCAGGAAACTAGCTTCAGATAAGATCGACCTACAAGTCAGAAATAGGACGAGAGTCGCTGTTTTGGCCGTAGGAACCTAAGTTTTGGAACTGCCATTTGGGCATGTACTTAAATTAGGAGACTGTTATAATGTATATAGTTTGACTAGGAACATTATCTCTGTATCTAGTTTAACCCGTTGCGGGTATACCTTTATATTCCGAAACGCCGGGTGTTTTTGTTTATAAAGATGATATCGAGATATTTACATTAGATGTAAATAATGGTATTTATATTTTGAATATAAATGAAAATCAAACATATAACATGACAAACAAATAGCTCAAATTGAGTAAATCAAATGAGACTTATTTGTGGCATTGTCATCTGGGATGCATTAACAAGATTCGTATATCCATACTTTCGAAGAGTGGATACTAGGATGGATTTGATTCTAATTCAAATGATGTCTACGAATCTAGTTTATTAGGCAAAGTGCCTAAAACACCTTTTACTTGGTAAAAGTACAAGTGCCACCGATCTGTTAGCCCTCGTTCATAGTGACGTAAGTGGGCCCATATCTAGATAGGTCAGAGGTGGATATGAATGCTTCGTAACCTTTACGGATGTGGCATCGCGTTACGGTTATGTGTATCTTATGAAACACAAGTAATAAACTTTTGATAAATTCAAAGAGTTTCGACACGAAGTAAGAAAACAGACCATAAAAAGTATCAAAAACATTATGGTCGGACCATAGTGTAAAATACTTAAACATATGAGTTTCAAGATTACTTGAAAGAGTATGGTATTATTTCACAGTGGACTCCTCCTGGGACACCTTAATTTGATGGTGTACCGAAAAGAGAAATCGAACTTTGTTGGACATGGTAAGGTCAATAATGAGTTGCTCTGAGCTACCAATTTCCTTCTATGGATACGTATTAAACAGTGCAATACTTATTTTGAATAAGGTTCCATGAAAAACTATTAGACAGACATCATATTAGATATAAACAGGAAAGAAACCAGGTTTCTCATTCCTGAAAATTTGGGAATGCTGGGGATACGCTAAATGTTTGGATGGTACCAAACTAGAACCCAAATCGGATAAGTGTCTATTTGTAGGTTATCCTAGGGAAACCAAAGTATAGTACTTATACAACTCACAAGAGAACAATGTAATTGTTGCTCTCCATGCGGTTTTCCTATGAGGAATTCCTATATGCAGTGGTAAGTGAGAGGAAAGTAAAACTCGATGAAAATCGAAGTAATACTATTCCAAGCACCGACTCCTTTACGGAACACAAACAGTTCATCAGGGATGAAACTGTACCACAATCTTCGAATACACAAGAACCGCGTAGGTCGGAGAGAGTCAGAAAACAACCTGGGACGTATGGGTTTCTGATCTCACCTCATGTAGATATCAATCTTATTGAGGAAGACGAACCGGCTACGTATGAGGAAGTGATATAATGTATCGACTCTTTTTATGGCAAAATGCCATGAAGTCTGAAATGGATTCCATGTATATCACCCAAGTTTGGATACTGGTTGATGTACCAGAAGGCATTGTGCTTATTGGTACCATATTAGTCTTTAAGGAAGACATACATGGATGGCAACATACAAATGTACACAGCTAGGCTTGTACATAAAGGGTATCGTCCAAGACATAGTGTCGACTGCGATGAAAATTTTTCACATGTTGCAATGATTAAATCCATTCGGATAATGCTTTCTATAACTGTATATTTCATTTATGAAATATAACAGTTGAACGCCAAAATCACTTTCCTTAACGGAAATCTTTTGGAGGATGTTTGTATGCAACGTCCTGACGGTTTTTTCGTGCCAAAATATGCAAACAAGGTTTGCAAGATAAATCGATTCATTTATGGATTGAAGCAAGCATTGCGTTCTTGGAACCAGCGTTTTGATGTAATCATAATGGTATATGATTTAATTCAAAACGAAGATGATTCTTCTATATATAATAAGGTTAGTGGGAGAGCACTGGCAATGAATGTCCTATAAGTTGATGATGTATTGCTTCTTAGCAATAAAATTCCCATAATATAATCGGTGAAAGCTTGGCTTTTATTAAAATTCTCCATGGAATACCTGGGAGAGGCAACCTTTATTTTCCAGAATAAGTATCTACTGGGATAGATCTAAAAGTTGTTGGCACTCTCTAAGAACTCGTACATTGAAAGACATGTACGCGACCTGATGTCTCATATGTTTTGAGCATATGTAGACGAAATCAGGCCAATCTAGGTGATGGTCACTGGATTGATGTTAAGGACATCCTTGAGTATCTTAGACAAACTAATGATGCTTTCTTAAGTTATGGAGATGGAGAACTTGAGGTGATTGGGTTCACCGCTGTAAGTTTCCAAACAGATGAAAACGACTGTAAGTCGCATTAAGGGTACATATATGGTTTGAATAACGGAATAGTGAGCTGGAAATCTTCCAAGCAAGATATTGTTGCCGAATAAACAACAAGAGCGAAACATTGCTGCAACTGAGGCAGAAAAAGAAGCATTTGGATCTATAAAATTCCTAATTAGATTAGGAGTAGCTCTGTTAGCAGCTGAGCTAGGCTACAACACAAGCTAAGGAACCACGGTCTCATCAATGATCCAAGTATGTACTCCAACTATTTCATCTGATTCGTGAGACATACATTGTGGCGATGTGATGATCGAATAAATCGCATCAGATGATAACCTTGCAAATCCGCTGACGAAAGCTATTTCTCAGCAGAAGTTTGAGCGACCAGTACATAGTTCAGGTGTAGGACACTTGAGTGATTGGCTATAGGCCAAGTGGGAGATTGTTGGATAATTATGACCCATAGCATCACTATTTGTACAGAACATGCTGTTGTTGTACAAATTAACTATGTGACAAAGGAAATTGCTCTTTTATCATTTGTAATTGGATTACCTGGATATATAAATGATAAAAGTCATTATGATTAGTTCCGGATTAATAAGATATGAGACAGTATTAATCCATAAAGGTTTAATCATTAAATATCACTAGTCGTAGTATTATCAAGACTGGACATCGATAATACGGAATAGGCTAGTATTACACTTGTGCGTGTTATGGAAGCGTAACAACATAGTTCTCATATATTTGGGTATTGGATACTCATGCAAGTGTAATAGGAGGTTATGTTTACCGATGGTACGGAAATAGCTTCGCTCTGGATAGACCCCTCGGAATCCCATTGGTAGTTTGATTATGTGTCTATGGGAATCCGAATCAGGGTAGGTGTATTTGGTCTTAACCTGAGACTTGCATCGCTAATACTTGCGACAATCAGTATACTTTGGTTTTGGTCGCCCAGGGCTTTAACAGGTTCTATATACGCCTCTTCTGAGTATACTGAGAACCGTAGTGTATTGGGTGTGATGTTAAGATGGAAGTATCACTTCAGTCATATGGAGATGATGATCACGCAGGGATACATAATTGGTACTATAAGTGCTATAGCCATCGGGAAAGTATGACTAGGTCTTGACTTTCCGATCATAAAGAGACTAGTTGCTAGTGATCCGATATATGCTTCGTACGGGGCAGACATAATTCCAGCCCCAGGCCTAGCATGTGACATCCGATACTGGATTGTAATGCGCAATACTACGTATATTACGCCTGACAAAGATCATGTATTCCGTAGAAGAATATTTCTGGAGAATTGGGTAGGCACGGCGCTTTGCTAGAAGCCAACCATGTCTTGTAAATCGGTAAGAACGTGGTACTGGGTACGCATATATTCGGATAGTCCGATAACCGTATTTACTACCAACATATCCAGGGATATCTTGGGTCGCATCCCAAAGATTCACCGATGATATTTGACTCGAACAGAATTAATCTGGGATTAATTATGAGAGAGAAAAATTAATCTGGGATTAATTATGAGAGAGAAAAATTAATCTGGGATTAATTACGGCAAGAATTAATCTGGGATTAATTATCAGAGAAAGAATTAATCTGGGATTAATTGCGCCGAGAATTTATCTTGGATTAAATTCGTCGAGAGGAGAGAACGCGATTAATTTGGAATTAATCGATAAAATAAATTTAATAGTTAAATTAGATTTTACTATTTAATTTATTTAATTGGGCTAAAATAATATATTAGATATATTAAATGAAATCGGATTTCAACGCGGAATTAAATTGGATTTTAATTCTAGCGAACGAATTAATTTGGAATTAATTCGTAAGCAACTTTAATAATAATTTTGCGAGGCATAATTATTTAATTAAATTAGATTTAATTACGTCGCGACGGAAAATTCGTTTAATCGGATTAAACGAACCCAAGCCTGAAGTGTGTTGTATAAGTAATTTGAATTTTGAATTCAAAAGTGGTGGGACCCACTTACTTATATCAGCTAGTCAATTTTTGATGGAAGTTGTTGGGATATTGAATTGGATTTTGCTAACCCATCAAACCTACCAACAAAAATTAATAATTAATGAATTTTTTGGAAATTCTTTATTTCTCTCTCTCCTTGGCCGAATGGCCAATATATTCATTCTTTTGTTTTTTGGTTGAAAATGTCACTGCCTATTGTTTGGAAACACGGGCCAAAAGTCATTTGACTTTTCTAAAAGAAATAAAAACAATGGCCATTGAATTTGCTCTTTCTCTCAATTGGCGCACAGAGTGACCAAATGGCTTCTGAAATTTTCAATTGGCCGAATAAGCCAAAAGCTAATGGCTTCTGAAATTTTCAATTGGCCGATTGCCTCTGTTGTGAAGCTTGGCCAAATGGCTTTGTTTCAAATTGGGCGATCACTTCTCTCTCTCTATGGCAAATTTGCTTCTCCATGGGAGATAAAATTTGTTCCTTTTGTTCTTGCTAGCACATATGGGAGTCAAATGATGGTGATAGGGATACTCACCCATGAGCTTGGAAGCTTCAACATCCATAAAAGTTTTGAACTCAACCGATCAATGTAAGTCCTCCGCAACTTATTTTTGATTTTTATTCACACACGAATCATGCTTAGAGATCTTGTGGCATGTCTATGACACTTACAGACACATATCTGTGGCATCTTAGACTTGGTCATATCAGCCTTGATTGGATAGATAGTTTGATAAAGAACATAGCCTTAAAACAGATAAAGCTCGGAACTTTACGAGTCTGTGAATCCTGTTTAGAAGGAAAAATGATCAAGAGACTTTTTACTGGAAAAGATATAAGAGCCAGTCAACCATTTGAGCTTATACTTCCGGACGTTTATGGACCGATGAATGTAAGAGCCCGAGGTGGTTATGAATATTTCGTCACATTTATTGACGATTATTCCAGATATTGGTATGTTTATCTAATGCGGCACAAGTCATATACTTTTGAAAAGTTCAAAGAGTATCATACTGAGGTTAAGAACTAATTAGGAAAAACAATCAAAACTCTACGATCAGATCGAGGAGGAGAATATTTTGACAGAGATTTCGAGGAATTCTTGGTTGAGCATGAGATAATATCCCAGCTCACAGCGCATGGAACACCACAATAAATTGGTGTTGCAGAAAGGAGAAATCGGACCCTACTAGACATGATGAGATCTATATTTAGTTATAGCTCACTATCTAGTTCGTTCTGGGGATATGCGTTACAAACTGCAATGCATATCCTTAATGTAGTTCCATCTAAGTCTATTTCTAAGACTCATTTGGAGTTGTGAAGTGGTCGTAAAACTAGTTTAAGACATTTCCGCATATGAGGGTGTCCAACACATGTACTGAAGAATAATACTCCAAAGTTAGAGCCACGTTCTCAGGTGTGCCTATTTGTAGGCTATCCTAATGAGACTAGGGTGGATACTTCTATAGCCATGAAGATAACAAAGTGTTTATAATGACAAATGTTGTATTTTTGGAGGAGAACTATATGAGGGAGTTCAAACCTCGAAGTAAAGTGTTACTCGAGGAGTTACTTACTGGTTCGACCAGCACACCATCGTCAACGATAGTTGACAAATACATAACACCTTCAACATCTGAGCGTCAGATGTAAGTTCATCAGAATTATCTGCCACTTAGACATAGTGAGAGGGTTGTACAACAACCTGATCGCTATCTAGGAGTTGGAAAGGCACAAGTTATCGCATCCAATGATGGTATAGATGATCCATTGACCTATCGTAGTGCAATGGATGATTCTGATAAAGAGGAATGACTCAAAGCCATGAACCTGGAGATGGATTCTATGTACTCTAAATCAGTTTGGGAACTTGTAGACCAACCTGATGGGGTAAAACCTATAGGTTGCAAGTGGATCTACAAGAGAAAGAGGGAAACAGATGGTAAGGTATAGACCTTCAAGGCTAGGCTAGTAGCCAAGGGTTATACCAAGAAAGATGGAGTTGACTATGAGGAAACTTTCTCGCCAGTGGCCATGCTCAAATCCATCCGCACTATTTTGTCCATTGCCGCATATTATGACTATGTGATTTGGCAAATGGACGTCAAGACGACATTCTTGAATGTCAATCTTGATGAGAGTATCTATATGGTACAACCAGATGGGTTCATAGCCCAAGGTCAATAGCAAAAGGTTTGCAAGCTGCAAAGGTCCATTTATGGACTTAAGCATGCATCTCGATCTTGGAATATAAGATTTGATACCACGATCAAGTCTTATGAATTTGAGTAGAATATTGATGAGCGTTGTGTATACAAGCGCGTCATTAACGGGAAAGTGTTTTTTCTTATTTTATACGTCAATGATATTTTACTAATTTGGAATGATGTAAAGATATTATCGGACGTGAAAATCTGGCTAGCTAACCAATTCCAAATGAAAGATTTGGGAGAGGCCAGTTATTTTCTTGGGATTCAGATACTTCGGGATCGCAAGAAATGACTGTTAGCTATGTCTCAGGCATCCAATATCGACAAGATCTTTGTGCGATTTGGGATACAGAATTCAAAGAAAGGCAATATGCCTTATCAGCATGGAATTCATTTATCAAAGGAACAGTCTCCTAAGACACCTCAAGATGTTAAGGAAATGAGACATATATCATATGCCTCAGCAGTTGGTAGTCTCATATATGTTATATTATGCATGAGAGCGGACATCTATTTTGTAGTGGGAATAGTCAGTAGGTTTCAGTCTAACCCAGGATTGGATCATTGGGTGGCTGTGAAACACATTCTCAAGTATCTTAAGAGAACAAGAGATTATATACTTGTATATTCCGGTGAGGATATGATCATAAGGGGATATACAGACTCTGATTTTCAGACAGATGTCGATTATAGGAAATCAACATCTAGATCAGTGTTTACCCTAGGTGGTGGGGCTATAGTATGGCGGAGTATAAAGCAATCTTGCATTGCTGACTCCACCATGGAGGCTGAATATGTAGCAGCTTGTGAAGCAGCTAAGGAAGCAGTCTGGCTCCGTAAATTCTTGGGTGATCTGGAAGTTGTTCTAGATATGGATAAACCACTCACACTTTATTGCAATAATAGTGGTGCAGTGGCGAATTAATAAAAACCAAGAAGCCATAAGAGGGGAAAGCATATAGAGAGGGAATATCATTTCATCAGGGAGATAGTCCAGAGATGAGACGTTACTATCACAAAGATTGCATCCGCAGAAAGCCTTTCTGATCCGTTTACAAAGACCTTATCGGCTAAGGTGTTTAAAGGTCACCTAGATGGTCTAAGATTACGTGACATGTCCCATTTTCTCTAGTGCAATTGGGAGATTGTTAGGATGTATGCCCTAGAGCTGCATGTAATGTAAACAGATTTATATATGTTTTGAAATAAAATGATGCATTATTCATTATCAAAGTGTTTGTTTAATTTTCGCATATTATAAATTATCTTGAATACCCTAGATTACTTATGTGCCTTCAGACTTAGTGTATGAGTGTCATATATAAGAGGATTTAAGACTGAAATTAGTAATCTTAAATAGTCCATAGAGAGCAAACAAAGCGGGTACTTTGTTTTTGGTTTATCTATAGCTGCGGTTCATTCTATATTTATATGACTACCTTGATCCGGGATCGTCCATGTAGAGACATGAGAATGAAGGCACCTTGTATGGTGTGATCATATAAGACTGGACCCAGATGGAAATGACATTCTTATAATATCAGTTAAACAAAGAAAGTCATTTCGATCTATTGTATGGTAATATATGAATTGATCTTAATCCTGAGTGTACTACAAACTTTTGCATGACAGACTATGTCCTTTGATTTACAAAGGTGAGGTTGGTGTAGCAGTCTCGACCAATAGCTACGTACTTTGGGGGCATGGTCTGTTATGTAGCTGGGAATGTTTTACATAGATATGGAGTTCACTCCTTCTTGCGAGAAGTAGAGGAGTATCTTCCTTAAGGGTTGATTCGGTACTTGAACGGTTAGAGCTCAAGTCTTTCTATTACAAATAGAAAGATTAAAATTCATAATGGTTATGAATAAATCGTTCATTAGAGAATCAATTGTACTTAAGTAATAAATAATTAGAGGGGTATAACATACATTATGACTGGCTCTAATTACGAGATACTTGTGAAGGGTCAATTCGTATGTAGTGACTATATCGATGGACACCGACTTGGTTCGGCTTAATATACCATATGCGGCAACGAGAGTGCAACTTCGGGTTTTGAGGGGAATAACCCGGAGTTAATAATTCGAAATATTTAATTAAGAGCTTAATTGATATTTCGAGATTATTAGAACTCGGAATCGTAGGTCCATTTGGTCCATGTGCTTGCTCGATATACTATAGTGGATTTGGTATAATTGGATAGTCAAATTATATACTCACATATGTATAAATATTATTAATATGATTAATAATATTATTTGTCACACTTGGAACTATATTTTAAAAGTTAATATATGGTTTTAATAATTATATGATAAATAAGGATAAAGTTGTAATTTCTAATTATTGGGTTTTGGAAACCCTTAATTTAATTTTGGAAGTTACAAATCTATAATGGCATTATTTTTTTTTTATTTTGTAACATCTTTGGCTTTACGGAAAGTTAATTTTGTTGTTACAAAATTAATAAAAAATTAAAAATTATTCCTTATTTTTTTAATGCTTGGCCGATTATGTGCATGGGTGAAGGGGAAAGGTTTTGTTTGCTTTGGAAATAAATAACCCTAGGTATAAAAAAAGAAGATTTAATTTTCTTTTTACCTAAGCCTCTCATTCTTGAATCCTATCCACCTTTCATCTTCTTCTTCATCCTCTCAAAAGTTGAGAAAAAAATAAAACTAAAGAAAACGAAGAAAAACAATACAAAACATAAGTGTCATTTAATCTCTAAATAGCTTAGGGATTAATATTGTGAGTCTTACCCACATACGTTTCCGTTGGTAATGAGATATAGTTCGAAAGATTTTGTGGTGTCGAACAAATAATCATCTTCATCTTATTCTTGTATGTACTCGGTAGTGAGGCTTTATTTTGCTCACTACCGCCCCTTTACTTGGTGAAATAGAACTCAGTTTGGTTTCGTTTTAATCTAGTTTTTTGGGGGACATTTTGTGGTGTTTTGGGGCTGTGTTCAAGTGATAAATCAGAACTGAAACACAGCCACTGTCTGCGCATTTCAGGGGCTGTTTCGGCAGTGCACTGGGCGCGTATCGGGTCCAAAACAGTCCATTTTTTGTCCGGTTGTTCAGGGCTGTTCGGGGACTGTTCCGGGGCTGTTTCAGGGCTGGAGTTTTGTCTATAACTGAAGCAAAATTTCAGTGGTGGTGGCAGTAACATTCGGCCACTCAGTGGGAAGCGAAGAAAAAAAAATTCAAGTTTGATCCGTGTGCCCAAGACGTTTCCGCTGCGCAAGGAAAGCGTTTCATGCACTATATACGTTTTTTTATTTTATTTTAATGAGACTTATTTTTATAATTTACTAATAATAAAATATAATATTAATTAATTAAATTAATATGTTTCTTATTTTAATATGAGATTATGTTTTTATATTGTAATAGGTTTCTTATTTTAATTTTGTAATTTAATTAAAAAAATTGTAAAGATATTTTGATTTTATAATTTAATAATAAATAAAATATTCTATTTTTATATTGCTATAGGTTTTATTTTATTTTAATTATTATTATTTTAATTTTATAATTTTAAAATAAAAAATTAATTTTAGAGATATTTTAATTTTATTATTTAATAATAAAAAATTAATTGTAGAGATTATGTACCATATTTTAAATTAATATGTTTCTTATTTTAATAAGAGATTATGTTTTTATTTTACAATAGGTTTCTTATTTATTATTAGTTAATTAATTAAATTAATAATTTTCTTATTTTAATGAGAAATTATATTATTATATTATAATGACTTTCTTATCTTAATTATATACTTTAATAACAAAAAATTAAAAAGATATTTTAATATTATAATTTAATAATAAATATGATATTGTGTTTTTATATAGTAATAAGTTTCTTATTTTAAATATTTATTATTTTAATTTTATAATTTTAAAATAAAAAATTAATTTTAGAGATATTTTAATTTAATAATTTAATAAAAAAATTTATTTTCATTATTTTCATTTTACAATTTTAAAGTAAAAAATTAATTTTAGAGATATTTTAGTTTTATAATTTAATAATAAAAAATTATAAAGATATTTTAATTTTATAATTAAATAATAAAAAGGATATTTAATTTTTATATTGTAATAGGTATTTATTTTAATTATTATTATTTTAATTTATAATTTTAAAATAAAAAAAAATTAATTTTTTAGATATTTTAATTTTATAATTTAATAATAAAAAATTAATTGTAAAGATTATGTATCACATATTAAATTAATAGGTTTCTAATTTTAATAAAAGATAATGTTTTTATTTTACAATAGGTTTCTTATTTATTATTAGTTAATTAATTAAATTAATAAGTTTCTTATTTTAATCAGAAATTATATTTTTATATTGTAATAACTTTCTTAATTTAATTATATAATTTAATAATAAGAAATTATAATAGTATTTTAATATTAAAATTTAATAATAAATATGATATTCTATTTTTATAAAGTTATAAGTTTCTTATTTTAATTTTATAATTTTAAAATAAAAAATTAATTTAAGAGATATTTTAATTTTATAATTTAATAATAAAAAATTATTGTTATTATTTTAATTTTACAATTTTAAAATAAAGATATATTCTTAGTGATATTTTAATTTTATAATTTAATAAAAAGATTATTGTAGAGATTAGTTGAAATGTATTAAATTAATCTATTTTTTATCTTAATAAGATATCATGTTTTATTTTATTATAGGTTTCTAATATTAATTTTTAATTATAAAACTAATTTTACATACATTTCAATTTACAATTTAATGTATTCTTATTGTAATGAGTTTCTTATTTAATATAATTTAATAGTGAGCTGCCATGTGGCGCGATAGGGTGATTCAAAAAAAATTAAATTTATTTATTATTATATTATATTATCTATATATAGAGAGAGATTATTATTATTATTATTATTTTGAAAGAGGAGGGAATTATTGACGGACAAAAGGAATTGAAAGAGAGGAGTAATTGCGACATTTCCCAAAAACTTGGACTGACCTATATATAGGGATGGCAACAGGTAGGATTTGGTGCGGGTTTTCCATTACCAAACCCGCACCCGCATATGTGAACAAATTACCAAACCCGCACCATACCCGCTGCGGGTTTTAATTTTCATTACCAAATCCGCACCCGCATATGTGAACAAATTACCAAACCCGCATTGGTACCCAACGTATTTTTTGCGGGTTTTTAAAATATTGAATTCTCTTGTATTCTTAATAATATAATTAAACAATTTATTTTTAATTGCTAGCATTTGTTTTTCATTTGACATGTACAACATGCAATGTCTATATATACAGTACATAGATAACAACATGCATATACAGTACCTAGATAACAGTACATAAATTTTTTTCATATAAAAAATTTGATGCCCAACATTTGGGATATGATTACATTATCACAATAAAAAAATAAATTATGCCGAACATTTGTGATACGATTACATTATGCCCAACATTTTTTTCATAAATTTTTTTCATATAAAAAATTTGATGCCCAACATTTTTTTCATACGATTATATGAGGCACTCATGAGGGTTTTTTTTTAGATTGCCCTAAAAATATTAATTAAAAAAATGACTTTTGCGGGTATGCGGATACCCGCAGTGGGTATCCACATATTTTACTTAAATACCAAACCCGCACCGCACCCACAGCAAGTTCTGCTTTAAATTACCAAACCTGCACCAAACCCGCTAATATATTGACCAAATCTTACCCATTGCGGGCGGATTTTTACGGGTTTGCGGGTAAAATGGCATTTCCAACCTATATACTCCCTGTAACCCTGCCAATCTAAACTTAAACCTCAAACTTGTCAACCCTTCTGCGTGCTAGACGTCGCCGTTTTCGCCGCCGACTACTGCTAAATTCACCCTTGAATGAAACAACAGAGGTTCGTTTTCGTTTGTGGTTTGTTTTTTCTCTATTTTTCTTGTTGTTTTGATTTTTATGAAGCTTCGAAGAATATAGAGGCTGACTGAATATCAATAATGAGTGAATAAAATATAATGTGTGTGTGTTTAATGAAGCTCTGGTTGCTGAGTAAATATTGAAAGTTATGAACTGTAGCTTAGAAATGTTTGAATTCAGTTTTAGTGGGTTATTTGTCTGAGCATGAACAATGTTCCAGGTTTACTAAGAACGATATGGAGTGCCATTTTTGTGGAGAAATTTCAAAGGGAGGGGTTTACATAGCGAAACAGCACCTTGTTGGAGGGTTTCGAGATGTAATTAGTTGTGTAAAGTGTCATCTTGATGTTCGTGAAGATATTAAAGGCTTCAAATATAAAAAAAAAATGGAGAGCAGTGAGGAGAATGAGAAAGAATCAATGTATGAAAATGAGGATTTAGATTATAATGAAGATGAAGAAGCTGCAGCTGATGAAATTAATCACAATGGAAAAAGAGTTTTATCCTCACAATCAGGAAGCTCCAACTTTGATTCAAAGCAAAAGGGGCTGACTGACTTGTTAGGAGCTGAAACTGTCCACAAGGCATGCAAGAAAAAATTAAGGGGTAGAGTTTGCGAAGACATTGCTAGATGGATTTATGATTCTGGTCTGCCTTTCAATTGTGTCAAGCATCCAAGTTTTGCGATGATGATTGAATCTATAGGACAATATGGTCCTGGAATGGAACCTCCAAGTTACCATGAAATAAGGGTGCCTTTGTTAAAAAAAGAAGTTGCCCGCACTCAAGATTTGATGAAGAGTCATGAAGATGATTGGGCAAAATATGGTTGCTCCATTATGGCGGATGGGTGGACCGATAAGAAGCAAATAACCTTGATTAATTTCTTGGTCAATTCACGTAAAGGGTCTGTATTCATTAAATCAGTTGATGCTACCAGCTTTCCCACCACTGGAGAAGCAATGTTTATATTACTTGATCACATGGTGGAGCGCATTGGAGAGGCTAATGTTGTTCAAGTTATCACAGATAACACAACATATAATATTTTAGCCGGTTAGTATTAAATCAGTTATTCAATTAATATTTTTGTTGGAACCTTATTTAATATTTTTAATTGTTTAACTGCTTAATACTTTAACTGTAGGAAAACTTTTACAAGCCAAGCGCCCGAACTTATATTGGACACCTTGTGTTGCCCATTGCATAGATTTGATGCTTGAAGACATTGGAAAAATGTCAGTAGTTCATACAACAATCAAAAAGGCTATTACGTTCAATGGCTACATTTGTAGTAGACTACGTGTGTTGAATATGATGAGGACTTTCACAGGAAAAAGAATGTTGCTTAGGCCTGGAAAAACAAGATTTGCAACAACCTTTCTCACTCTCCAACGCATCCATAAGCAAAAGAATAACTTGATAAAGATGTTTACTTCAGAAAAGTGGGCAACATGTAACTGGGCAAAAGAATCAGCGGGTAAGAGAGCAACTAGTATTATTCTAATGCCTACTTTCTGGAGTAATATAGTACGTATCCTAAATGTGTTTGGTCCACTTATTGGAGTGCTTCGATTGGTTGATGGTGAGAAAAAGCCGGCAATGGGATACATATATGGAGCTATGGATAAAGCTAAAGAGTGTATCGCCAAGTCCTTTAATAAGAATGAGGAGAAATATAAGGAAATCTTTGAGATTATTGATAGAAGGTGGGAATGTCAACTTCATCACCCATTACATGCAGCTGGATATTTTTTGAATCCTGAGTACTTCTATTCACACCCAAATATCGAGCAAGATGAAGAGGTAATGTTAGGATTATATAAATCTTTGCAAAAGTTGGTTCCTTCCGTTGAAGAGCAAGATAAGATTACCGATGAATTGACAATATACCGATCTGCGCAAGGCCTTTTCGGGATCAATTTAGCTATTAGACATAGAGCTATAATGTCACCAGGTAACATTTTCAATAAATTTCTTTGGAAAGTCCTTATTCATCATTTTGAATTTATAATTCTGATATGATTTTGTAATTAACAGTTGAATGGTGGAGTTCATACGGAGCCTCCACTCCCAATTTGCAAAAATTTTCTATTAAAGTGTTGAGTCTCACTTGTAGTGCTTCTGGGTGTGAACGAAATTGGAGTGTTTTTGAGCATGTAAGAAATTAGTATGTCTTTTAACATATCAAATGCTTTAGTGGGACAACATACAAATCATATAAATAACAAATGTATCATTATATTTTGCAGATTTATAGTAAAAAAATGAACATGTTGGATCAACAAAAGTTGAATGATTTGATTTTTGTCAAGTACAATAGAGCATTAAGGCTTCGGCGCAAAGATCGTGATAACCTCGACCCCATTTCTTTGAAAATTATTGATGATAGTAATGAATGGTTGTTGGGTAGAATGGATGAAGAAGAAGAAGATGAGGAAAATGAACTTATCTTTGAAGATGAAAATTTAACTTGGGGTGTGGTGTCTAGAACTTCTGGAGTTGGAGAAGCTCTACATAGGACCCAAAGTATATCAATCCGTACCTCTTTTGATAAAAGAGCCAACACCTCTTTTAATAAAAGGGCCAACACAACTTCAAAGGGAAAAGGAAAGGAACCGGCCTCATCTTCTAAACCAAAAACAAAAAACCCCAGCTGTCTTGGTCCCATTGATGAGGAAGAATGTGATTCTCAAGAAGAAACTGAGGAAGAGAATTGGAATGATAATAGTGATGATGAAGAGTCAGATGGAGAAGATTATGTTGAACTTGATGATGAGAAGGATATCTAGATGAATTGAGGAGGATCATTTTTAATTTTCCCTCCAATTTTTATTTTTACTTTGTTTTGCTATGTACTTTTACATTGTTTGCATTGAACATTAACTTTTTAGAATTATATGTTGATATGTTTTCAATAATTTCCCTTTCTTTTTGTTGATTGAATACTTATAAGTTGTAATTCTTTTAGCAGGCGTGCATCTTGTGCCTTGAGGCGCGCACCTAGACCCCATGACCCTTTGTATCTTAATACAGCTTGAGTCTTTAACATCACAGGTTCTAGCACTTGGATTCTCTTTCTTTCTTTCTTTCTTTCTTTTTTTTTCTTTTTTTTTTTTTTTTTTTTTTTTAGGAGTTGGAGTTTCTTTTTCCTTTTTTCCAAATAGAGATATTAGTTGTCAATGATTTTGGTCCTGCAATTTAACGTATTTTCTTTGTGGTTGTTGAGGGATGATGCCATGCGTCTTGCCAACAAGTTAAAGAAAATCACAGTTGCAGATATAGTTTTTAGGTTTTTAGTGATGAATTTTATATCTTACTCGCTCAAGTACTCTCACATTTGCTCTCTGGTTTATCATAGTATCTCTAAGCAAATAATTTGGGATTCCTGTATTCTTGGTTTTTTCGGCTACTGTTAATTTCTCTTTAGATAAACACCACTCCTGCTTTGAACACTGTTCTAAAGTTCTCTTTTGTTGTATTTTGTGCAAATTTACACTTGCAAGTTCCAAAAATATTTTGCTAATCTTGCATTGAAGTGCAAGTAGGTGGACTGAGTGCTATGGTATTATTAAATATATGCTGTTACAGGATTATGAGTGTACATCTGACCAGTTCCGAGGGAGAATGACTTTCAACACTTTGTTTGGTGGTGTATAACATTTAAGGTTGGAAATGTTTGGAGTTAAAACTGGAGCATAGTCTGAAAATTGCTCCATTGAAATGTAGTTGTCGTAATAGATGTGACAGAGATCTGCACTGAAGTGAAATTGTATACTCCGATATATATATTTATCATCTGTCTTCCTCTAACTTCAGTTTAATGCTTGGCATTCAGCTTCCCTTGTTCAAATCTGGAGGATTTACATGAATAACTACTGCATTGCAGTAAATGCTCCCCTTTCTACACTTCAAATGCTTTTTCTGAATGTCATTGTATATGCTTTTTAGGAGTAACATCAGGATTTGAGACTTCAAAAGATATTCATTATGTATGTGCCTTCCACAAGCGTCTTGTCTCCCAAAGTGCAATTATTCACTATCAATTGTCTTCGAAATAGCAATCTTTTCCTCTTTATAATTTAAGAAAATGAACCTGTATCATTAGGCCTGCTACAAGTACTATGTTGATTGAAGAAGTTCAATATATTTTTTATGGAGTTGAAATTAAACTCAAATTGAGATATTGATGAAAATATATGTTAGATACTCAACGGGCATTTGTTATTTAGCATTTCAGAATGTTCATATATTGTTGACGGTGGATTTTGGTCTCAGGGTAATACAGGAATATCACCTCCGAGGGAATCCTCCTCCAACTGTGAATTTGTTTGGTTATGCGGGAAACCAAAAACAAACGTAGCGGAAAGCAAGAAAATACGCCAATCAGACAAGGTGATTTAACGTGGTTCGGTGGATTTTGGGATCCGACCTACGTCCACGGACAAGAACTGGGTGATACTTTTTATTACTCAAATACACTCCTCAAGTCTCTTCTTTGCTTTTACAACTCGAAGCTTGATGATTCTAATCCCTCACTCTTGTGATGATTTTCAGATGTCTTTTACACATGCTCTACCCTCCTATTTATAATAATACAGAAATCAGACTCCTATTTGCATAAGAAATCCTATTTGAACTCAATCTTCTCTTCTTGTAGGGTTTCCTGATCCGGTATTGTCTTCTCCTTCCGTATTCCCTTTTGGATTCTGACTCCTCTTTGTGAGAGTAGGATATCTTTCTTATCTTATCCACAAGAATGAGATGCTGTTGTCTTGAACACGGCTCGTTGTCTGGTCGGTCTTCATGAGGTCGGTCATGTCAATCTTTTATGCTGAGAATATTTCTACCGACCTTATAGTGCTCGTCACCCGAACCAAAGTGGTCGGTCTCCTCATGTTGTGGTCGGGTCGGATGTACGATTTCAAACGATCAGGGATTTACCTTTTTGTCCTTGCTGTACTGTCTTAAATGTTTGTAGTGCCTGAAAACACCATCACATATATATATAATATATATATATATATATATATATATATATATATGCATATTGAAGTTAAGTTTTTTCACGAGACTATAATTTTATTGCTATTACTAGCTTTCTGTTTGTTTCTAGTCCTATTTTCAACTACCGAGCCTTATTAGGATAAGCAAACACTTGCAACAATACAAAACTAGCTTTGTAACTTGTGCTTACAACACAAAAGGTCCGATGCATTGACAACAGAAATGAATGGTCAAACCAAGTTATGATGCCATTTACAGTGGAAATATTGAACAATTTTTTTTTTTTTTTTTTTTATCAATCTAAAAGCAGTGTCGACCCAGATCGAGTTATGCAAATTGTTATTTTGCCCACTTACAATCACCTCAGAACATGTAGGTTACTGTTCATATATGGTTGCATAGTGGTGCAGCTTGATCCAACCTGATGTCAGATTATAGGTTCAAGAGGCGGAGGGTTCAGCTCCATCATGGAGAGCACAACAAATGGTTGCTTTGTGGTGTCCTTGATACACTCTAATGTCTTCACCAGTTGACATGGACCAAAGTCTTGCCGTGGCATCAGACGAGGCTGCATATCAATAAAGCAAACATTTCATCAAAACAATCAAAGTTTAGCCAAAATTGTCGCCATAAGCTAAATATTTACTCGCTATACAACTGTAAGATGTATTCCCTTTAGATTATCTTTCATTATCCAAGTACCTGTTATCAGGTAGGCACCATCTACTGAGAAAACACAGTCCCATACCCATCGTTGATGTCCTGGAAATCATATGAAACAAAAATCAATTCTTGGATTGGGTCCGTGGAAACTCTCAGGTGATCTGAAACAAAGCAGTGACAACGAAAATACCTATCAAGGTTTTCTCTAACGTGAAACCATCGACATTCCAAATCTTGACAGTGTGGTCAGAGGATGCAGTGGCCAGATATCTAGAAGATACGACAAAGACACTAACAACATTAAAATCTACTCATGCCAGATTACTAAGGAGGATCCAAAGGTATATACACAGAATAAGGAAATAACCTCTGGGGATCACAAAACTCCGGAGAGAGGAGACATTTCAGGATGTATCCATTATGTGCTTGTAGTTTATGCAGTGGCTCAAAGTTGGTCATAGTCTGCCAGGAACAAAAAAAAAAGTGTGATGTCCAGGAATCAAAATCTGAACTACAAGGTAACATCACATTAAACACATGAAAAAGCTACCTGAGTCCCACGCATCAAGCGCCAAACATAACATGTTCCATGATTATTAGCAGCAACTACCAGACTTCCGTCCCACATAACTGTCAAAGACCTAACAGCTGTATCTACCTCTGGCACCTAGGCGAACAGCATAAATTAACATCAGAATTTTGCCATAATAAAATACCACAACAATTTTCAAGAGAAAGAGTACTGCGAGTGCTACATCATAATACTCCTACAACATTATGAATACAAAGTGGAAAATGAAATGGATATGGCAAGAGATGAACTATAGGGGCTTTTTCTTAACAAAAATAAAATGAGCCGAGAAGCCTGTATAAATTAACTTGTGCAAAAAAGCTCTTCTGGATGGGAGTAAATCTATTCCAGTAAATCATATACATGATGACGAAACGGAACGTGAAGATAAAAGGGTAAAACCTGAAACAATTCTTTATTAATCAAAAGCTTCTCTGAAATAAAGAGAATACAGTCCTATTTATATGATAGAAATTGAAGTACGACTCAAACAAGACATAATATTCTCCAACTCTAATTAAATTAAAATACCATAAATAACAATACGACTTGAACAAGAAATCTAATTAATCAAAATTGAAATACTACCTAAAATAACTAAACCTAATTAAATCTCATTAAAATGGAAACAGAAAAAATGCCTAAAATTAAAAATAGGGTTGCGTCCGTTTAAACAGTGCAATAGCCCGTTCAAATGAAATCAGCACTGGAACTTTCGTTCGAATGGCCATTCGGTTCATTTGAACGAAGATGCATTTCTTCATCACATCACATAACTATAAAATACAGTACAAATATAAACAAATCAGTCAAGCCCCGAGTTCCATAAAAGGATAAGCTTCAATATTCAATCATCATTTTTTCGTAATGGTCTCATGTCCTGATGATAAAAGATAAATGTTCTCTGGTGTTGTTAAAGCACAAGGCACATTAAGGCACAAATGGTCTTTGAGTCTAGGCGCACGCCTCAAGGAGTAAATTGATATAGAATATGTAAAAGTGCATAGCAAAACAATGTAAAAGTGCATAGCAAAATAATGTAAAAAGAAATCACTGAAAATATGTAATACACAATTATAATAATGACGAGGGACTGTGAATTGCAATATATATATATATTTTAGTTATTAATTATTTTGATTCATGGAAGTATAAAGTATTTTGTTGTTTTTTTCATAATTCTCTCAATCAAGTGTAAATTAAATGCAAGTTAAGCTGAACTTTAATATCGGTTTCGCTCTGTCTATATTTTCTTTTCTAACACAGTTGAGGTTTAAGTTTTTTTAATCTTCAAAATAATACCTTATTAAAATTAATTTTAGCCCATCCCAAAAAAAATTCTAACTTTGCCCGAGTTTAACTTTAGACTTAATGCCATAAATGATATGACAATTTTATGTTACTAGAATAAAAATTTTCTAATGCAACTTTTGTTTAGTGTACAGAGGCCCACGCTAATAAAAAGTACGTGCAAATGAATATAAAGCTCCTAATAATTAAAATCAAGTCTCCTAAGCCATGTTCTAAATTCTTCTATTATTACCTTCTGACACCTGAACTCTACACTCCAACTCACACATGGCGTATGCTCATTGGCTGGTTTCCTGAGGAGATGGCAGTCTCCATGTGGGATACTGAAAACAATGCATAGTTGTAACTGGGACTGTCAATCTCCATTTGATTGACAACCGAATCTCTCTTGGAAATTGGAATGTAACATTATCGTCTAGGATTTTAATTAGGGTTTATATCATCCTTGATGAGATTGGGTTAGGGTTTGCTTTGGTTTGGTTTGGTTATGGTGATTAGCTTGTGCAAAAAAGGGTTAGAGGTTTACAATAGCTTATAAATCAATGATTTCGGGTAGGAATATAGGGTTTTGGGTCATATAACAGCTTTTTGGGTCGAAATTTAGGGCTTTGGGTTGGGTTAATAACCATTCAGGTCGGAATTTAGGGCTTTGGGTTGACGGTTCAATTTTTGATGTTCGAGGCGTGTGCGTTATGAAGGTCGTCTCGCTTGGCCCTTCACTAGGCGCGAGGATTGGCGCCTCCACCTGAGGCGTGCCTTTAAACCCATATAAAATACCCTTCGGATATTCTCTGCAAATCCTGAAGATCTAGCCCTCTAAAGGAAATGACATACCTTTAGTAAATTAAATCCTAAATACTACGAAGGTTTTACTTAAGATCATGTCTAAATGAGGTAAAAGTAGTTTGGACACCAATCCTAGAACTAATATATGAGAGTAAGAATACCAGTTCACAACTGCATGAATTTGCTGTCAAGTCCCACACACGAATATTCCCATTTTGGTCTCCAGATATCAGTTCAGTCTGCAAAAAAACGGAAACACAATTATGACAAGACATTAAACCAACCAAGAGCAGTGTGAAGAAAAGAAAAGAAGGAAATAAATCCAAGTCAATGAAACTATTTTACAATAGTACAAAAACTTTCATCAGAACTTTGGTTGGGATGGAGATTGGAAAAGGAATTTTATACATCTCAATAAACCCAACTTTGCAACAGGACTGGGACCAGTAATGCTTTGTGATTAATAACTTGCTATTGGATTTATCTCTAGCCTGTCTCAACCCTCTTCTCCCTAGGAAGGAAACCACATCAAGTAATATTTTAGACGAAGAAGTCTAAAACATTTAATGGGATAGTAAAAAGAAAAGAAAATCGATACATATCAATGAGCCAAACTTTATTGTAAGACCGACCAGCATTCAGTCAGTTTTTTCTAGCTAATAAATCAAATTCTTGATTAAACATCGAAACACGGCAGCAAAAGACAATACCAAGTGAAATTGGTTTTATATGGCAATCCACATCAGATAAGAAAGGACTATAAAGAAATCTGCAAACATGTGCCAGCTAATTACATATATGAACAACCTTTCAAAAAAGATGTATGTAGAAAAAAGCTTGTCCTACAAACATTTGATTCACAGATCCTCTTAATTATACAGGACTGTTTCATGATTTTAATAGAAGCTAGTATGTCTAATGTCCCACAAAATCACTAAAATTGAGAAAGCAATTCAGCACATTAACTAACCAGGTGAGATTCATGAATCCTACTGTCAATTCAAATTGCAAATTAGAATTTTTTTTTAGCCTAAACTTTGTTAGATAGCAGGCAAGCCCGAACAAACAGAAAAGGGGAAAAAACTAGGAAGAGACAATTCTAATTCCTACATCAAGAATTTACATTTCCATGAAAATTTTATATTTCTATATAACTTCTAAGCACTAATAGAAAGCAACAGAATAATCAGTGAAAGATACCCCTGGCCAAAATGTCAGATAATACTTCACCTGATTTGGGTGTAATACCACAGTGTTAACAGCAGCACGACTTTCATATTCCATTTGACAAACCGGAGCCCTGCATTTGACTTAAAATAAAGTAAGTCTTGAAGAATTTACAAAACAAGGCAGAGAAGTATAACTGATTGAGCCAACACAGGTTGTATATATACTTTCTGGGTAGGGGGGTAGGGTTTATAAGTTTACCTTAAATCCCAAATCTTTACTGTACCATCCTCTGAACCTGAATACATCCAGTTTCCATCACACTGAAACCCCACTGCCATAACATTATTAGTATGCTGATCATAGCTCATAACCTGCCATTTTATCATAAAAGGTTCACATCAGCCAATGAAATAAAGGAAAAAAAAGATGAACAAAAAAGAAGAAAGAGGCATATTCAACTTTGAAAACAAAGTTGTATCAAAAGATTAAAAAGATACGCACAGGTTGTGGGCTGTTTGAGTTAACATCAAACAATCGAATGTGTGGATTGCCCGCAGCAGCCAGGTAGTGTTTATTTGGAGTTATCTCTAGCCGATTAACTTGCTGCACACATTATATTAAGCATTGAATCCCACATTAAAAAAAAAAAAAAACCTAAAATAACTCCTTACAAGAGCTGCAAAATTTAACACATCCATGGACTAACATAATATTAAAGCCATATCTAAATATTTCATTTATATAAATTGCAAACTAATCAATGATGATTCCTTTAACATCTCAATAAGTCAGTGACCAATACAAAACATAACTTGTACTTTTAGATAAAGGTTAACAAACCAAAACGTGACAAAATTATGAAAAAATATGATAAACTGCCAAAATTAAAATCAAAATCATACAAGTGAAGGACGAACCGAATCAGGGTATTGAATAGTACGGTAGCAGCGACCGCTTTTTGCCTCCCAAAACTTGATTGTCTTATCATAACTAGCTGTTGCAAGTATAACTGATGGCTGTGCCATCTTAATCTACTCCTGATCAACAGTTTAACAGCCTATTTAGAAAATAATAATTTAACATCAATAGCATAAAAAAAACCCAGAAAAGGAAATCAAGTTACCAATTGCTGGTGCTAGAATTCGTATATAAAAATAATAATCAAATTTCTTTCACATATAGTGAAGTGAACCTCTTGAACCTGCCTAAAAAATTTAGTTTGAATGAAGAAATTAAAAGAAAAGAAATCAAGATTTGATTAACTGAGTTTATATGATCAGTGGGCTGTTGAATTAAGAATTAGGGTTTGAAGGGTTTATGAGAATTCCAGAAAGGAGGCATTTTTGTGTGTGTTCTGAATCCGCATATGATTTGATTCTAATTTCCAAATTAATTAAATATGAAGTAATAACATTTCCATCCTTGTAATTTAACATTTTCTCAAATACAGACAATTTACCCATTTACATTAAATAAGTCTAGATTGACAGAAAATCTAAAATTTTAATTTTTATATACGACTTTTCCTTATTTTTTTTTTGAAATCTCACAGATTAGATTAGGGGTGTTCACAGATCGGGTCGGATCAGATTTTTTGATTATTTTTTTTGACCCGAAATCCAAAATTTAAGCAGTTGACCCCGCGCGGGTCGGGTCAAAAAACTGCGGGTTGGGTCACCATAATATATTATAAATATAATATATATATTTTTTTGATACAAATCTCTCATGATATGTGTGTGGTTGGGATGGTAAAACTTTTAGTTAATAACAACTAAATCTCAGGTTCAATTCCCACTAACCAAATTGTCATTTCAACTATAATTGTTTTTTGTTAAAATTATATCTTAACTAATATATATTATACTTATATCGGGTCGGGTCAGACCCGACTTTTCTGAACTAAACACGTGACCCGATCCGAAATTTCGGGTCGGGTCGAAATTTTGTAATTTTTTTATTGGACCCGCGCGGGTCAGGTCGGATCTCGTTGGGTCGGGTCGGGTCGCGCGGTTGACCCGACCCTTTGAACACCCCTAACATAGATTTCAAAAAATGGAGTCTAACAGCATGTTCGATAGCCCCAAATAAATAAATCAAAATAAAATTAACAAAAAATAATATGTGTATCCACGCATAAAATATTAAATATATATTTTTATTTTTATTTTTTTTTTTGAATACCGGGAAAATCCCACATCATCCGTATGAATGCGTAGTAAACCGGATATGTCATGTTGTTATATTTTTGTCATGTAGTGGGTGTTTTTGTTCTTTTTTGGGATAACTGCTTAAGGCCCAACTTGGCCCATATTTAAATAAAGAGAAATTACTAATCGTATTTCAAAAAATTGGCATATTATCAACTACACAAATTCTGAAATTTTGTTAATCGTCCACTCCAATATTTCACATTTGTTTCAATGATCCATCCTGACGCTGTTAAATTTTGTTGACATCATGAGAGTAAATAAAGTCATTTAATATATATTATGTAATTTTTATATGATATTATCAATCACATATACAATATTTGACATTTGTGTTAATGGTCCACTCGTTTGACATCATGCTATATTTTTTTTTTAATTTTAATTTTTTATAATTCATTTTGTGTTTTTATTATTATATTTGGGGTTTCATACCAATAGGTCTATGAAATTGAGGTAGTGAAAGCTTGATATTTCAAACTTACAACCACTTTGGATCGATGCACCATGATAGTGATTCAGAGTCACCATCAAACTGCCCCACCAACAGTCTCTTATGTGACAATGACAACACAAATTCGAGTAAGCATTTCATTGGGAGCAATAACAGCAGCAGTGGATGTTTTTTGCATCACTCTCATGGTGTATTGATCTAGAGTCTTCATTGTTAGTATGAAATATCAAGCTTGCATCCAAATAGAAATTAAAAAAAAAAAACACAAAATGAATTTTATGAAATTAAAATTAAAAAAGTATAACATGATGTCAAATATTGACAAGGTGGACCGCTGATACATATACCAATATTTAAGTATATAACTGATAATATCCCATAAGTTTTTTTCTTTTCTAAGGATAAATTCGTCTTTTAATGTTAATTAAAATTCCAAGGACAAAAGGTCATTTTGCATAAAATCTGTTAAATATTTAACAGTTGTTAACAATAGTCCGCTAATACATATATGAAACATTAGATGAATCGGTAAATAAAATTTCAGAATTTATATATTTTTGATAATATGTCAATATTTGAATACAATTGATAGTTTCCTTAAATAAACTATTATCATGAATACTTACTATTTACACAAGAGTGATAGATAATTATATATATTTTGTTCATTTAAAGCTAGAAGAAACTCGAATTATTCGGGGCGGTAAATATAGGGATGCCATAAACTCTCAAGGGGACGGAGGCTTTCAGAGACTCTCCTGAATTAGGGTGAGGATCGGGGATGAAAAATTGAAAAAATTAATACCGAAGACAGTTACGAGGGAAATTAATACTTGTAGACGGTGAATTTCATCTTCAGTCCATAATTGAGATTTTGTTGGATGAGGGCACCAATGATCATGAAAAAAAAAAAAAGCAAACAGAGTGTACAGTAACTACCCACCGATGTGGTGGATGCTGTAGACACTCTGACGCTCAATTCAGCTAGGGTGATGAGTGGAAAAGAGGAAGAAGAACAAGAAAAAAGATTACATTGATCTTCATGATTTTCTATTGTTGTTATTAATTATTGATTCTTTTTATTCACATGTATCTAATTAGGATGAGAAGTGAATAATTGCTTGATTGGTTGGTTGAATGTAGATTTGTTAAATAAATACATAAAAGAAAATACTAAGGAAAATAAACAAAAGACACAAATATATAAAGTTGTGATTCCACACAATATTATTCTAATGATGAATTGATTCTCTTATATATGTGTAATAAATCAGTGTGCTTACCTGGAACACGAAGATATACAAAGCCTCTTTCGATGGTCAGATGCAAACACCCAGAATAACTCAATTAACTATATTCATATGTTAACCAAGTTACCTGAATTCATTAAGCTCAAGTTCCAATTGTGGCTACCCAACCCGGCAGGTATATGTCTATCATGTAAGGAATTCTACCTAAGGGACATCTACCATAAGATGAGATCCTGAGTTATTGAATTTAAGGCTGAAACCTAAAATCTCTTCTCCAAGTTCATTTTAAGTTTACCCCTTCAATCTTATTGGTGATCAGGCAACAAGAAGCATTAAGCTTAAGATTCAATAAACAAACTAAAGTATTAAACATAATATAATTAAATCAATTATTAAGCTTGTGAATATTGTGCTTCATCACTTCCCTAGATTAAAAATAAAATGCTAGGGTTAGGGGATCCACCTTTAATATTTCTAATTTAGAAATCTCCCTTATCATAATATATAAATTTGCATGATATTACCATCTGACTATATAGGCGGTGTTAGACAATTATGACCCATATCGTCACTATTTGTAAAAGACATTGTGGTTTTTGTACAAATTAATTATGTAGCAATGAAATTGCATTTTCTCATTTTGTAATTTGATTACTTAATATATATAAATGATAAAAGTCCATATGATTTGTTCCGGATTATAAGATATGAGACAGTATCAATCCATAAATGTTTAATCATTAAATATCCCTAGTCGTAGTATTATCAAGACTGGACATCGATAATGCGGAATAGACTAGTATCGCACTTGTGCGTGTTATGGAAGCGTAACAACATAGTTCTCATATATTTAAGTATTGGATACTTATGCAAGTGTGATAGGAGGTTGTGTTTACCGATGGTACGGAAACAGCTTCGCTCTGGATAGACCCCGCAGAATCCCATTGGTAGTATGACTATGTGTCTATGGGAGTCCGCATCAGGGTAGGTGTATTTGGTCTTAACCTGAGACTTACATCGCTAGTACTTGCGACAATCAATACGCTTTGGTTTTGGTCGTCCAGGACTTTAACAGGTTCTGTGTACGCCTCTTCTGGGTTTATTGAGAATCGTAGTGTATTGGGTGTGATGTCAAGATGGAAGTATCACTTCAGTCATATGGAGATGATGATCACGCTGGGATACAGAACTGGTACTCTAAAAGGTTGCAACCATCGGGATAATATGACAAGGTCATGATTATCCGATTAAAGAGACTAGTTGCTTGTAATCCGATATATGCTTCGTACAGGACAGACACTATTCCAGCCCATTGTCTTGCATGTGACATCCGATATTGGATCGCTATACGCAATACTACGTATACTACGCCTGATATAGATTATATATTCCATTAAGAATATTTCTGGAGAATTGGGTAGGCACGGTGCTTTGCTAGAAGCCAACCATGTCTCGTAAATCGGTAAGAACGTAGTACGAGGTACGTACGTGTTCGGATAGTCCAATGACTGGATTTACTGCCAATATATCCAGGGATCTCTTGGGTCGCTTCCCAAAGATTCACCAATGACGTATGATTCGAACTTAATTAATCTTGGATTAATAACGGAGATATTTTATTTGGGATAAAATACTATTTGAAGAGAGAGAACGATTAATTCGGAATTAATCGATAAAATAATATATTCGATATATTAAACGAAATTAGATTTCGACGTGGAATTAAAATTAGATTTTAATTCGGGCAAACGAATTAATTTAGAATTAATTCGCTAGCGACGTGAATAGTAAATTTGATTTAATTACATCGCAATTGAAAATTCATTAATTCAGAATTAACGAAACCGAGCCCGGGATGTGTTTGCGAGGCCACTCCGATTTTGAATCAAGTGCTGCCACAAGTCACATCACTCGTCACATCGCTCATCACATCACATGTCACTTTAGTGATGGATGTCCATTCACCTTTTTGGTGAGTGACAACTAGTCACTATTCATGATGTTGGTTGTTGAGAGCTTTAATTGCAATCTTGGCTCCAAAATTTGGTTTGACTTTTTGAAAGCAATACCAAAGTTTGGAAACACTTTAGGCATTATTGTTTTTAGAAAACAAATACCAAAACTTGAAAAACTCTCTCTCTCCCTAGACAAAACCGAGCTCCATTGGAGGAAAGAAAATTGTTTTTCTTTCAATCTTGCTAGCACATTCAAGAATCAATACAAGGTGATAGGGAAACCAACCTTGGAGCTTGGAATCACAAAGACAAAGCTTGGAGCTTGGACTTGGACCTTGGCCGAATACCATAAAGGATTCTTGGAGTTCATTTTTCTTCTCAACACATCTCAAATCCGTTCAATGTAAGTGTGTTTCCGCCTCACTTCATTTGAGTATTCATTCTTTTCATTGCTTAAATTTGATCTTGGGACTATATTAGAAACCAACAATGGTATCATTAAGCCTAATTTGAGCATGAAAAATATTAGGGTTCATATGCTAAAAATTTGGGTAAAAATGATTTGAGCATGATTTGATGAAATTATTTGATTAAGTATGCTTGAATGATGATAACATAGTGTTATGCATGATCAATTTCATGAAATATGAATTGGATTAATTTTTTCCCAAACCATAGGCTTGGCCGAATGCATGATGAAACCCTAAAGTCATGGTATTTTATACTTTTGATCATTGGATGAGATGAAAGACTTGGGATAATGTTGATTTGTAATTCAATCGGATTGAAAACGAAATCGAATTAAAAATACCCACCAATGCCGTGAGCTATATAGCATAAAATGAGATGATTTTTTTGAATCAATTATGTTGGACATGTGTTGATGATGAAAAAAATGATTAATGGATTAGATTAGTATTTTGGAAATGTTAATTTAAAATATTAATCATGGCTAAACACTTTGATTTATTAAATTATGAATTTTGGAAAATTGGAATTTAATAAATTGGGCTTGATTTTGAATTGGGCTTATAATTGTTGTATTTGGGCATAATGAGCTTGCTTGGGCCAAGTTGATTTAAGTCGAATTTGATTGGATCCAAATTGGGCCTAAATCATTCCATTAAGTCCAAATATAACAAATGGACTTTAAATATTTAATTGGGCCTAATGGGCTAAAATTGGTTTCTTGGCAAATAAGGGTGATTTCTTAATTGGGCTTTGGTATTTGGGTTTGACCCATATTGACCAAAGTTCATGCCTTATGAAATCAATTGAAAGCCCATTGGACTTTAATTGAACAACATTGGATGTTAATTGGGCTTTGAGACCCGTTTAGATTAGATTTGGAATCTAAGTCGTTAAAGCGCATTAAAAAGTGTAGATATTTAATTTGGAATTAAATAAATGAATTAGTATTGAATACGAATTAAATTAGATTTAAAGAGTAGTTCGATATAATTCAAGAATTCGTACTTCGAGTACTTATTCACAAACGAGTTGGACTCACACAAAATCAAATCGTTGTTTGAACATTGGATGATCACTTAATTCAAAGATTAATTAATTGGATTAGATTGATTGAATAACATGCTATGAATGAATACATGGATGTGTTGAATGAATAACGTATATCAGATGGATATTAGAAGGGAAGGGCAATTTTTGAAATTGTTGTAAATTTAGAATTTATTAAATTGGACCTGCGTGTCCAGCCTTATCTCTCTTGATTCTTTGTATTCTTTTCTCACCTAATTCCCCTCAATGTTAATGAGGTTTCTCTTATTGTATTATGTAATTGGGTAGAAGTAAGAATAGTGCTAGCCGGGGAGAGGAAATGGAGTGATTCGTTCTAGGAACAATCTGTGAGATATCCATCCGCATATCGTTATTAATTTATTTTCGCGCCTTATTATGCTTTTAGAATTCATGCTTAAGGGTGTATGATGAGACCTAACAAGGATAATAAATTGGTTGCCAATTTACGCGAAAAACCCTCAAAACATATTAAGCGTTTTTCCTTCCATTGAGTGATTCTTACTCAAGATCCAAGATTGGCACTGGCTTGTTGGCCAAAGTCAAGGCCTTTGTCCATCGCGGATGTGTTTGAATCATGAAGGCTTTGTTCCATATCGGTGTCTTGTCCAAGTTGTGATTTGTTGGCCAAAGTCAAGATCACTTCTTGTCCATCGACATCGATTACGAAGCTTTCCAAAGTCAATGGGTTCCGCTTAACTGGAATCATTAAGCTTGTTGTGCCAAAGCCAAGGCTTAGTTGATTCAGAGGAAAAATGTTAGGAAAATATATTGCATATATTGGCATATATATTGTATATATGTTTCGGACTTGGAGGTCCACCTACCGGATCTAGGAATTGGATGAGATCCAATTGATCTTAGAGATCTACCTAGTTAAATATCATACAGCTTGTTGGCCAAAGTCAAGGTTGTGTGTTATTTAACGGGATCCTAGACCACTAGGAAACTAGGTTTCCCGAGTACTCAACAGAGGGTTAGAGGCTCGCCGAAAAATAGTGGGAGACTAGTATTGAATTTGCAATTTCGTTCAAATACTTAGCTTTACGCGCTTTCAAAATTATTTCGTCAATTATTTTATTAGTTGAACTAATACATTATTTTTTTTCTTGTAACAGTTAGACTGTACCCAAACATCATTAATCGAATAGTTGGACTATTGCGGTTAAGATGACTGGAAAGTTAAGCATTAGGGATATTGTCATGGGTGACAACGTCTTTAATGGCAGAAACTTTCAAGACTGGGATATGAATCTCAGAATTGTTCTGGGATCCGAGAAGTTACTCTATATTATAGAGCGACCTCTTGGGCCTAAGCCTCGACCTGATCAGTTGCTTGAGCTAGAGCTTTGAAAGACTCATAGCGATGATAATGCGACTGCTCGATCGGTAATGCCTGCCGCTATGACTCCGCAATTCCGTCGTCAAAATAAGGGGTTGGATCCCTATGTGATGATGGCGAAGTTGCACGATCTCCACCGATCTAACCTTAGATCGCAAAGATATGAGTTGCAGAAGAAGCTCTTCCGGGCTCGAATGTCAGAGGGTACGTCTGTTGAGCATCATGTCTCAGAGATGATTGCTGATATTGAGCAGCTCGGACAGATGGGCATAGTCTTCGAGGCTGAGACTTCAGTAGATTTAATCCTACAGTCTCTCCCCGATACTTGGAGTGGGTTCATCATGAACTACAACATGTTGAACCAAGACCAAACTCTTGGAGAGTTGATGTCCACTCTGCGTGAGGCAGAAAATGAGCTCCTTAAGGGCAAGAAGTGCGAGGCGCACTATGCTTTAACATCTCAGACTTCGAGGGCTTGGCCCAAGGCGACTGGAGGTGTTAAAAAGAAGAAGCATAAGAAGAAGGGCAAGGCCAAATCGTCAAAGGGTTCTGGGAAATCCAAGGACAAATCCCAAAATGTATGCTTGCAGTGTGGGAAGCGGGGTCACTGGAAGCGTGACTGCCGCGAGTACAAGGCACACATGAAGGAGATTAAAGCGGGCAAGACACCTGCTATAGGTATGTTTGTTATAGAAATAAACATGTCTACTTCTAGTTTTAAAAATTGGATTTTTGATTCTGGTTGTGGTACTCACATATGTACTGATGTGCGGGATCTGCGGATTAGCAGGAGACTGGCCTCAGGAGAGATTGACCTCCGTGTTGGAAATGGGACTCGAGTTGCCGTTTTGGCCGTGTGCACTTTTGTTTTGGAAGGGCATGTACTTGAACTTATAAACTGTTATTTTGTACCTAGTTTGACTAGGAATATAATTTATGTATCTATGTTAACCCAATGTGGGTATACTTTTGTATTTAGAAACACCGGGTGTTTTATGTATAAAAATGATATGGAAATTTGCACAGCTGATGCAAATAATGGTCTTTATATTTTGAATATAAATCAATCTCAAACATATAATGTAACAAACAAAAGGCTTAAAGTAAGTAACAAAGATGAAACTTATATATGGCATTGTCGTCTGAGACACATAAACAAGACACGTATATCCACACTTTCGAAGAGTGGGTACTTGGACGGATTTGATCCAAATTCATATGACGTCTGCGAATCTTGTTTATTAAGTAAGATGCCTAAATCACCTTTTAGCGGTAAAGGTGTACGCGCCACCGAACCGTGAGCTCCATTGGAGGAAAAAAAATTGTTTTTCCTTCAATCTTGCTAGCACATTCAAGAATCAATACAATGTGATAGGGAAACCAACCTTGGAGCTTGGAATCACAAAGACAAAGCTTGGAGCTTGGACTTGGACCTTGGCCGAATACCATAAAGGATTCTTGGAGTTCATTTTTCTTCTCAACACATCTCAAATCCGTTCAATGTAAGTGTGTTTCCTCCTCACTTCATTTTAGTATTCATTCTTTTCATTGCTTAAATTTGATCTTGGGACTATATTAGAAACCAACAGGCGGTATCCTGATTAAGTCAGATTTTGAATTAATTCCAACCGACCATAAAGACGGTATCTAATTTAGTCAGGTTAAAATCAATTTAATTAAGTCCAACCGACCATAAAGGCGGTATCCAATTAAGTCAGGTTTTAAGATAATTTATATATTATAATTTAGGGAGATTAATCTAAATTATAATAATAAAAGCTTCACCCTTCCCCTAGCGGAAATTAACGACAAAACATAAAATAAATATAAAGTAAATAAACTACTATTGCCACTAGATATAAAAATACATAATTTAAATTACCAAAACTTAAACAAACAAGATAAAGTCCTTAGATCCTTATTAGAACCTTAAGGAAAGTATGAATTTAGAACCGATGGGTGGAACTTTGCGTGTCGCGACGCGCCGTTGATTTGTGATGCATGTACGCGATTTGGCGAGATGATGACACGTGGCTGTCGGCATAAATTATTAGCTCGGCGTCGGGATGCATGAAGGCCTACGCATCGCGACGCTGACGTCATGCTGACTTAAGCAATGACGCGTGTCGGTAGAGTGAATGATTATGCTGATGTCATGATGATGTAAGTGATGATGTGGCATCAGGCTGAATTATTGGCTGACATCATGATGCCATAATGATGATGCAGGTACTGACGTGGCGGTGACATGGCGATGATGAGTGTTTGCAGCATAGTAACCGCTTGCGCGTCGCGACGTGAAAATGACAATTTTGTCATTTTTGTCCATTTTTTACTATTTTGAGTCCCAAATCTTTATTTATCTGCAAAATAACACTAAACACATCAAAAAATTCATAAAACCCGAGAAACTATACGAAATATTCGGTAAAAGGGGCGGTAAATAGTGATATATTTTTCGCTCATCACACCCTCATACCTAATACCTATTGATAGTGGACCTATCGAACGTCACCTGTTGACCTTGTACTAACACCTAGTACGCCTGACGCTCGTAAGCATTGGCATAGAACTCACGGACAACTGGTACACAGACTGGGTGAGGCTGTTGGCAAAACTTATGACAGTGCCTCGTAGCGATGATTCTATCAATTTGGTGGAACTGTCCGGGGTTAATCTCAAAATCCCTCTCCATTATCGGGACTTTTTGTCCCATCCTCTTTCATATCGTCGCTCAACAGCTGCCGATACAAATTTTGTTGCATCGAAACTCGATCCGACTGCCGCTGAGGTTCTCGTTCTCTTAGGGACCATTTTCAATTTTAAAATTTTCGACAGAATTTCCCCCAAATTTTCAAGATTTCCCAATTATAAACCTAACACTAACACTTTTCAAATCAATTCACAACCGCCAAAACTTCACCCCCAAATTCTACGAATTTATCACTTAGCAATTTCCACAAACACACACCCACACAGCAAAATCGCACTTTTTTTTTCGGAAATAAAAAAAATAAAAAATTGAAGATTAATGGAAGAAAAGGTACCCAAATCACGAGCTTGAGTCCCAAATCCGAGTGGTTCACGCAAAAATGGAAGATTGGTGAGTTGTGGAAGTGATTTAGTGAGATTTTTGTCCTCAAATTCAAACTTGAAACACAAAATGGAGGGTTGGGTTTCGTTTGGGAAGTGATTTTATGGGTTTTAATGAGTTTGGTTGAAGGATTTGGCGAGTTGAAGGTTTGATTTGTGTAGGGATTTGAGAGAAAATGAAGAAAAATGAAGATTATAAGTGAAGAAAGATGACAGACGGCTTCTGTTTTGTGGCCTGGAATCACGTCGCGTCGCGATGCGGTGCCCTAAAAATTGAGGGTTCTTGTGTTAGGTCAGTGTGTCGCGACACACAAGGTTTTACGTGTCGCGATGCGAGTTTTTTTTGGCAAAATGCAAATCTATTAAACTTATCCATTAAGATGCTTCTCAAGATTTGATTGATTACTCTACCATCTCTGATGAATTGAATTTTTATCTTCGCGTTTTTGTTAAACTTTATTCCGTGATAATCCCACTTTCACTGGTTTACTTTTCCTTAAGTGTACCGTCTATGTTTTTCCCTGCAAAAATAATACAAAAAATTAAAAACTCTACAATATGTTTACATGAATATAAAAAAAAAATTTAATAATTTTTTTTTTGCATGGGTTGCCTCCCTGCTAGCGCTAAATTTATCGTCCTCAGCCAGACGTGACTGAAGTCCATTCGTTAAGGAGGTTTCATCGTGGTTTTGGATGTCTGATTAAAGACAATCCCATGTGCGTTGCTTTTGCAGGGTCTCTTCCAACATTGAGATGACAAAA
Organism: Zanthoxylum bungeanum; assembly: GCA_019454045.1. Classification (NCBI taxonomy): domain Eukaryota; kingdom Viridiplantae; phylum Streptophyta; class Magnoliopsida; order Sapindales; family Rutaceae; genus Zanthoxylum; species Zanthoxylum bungeanum. The sequence continues at coordinate 113,091 of SKCR01028280.1, read as the reverse complement.
AGAATTTTGTTCGACTCAGTGCTTGTGCCACCTTTCTAAACTTTGTCGTTCCAGTGATTCCTGAAAAGAAAGAAAGAAAATCATGAGGTCTCGTATGGTGCTTGACTTTGAATGGGAATGCCATTCTGTCAAGCTTTTGGGTGGTGTCTTTGATTTGTACTCCCAAAAATAGTGAGATCTTCAATATGGTCAAACATTTGCTCGACCATTTATTCTGCTTCTTGCTCCACTATTTCTTCACATATGTATTTTGACATTTCCTCATTCAGCTCTTCATCAAACATCTGTGCGATGAATGCTCCAAGATCTTCATTTTGAGGATGAAGAGATTCATCCTCACTTATTAGTGTAGTTGGTACAGATAGCTCTGCTACTTATTCCTCCTCAGAGTCCGATGAATAATCAAGATCAAATTGAGATTCTTCCTATTCGGGTTCCTGAACTGATACCTCTACCTCAGCCTCCTCACTTGTTAAGGTGTCATCATGAAATGCTTGGTACTCGAAGGCTTCATCAGTGTTATTTGAATTTGCTCCGTGAGGTATGTAGTTCTGGTTATTGATTATTTGTCTCAATTCATTTACCAACCTCTGTAGGGGTTTTATTTGACTCAGAAACGTTGCATCATGTTTAGCTTCCCGTTTCTCGAGCCTGTTCATCATCTGTCTTCCCACTGATGGCTATGGTCCTTGAACATCGTAGGTTGATGGTGGATAAGATGGAAAATATGGTTCAGTGAAATATACTGGTTCATTATATGAAGCTCTTTGATAGTTCTGCCACCCTGAATTGTAGTTGTACGTGCAATGATTGCTAGGGTGGTTACCATTGCATATCTCACATCTCTGAATTGGTCGAGCAAATGTTGTGTTATTTCTCTCTGACATCCATGGATAATTATTGGGTTGGACAACAGGCCTCAAAAAACCGGACTGCTGCTCCCTGATTTGGGGTGTATCTTCACCTCGTAAAGCTCGTAATTCTTTTATTGCCCAATAAGGATCCATTTCAACCACCTGAAAATAAAAGGAAAAAAATTACAGATAAAAATAAAGAAAATTATATACAAGTAAAATAGATAGCTTCAAAATTTATAACCAAGAAAATAAGTCTCCGGCAACGGCGCCAAAAACTTGATCGGTGGTAATCACACAAATAACGCAAGCGCACGTATCGCTCAAGTAGTATAAAAATATCGATCCCACGAGGACTTAATTTCTATTTGTTGTTATTAATTATTAATTCTATTTATTCACAGGTATCTAATTAGGATGAGAAGGGAATGATTGCTTGATTGGTTGGTTGAATGTGGATTTTCTAAATAAACAAATAAATAAATACACAAAAGAAAATACTAAGGAAAATAAACAAAAGGCACAAATATATAGGGTTGTGATTCCACACAATATTATTCTAATGATGAATTGATTCTCTTATATATGTGTAATAAATCAGTGTGCTTACCTGGAACACGAAGTTATGCAAAAGCCTCTTCCGATGGTCAGATGCAAACACCCAGAATAACCCAATTAACTATATTCTTATGTTAACCAAGTTATCTGAATTCATTAAGTTCAAGTTCCAATTGTGGCTACCCCCGCCCAACAGGTATATGTCTATCCTGTAAGGAAATCTACCTAAGGGACATCTACCCTAAGATGAGATCATGAGCTATTGAATTTAAGGCTGAAACCTAAAATCTCTTTTCCAAGTTTATTTTAAGTTTACCCCTTCAATCTTATTGGTGATCAGGCAACAAGAAGTATTAAGCTTAAGATTCAATAAACAAACTAAAATATTAAACATAATATAATTAAATCAATTTTTAAGCTTGTGAATATTGTGCTTCATCACTTCCCTAGATTAAAAATAAAATGATGGGGTTAGGGGATCCACATTTACTATTTCTAATTTAGAAATCTCCCTTATTATAATATAGAAATTTGCATGATATTACCAACTGACCATATAGGCGGTATCCTGATTAAGTCAGATTTTGAATTAATACCAACCGACCATGAAGACGATATCCAGTTTAGTCAGGTTAAAATCAATTTAATTATGTCCAACCGACCATAAAGGCGGTATCCAATTAAGTCAGGTTTTAAGATAATTTATATATTATAATTTTAGCGAGATTAATCTAAATTATAATAATAAAAGCTTCACCATTCCCCCAGCGAAAATTAACTACAAAACATAAAATAAATATAAAGTAAATAAACTAATATTGCTACTAGAAATAAAAATACATAATTTAAATTACAAAAACTTAAACAAATAAGATACAGTCCTTAGATCCTTATTAGTACCTTAAGGAAAGTATGATATTGTAAAATGAAATCAGCTTCTATTTATAGGTAAAATTTGGCCTTGCGCATCGCGTCGCGTGGAACTTTGCTCATCGCGACGCGCTGTTGATTTGTGACGTGTGTACGCGATTTGACGAGATGATGACACGTGACTGTCGCTAGAAATTATTGGCTCGGCGTCGCGACGTATGAAGGCTTGCGCGTCACGACACTGATGTCATGCTGACTTAAGCAATGACGCGTGTCGACAGAGTGAATTATTATGCCGACGTCATGCTGACATAAGTGATGACGTGGCATCAGGCTGAATTATTGGCTAACGTCATGATGACATAATGATGACGTAGGTGCTGACGTGGCGCTGATATGGCGATGATGAGTGTTGGCACTATAGTAACCGCTGCGTGTCGCGACGCATAAGGTTTGCGCGTCACGACGTGAAAATGACAATTTTGACCTTTTTATCCATTTTTCACTCTTTTGGTCCTGATTTGATTCCATTGAGTCCCAAATCTTTATTTATCTACAAAATAACGCAAAACACATCAAAATATTCATAAAACCCGAGAAACTATACAAAATATTAGGTAAAATAGGTGGTAAATAGTGATGTATTTTCCGCTCATCAGACCACCTCTCCATTTATAGGCCATGTAAATAGCCTCTTAGTTGAATTAGGATTCCTTGGAATAGTCGAATTTCAATCCATCTATGAGAGGGTAGTTGAGTTAGGATTGAGTTATGAGTGCCTAAGTATCCGAGATTAGTTGTAATCCCAATTATATTTGGACTTGACTATCGTATATGTAGGTAGTTTTTCTCAATCCAAATGCCTAGATCTAGGGGTGAGAAAAATCGGTTTCGGTTCCGGTTCCGCATAGAACCGGAACCTACCCGGAAAAATTCGGTTCCGCACTAAGTGGAACCGGAACCTACCCAATTAAACAGGGTACCCTATTATTCGGTTCCAATTCGAGTCCGGTCCGGTTCCGGTCCGATTCCGAATTACCCTATTGACACATTATGAATCTGTCAAAACAGATTTACAAAATTATCTGTCAAAACAGAAACAGGTTGTCAAAACAGGTTACTGCTTTTAAATTATAGCTAGTTAATGTTAATATGAAAAATAGGTTACTGCTTGCTCAATTTATAAATCCCAAGGCAGAAAAAATCTTTCCACAAACACAATGCACTGAATGCAGTACATCAAATGAGAATCCTGTAATCTTGGAAAGTGAAACCCCGTCAAAATTTCTACAATCCAATTGAAGAAGGGCTTAGAAAATTGATTGTATTGTTACCATTCAAAAGCAAGCTGCCAGGCAAGCTTGCTTTTGAATGGTAACAATACAATTTTTCATTCAACAATTTTGTCCTAACTGGGTATGAAATTTGCCAAGCAAGCCTACATAGTACATTCATTCAGTTCGAATTTGAAATAAGCCAGTCAGCAATTTGCTTAGAACCTTCCACAATATACTAAATCATGTATTCATCTTACAATCATAAATTAGTTTATGATAATATGGGGGAACAAAGAAAATTAAATAATCAAATCAAACACATAGTCAGTCAGTTTACAAAATAGTAATTATAATAACTATAAAAATACACAGTTCAGCAGTTCTTGATACGAGAATAATGAGATCAATACGCTTAAACAGTTAAACTTAACTCCAGAGTCCAGACTTTTACAGTTCGACAGCACAACTGAACAAGGTAATTCTATTTAACCAGACTGTAACGGCAGTAACGCTACATGTACAGATCAAAGCGAATTTCACTTAACTATTCAGGCCAAAATCAACAGAATTTTACTTAACTATTTCACCAGACTGTAACGCTACATGCACAGATCAAGAAACTTGGAAGTGGGAAAAGCTTACTTCTGTGATTGCAGGCGCAGCTTTGATTCGAAGCCTATGAAGCGATCGAACTGGTGAGAATTGAGAAACTGCTGTGAGATTGTGAAATCAGATTTAGGGATTTAGTAATTACGGTTGCTGGCCAAAATCAACTTGCTGTTGCTTTTAGATTGAGAGTTTGAGACTTAAGTTTTCGTATTTTAGATTTAGGGTTGGGTTTCTACTTTCTTACTTACTGTGCCACCTGTCACTTTTGTTGTTTTTGTATAATGTTTGAAAAAGAAGACGACATTTTGCCCTAAATGTGACGAAATCGGTTATATAAACGGGTATTAGAATCGGGTATTTAATCCGGTTTTGAAATACGGTTCCGGTTCCGGTTCTCTGGTCCGGTTCCGGTTCCGATTATTTTTGGAACCGGAACCGGACCGGTTACAACCGGTTCCGGTTCCAAACCCGGATTTCCGGTCCGGTTCCAACCGGTTCCGGGTAGACCCGGAACCGATGCTCACCCCTACTTAGATCCCTTTGTTGAATGGGAATTAGTCATTTGTAGACTGGCAGACAATGTATACTAAAATATTTCATGATATGAGGCAATATCGACTGGGACATTGTTCAAGTAATATCGGCTGAGACATTAAGCAATATGGCACATGTCACTTGGAGACCTTGGGTTATGTGGACCTTTTAACCTTGTGGGTGTATGGGCTTGTGGGTCTTGCATGTGAGTCTTGTGTGTAGGCTCAAGACTGTTGATAGCCGACTGTTGATAGTCATGCAATAAGCTGTTTAATTCCAACAGGTGTTGGTTGGAATTATAATAAGCCTAAGAGTAGGCCCAATTAGTAGGCTGAAGAAAGCCTGGCTATCTATAGCCCCGCATTTGAGCATATATTGATCTAATAGACTATGTATCGATTGGAAGTGATTGTTGACTGGAATGTCCAGGTTGATTGAGCTTTGGGGGCGGCTCATGGTGTGATTTGGGCCAGATGAAGGTCATGAGACTTGATCTCAAGTGAGTTTGTCGCGTGGGCAAGTTGGATGCCAAGATGTGTCATTTGAGCCCAATTGTTGACTGAGACACAATATTGTTTGGGTCCTTAGCCCAAATGGGGTTCATATAGGTTGTCCCATACTCTCTAAGTCAATGAGTCATTGACTTGGAGAGTAATTAACGAGTATGTCATTTATGGTTTCCATGTCGATTGGAATATAGATGTCGCTTGGGACATTATTGTCGTTTGGACCAGATGAAGGTTGTTAAATATCGATTGGAACAGATGAAGGTCTATGAGAGTCTTCAATCGACAAGATCAGATAAAGGTACATGAGTGTCTATAGTCGACTGGACCAAATGAAGGTCCAGAAGATTCTTCAGTCGACTGGACCAGATGAAGGTTCAGGAGGGTCTTCAGCCGACTGGACCAGATGAAGGTCCAGAAGAGTCTTTAGTCGACTGGACTAGGTGAAGGTCCAAGAGAGTCTTTATTGTCGACTGAACTAGATGAATGTCCAGAAGAATCTTCAATTGACTAGATCAGATGAAGGTCCAAGAGAGTTTTCAGTCGACAGGACTAGATGAAGGTCTAGAAGAGTCTTAAGTCGGCTTGACCAGATGAAGGTCTAGAAGGGTCTTCATTTAATTGGACTAAATAAAGTTCAAGAAGAGTCTTCAGTCGATTGGACCTGATGAAGTTCTAGAAGGGTCTTCATTTTATTGGACTAGATAAAGGTCAAGAAGAGTCTTCAGTCGATTGGACCTGATGAAGGTCTAGGAGAGTCTTTGTTGTCGCTTGGACTCCTCAAGTTGACTGGGTGTTTCGTTTTGTTTGGACTACCTATATCGACTAGAATCACCAGGTCGATTGGAATAGCCTCCTGCATGCAGCCTCAAATTTAGTTAGTCATATCAAATGTCAAAATTCTTATTTATAGATTGGAGATAATGTTGGCTCAATCAACTTGAGGTTCATGTACGTCGGTTGGAGCAAGTGATAGTTATTTCATGTTGTCTAGACCTGATGAAGGCCATTTCATGTCGTCTAGACTAGATAGAGGTCCAGAAGCTGTCTTTGGTCAACTATACTAGATGGAGGTCCTTCCATGTCGTCTGAATCAAATGGATGTCTTTCTCTATCGACTGGACCAGATGACGGTCTAAGAGAAAGTTCATCGATCAACTGGATCTGCTGGATTTTCAGGTAGGTATCTCCATATCGACTGGGAGAGATACATAGTATTGAGTGCCTTCTAGGACATGTGAATGTCATTCTATTTTTTCTAGAGCAAATGAGGGTCTTTCATCTTTGGGTTGGGACATGAAAGGTCAGACTTCTTCTAAGCAACCAATGTTCTATTGTTCAGAGAGGCCAAAATATCCCCAGACGAAAATGTTCCATTGTTGGTGGCTTACAATTGTAACCTGGTACGTGGTTCCATATGACTCTTGGTGGGAAAATGAAATGTTGCTGGTAGGGTCAAGTATAAATAGGGGTTAGAAAGCTCACTTGCTTTCATTCCAAAAATTTCTTTCAATCTTGGTAAGTGGAGGGGCTCTCAGACTCTCGAAGGTATTCCTTGTCTCTTGTTTTATCTTTTGATTTCTTCAAGTTGTTCTTTATTTCCTTCAATATTTTTATTATGCACTTTGGTAGTTTTATCCTTAGGGCTTAGTAGTGTAGAGAAATTGTGTTTTTAGAATTTAGGGTTTTTCAATCCTTAAGGTGTAGAGACTCCGAACCTTTAACAGTTTGTAAGTATTGATAATGTCAAGTGTGAGTTCTATGAGATCAAGTGACACCCCTTTGGATATGTATGTTGAATCTTCAATTAGGATTACTAGTTTTTCATCTCAATCGCCCGGGGTTAAAGATGATGTTGAATAGTCGAGTGGGTCTCCAACTGAAGTTAGAATGCTAGTAGTGTTTGGGCCACTAGAGGGAGTGGCAAGAGATGTAGGGCCTCTTAGAACCTTGCCAGATGTAAGAGAGTCTAGTAGGGCTCATAGCATGAGTGAACCTACAAACATCCTTACAAAGAGTCTTGCAAGTTGAGTGACTAAGCAAATGGTGAGGGAGATGAATCTAGTTTATAGATTCCCTCGGTCGATTGAAGTGTCACACCCATAGTATAATCAAATTGTGACTAATAGGAGATAATGCAACAAAGCCTATAATCTAAACGTGTGTGACATGTTATGAGCTAGGCTAATTATGTACTATTAATTCTAACAATGTATGAACACATAATGATCTAGTGACATACATGCTTACCATATACATATGAACTATTTAATGTGACTGTATAAGTATATCTATACACCTTACATCATACATAAGACACTATTCGACCTCCCAGCCTACCATGAGACTATACATGTATGTGGACCCTGACCATGCATCCCTATGACTGTAGCTGGTATACATCTCCTCCAATCTAAACATCTAGAATCTGGAATATATGTCAACCATGGCAATCTGCGATTCCTGCAACCAAAACTGAAACTGTGGGGGGGAAGGGGGGGGGGGGGTAAGTCATTTGAACAAATTAGTGAGTGAACTTAAAGTAAAACAATATAAACATTTTATCTTTCAAAATAAATGAGCTATAAAAGAAAACATATTTTCTAAAATACGAGGCTAATATATAAAACACAGCTGAAGATAGCTGTCATGAAAATCTCAACACCATTGTAACATGGGGTCATGAAACCTACTTAACGGGACCTAGCACCGCATAAGCAGAGGTGTAACTATAATTTAAGCATGTTAGGCTGTAACTGAAAAAGACTAAGACGGTTATCTAAACCATTAGGCATATTGAACTGAGCGTACCCGGGTTGCTATGTTGAGGGGGTGGTATTATATCAGTGTTTGAAAATATTATTTTTCTTGCTGAAATGAGTTTTAAGATAAGTCTAAAACAAATATATTAAACTTACTGATTTATAATCATATAACATAGTGAATTCATAAATTTAACTTGAAAACATATAAAACTGTTATATTCTGTAATATCACTTAAATTTTAGTTGCTAAGTGTTAAAACATAGCTAAATTGAAACATGCTCTTATAAATATGTAGTTTAGTAAAACAATAAATGAAATATGGAGCTATAAAAACACTTAGGAATTGAAAACATGAAAACTATAGCATTCACTCATAGAGTTGGGAATAATCCTGAAGGCTTGAGCTGGCATGTGGAATTGGCTAGGACTTCCTGCATAGGATCTATAAACATATGGTTGATATTGTGTGGACAAAATGACCATAGCGTCACTATTTGCACAGATCATTGTGTTGTTGTAGCAAATTAACTATGTGACAAGGAAATTGCACTCTCATCATTTGTGATTAGATCACCATAGATATATAAATGAAGAGAGGTCCCTATGATTAGTTCCTGGACTGAGAATGATATGAGACAGTATCAGTCCCCGAAGGATTAATCATAAATATCCCTAGCCGGAGTATTATCGAGACTGGACATCGATAATGCGGAATAGGCTAGTATTGCACTTGTGCGCGTTGTGAGGGCACAACGGCATAGTTCTCATATATATAAGTATTGGATACTTATGCAAGTGCGATAGGAGGTCGTGTTTCACCGATGGTACGGGAAACAGCTTCGCTCTGGATAGACCCTTCGGAATCCCATTGGTATTATGACTATGTCTATGGGAGGCCGAAATCAAGGTAGGTGTGTATAGTCTTAACCTGAGACTTACATCGCTAATACTTACGATAATCGATAGACTTTGGTCTTGGTGGTACAGGGCTTTAACCGGTTCTGCGTACACCACTTCTGGGTTTATCAGAGAGTCGTAGTGTATTGGGTGTGATGTCAAGACGGAAGTATCACTTCAGTCATATTGGAGATGATGTCACGCAGGATACGGTACTAGTGCTCTTGAGTGTTGCGCAACCAATCGGGATATTGTGACCAGGTCATGAATATCCGATTATAGAGACTATGTTACCAGACATCCGATATGTGCTTCGGACGGGGTAGACACTTATCCAGCCCCAGCCCTAGCACGTGACTATCCGATACTGGGCCGATACACACATACAATAGTATACTACGCTTGATACAGATCTTAATATTCTTAAATGGATATGTCCGGAGAATTGGGTAGACTTGGTGCTTTGCTAGGAGTCGACCTTGTCTCGTAAATCGGTAGAACGTAGTACTTGGTACGTACGTGATTCGGATACTCCGACGACCGTATTTACTGCCAACTTATCCGGGGATCTCATGGGTCGCTTCCCGATAATCACCGATGACGCATAACTCGCACTCTTAATAATCTGGGATTATATAGAAGAGAGAGAAAATTAATCTAGGATTAATTACGGAGATATTTTTATCTAGGATAAAATATCGTCTAGAGAGAGATAACGATTAATTTGGAATTAATCGGTAAATTAATATATTCGATATATTAAACGAAATTAGATTTCGACGCGGAATTAAAATTAGATTTTAATTCGGGCGAACGAATTAATTTAGAATTAATTCGTTAGCGACGTGAATAGTGAATTCGCTAGGCGTAATCATTTAATTACGACGCGACGGAAAAATCGTTAATTTAGAATTAGCGAACCCGAGCCCGAGTGTGATTGCGAGCGCATTCGTATTTCGAATTCGAGTGCGGCAACGCAAGTCACATCAAGCGTCAAATCATTCGTCACATCAAGCGTCAAATCAAATGTCACTTTGAGTGATGTGATTGATTGATGTGATTGATTGATTGATTGAAAGACTTACATCAAGTCACTTTAATAAAGTGAAATGAATAGTTGATGTAAGTTGTGTAATAGTGTTTGGAGGGAAAATCATTTACTTTTGGTTTTATTTAATCAATTAAGTAAATGGTTTTAATATTTTTCTTGGAAATATATAAAGCATTTTTGGAAAATGCTTCACCAACCTTTTACACATTTTTCATTCTCTATTTCTCTCTTCTCCTCACGCCCAAGGGGCATTATTTTCTCTTTTACAACCAAAATGGCGTGAGCTTCAAGGGAAGCAAGAGTGGTTTTCATGGTGAAAAATCAAGTGCTAGCACACTTACGACTATTGCGAAGGTGGTAGGGAGGTTCACCCATGAGCCGGGTCATCCGACGGAGTTTGGAGCTTCGTTTGAGACCCGAAACTGCCAAACCAGTGAAGCGAACTGCTGCAGTGGGCCACCAAAACAGTGAGCTTTTGGGCTTCATTGGCTTCAATCGTCTTCAAATCGACTCAACCGATCGATGAAGTATTCCGCTATCTTCGTTGGTGTATTCACCATGTTTTCATTGCTTGTTTGATCTTGGGACCTAGATAATAACCAACAATGGCATCAAGAGCTTAGGTTCAAGCATGAAAAATGTAGGGCTTAAAATTGGGTATTTTGTATTTGAGCATGATTTAATAAATTGGATGTTTGAGCATGCTTATATATGTTATATTGAAGATTGATTTGATCAATTTCAACAAAATATGATTGGAACATTTTCCCCAATTTTTATGAGTTGGCCGAATGGGTTTGTGATTTTGGATTCTTGGAATTTTTTTTGATTTGATTCATTGGATGAGTTAGAATCATGTAGGATGATGTTAATTTAGACGAATTGGATTGGATTTTGAATTGACATAAATCCCCCAAATTTTCACCTTGGCCGAATTGGAATTATGCCCTAATGTCTTGGTATTTTTGATTTATGACATTGGATGTGTATGAAATCATTTAGGATGTTGATTTAATGTCGATTGTGGGTTCGATTGGATTGAAACCAAATCGGACACAAAATCCCTCCTTGGCCGAGAGCATTAAGCATGTAAATGGGTTTGATTTTTCATTTGTGTGTTGGACATATAATAATGAATTGAGTATGATTAATTGGACTAATTTAGTGTTTTGGAAATGTTGATTTAGTTGATTAATCATGTAATGCACTTTAGGTAATTAAATTGCGGAATTGGATTTATGTAATTTAATTATTTGAGGCCTTAAATTGGGATTTGGGCTTTAATGTTGTATTGGGCTTATTGGGCTTGATTTATCAAGTTGGGTTTAGGCCAAATGGATTGGATCCAATTGGGCCCAAAACCTTAACCATAAAGCCCAAATGCGACTAATGAACCTTTAAAGTTCAATTGGGCCTAATGGGCCAAGATTGATTTATGGGCTTATGGGGTAAATCCCGGATTGGACTTTGGTTATCGGTTTGATCCGAGTTGACCAAAAGTCCACGCCTTAAGAAATCAATTAAAAGCCCATTGGACTTTAATTGAATTGACGTTGGACGTTAATCGGTCTTTGAGACGCGTTACGATTAAATTTGGAATTTAAATCGTAAAAGGTTTATTAAAAAAAGTGTAATATTTGATTTGGAATTGAATAATGAATTAGTATTAAATACATGTTAAATTTGATTTAATGATGTAGTTTAATTTAATTCATGAATTCGTACTTTAAGTACTTATTCGCAAAAACGAGTTTGACTCGAACAAAATCAAATCGTTGTTTGAACATTGGATGATCACTTAATTATCAGATTAATTAATTTGATTAGATTGATTGATAGCATGCTTTTGTGTGAATACGTGGTTGTGTTGAATGAATAATGTATATCGGATGGATATTAGATGGGTGGGCAATTTTAGAAATTGTTGTAATAAATTCGATTTATTAAATTGGACCTGCGTGTCCAGCCTTATCACCTTCATTCTCTTTGTATTCTCTTCTCACCTATTCCCCTCCATGTAAATGAGGTTTCTTTAGAAGTGTAGTGTAACGGGTAGAAGTAATACAAGTGCTAGCTTGAGTGAGAAAGGGAGAGATTTGATCTAGGATCAATGTGTAAGTATCCATCCGCATATCATTATTATTTATTTTCATACTCGCTTTATTATGTATTTAGAATGCATGTTTAAGGGTGTATGATGATGAGACCTTAACAAAGATAATTAAATTGGTAGCCAATTTGCACGCGAAAAACCCTCGTTAAATATCAAGCGTTTATTTTCCTTCCATTGAGTGATTCTTACTCAAGATCCGAGATTGGCAGGGGTTGTTGGCCAAAGTCAAGCCCTTGTCCGTCGAAGATGTGTTTTAATCACGAGGCTTTGTTCCATATCGGTGTCGTGTCCAAGTTGTGGTTTGTTGGCCAAAGTCAAGACCACTTCTTGTCCATTGACATTGATTACGAAGCTTCCATGTCAATGGGTCCGCGCTTGACTGGGATCACTAGGTTTGTTGTGCCAAAGCCAAGGCCTAGTTGATTCAGAGGAAAAAGGTTAGGGTATACATTCGATGTATAGGCATATATAAGATATATGTTTGGGACTTGGATGTCCACCTACTGGATCTAGGAGTTGGATGAGATCCAATTGATCTTCGAGATCTACCTAGTTAATTATCATACAATTTGTTGGCCAAAGTCAAGATTGTGTGATATTTAACGGGATCCTAGCCCACTAGGAAACACGGTTTCCCGAGTACTCGACAGAGGGTTAGAGGCTCGACGAAAAATAGTGGGAGGCAAGTATTGAATTTGCAACATTCGTTCGAATACTCGCTAAACGCGCTCATCTATATTTTACTCGTCATATTAATCAAAAGTATTAGTTGGACTAATATTTTATGTTGTTTTAAATATATATATAGTTGGACTATATACAAACTCATTCAATATATAGTTGATTTTATAATTGGATTATAGTAATCATTAATTGAATTAAAATTATAGTTGATTAAATAATTGGATTATTGTAATCATTATAATAAATAGTACCTTATTAAATTGATTAAATAGTTGGACTATTGAAATCAAGAAAGAATTGAAAAGTTGAATATTTAAAATATATAATCCTTGGATTAAATGTTTTAAATGATTTAATTTTAATTGGGAATTAATAATAGGTTACTTTATTGGATAAAATAACTTGTTATATCTAGGCCTAATTAAGCAAATAAGTAGAGCATAAAATCTTTGGAAGATTTATGTGATGATGACTTTAGTGCTTAATTAATATACTTATCATAAATCTATCTTTAGATTTAAAAGTATTAAATTGCAATTAATAATTCTTAGAGAATTGATTTGACTATTCTAGAGGTGAAAAGTCAAAGTTTGCAATTGGGCGTGTTGCACAAGGTGCACATCGTTTCGATATTCGAAACCCAAGGCTTGGCCAAAGGTTTGTGAAATATTGAAAAGATAATTGACATATCCCAAAGTGACTACCATTTGGATATGGAAGACACGAAGGAATTAAAGAAAGGGCGAGGCTCTGACTTTAAAAATATTTGTCAAAGTTATGTTCACTACTAGTATTGAAATTGGATTTTAAATACTTAGTGTGGTACATAAAATATGTATTGATGTTCAGAATCCGCTATGAGCTGGATACTGACTTCAAGCCGAGATTTCTCTGCGAATCGGAAACGGGACGAAAGTCGCTGTTTCGACCGTAGATACCTAAGTTTAGGAACTACCCTTTGGGTATGTACTTAAATTAGGAACTGTTATAATGTAACTAGTTTGACTAGAGACATTATCTCTATATCAGTGTTTAATCCGTTGGATAAACCTTTATATTCTAGAACACTAAGTGTTTTATTATATAAAGATGATACTGAGATAAATACATTAGATGTAAATAACAGAATTTATATTTTGAATATAATAAAATCTCAAACATATAAAATGACAAATAAATAGCTCAAATTGATTTGATCAATAGAGACTTATTTGTGGCATTGTTGTCTAGGACACAATTAAACAAGACTCGTATATCCACACTTTTGAAGAGTGGGTACTAGGACTGATTTGACTATTCAAATAAGGTCTGCGAATCTAGTTTATTAGGTAAAGTACCTAAAATACTATTTACTTGGTAATAGTAAAAGGGCCACCGATCTGTTAGCCCTATTCATGGTGAAGTTAGTGGGCTCATATCTAGCTAGGCTAGATGTGAACATGAATATTTCATGACCTTAACGGATGTGGCATCACGTTATGGTTATGTGTTTCTTTTGAAGAACACAAATCGGAAACTTTAGAGTTTCGACACGAAGTAGAAAAACAGATCGGCTATAGTATTATTCCGCCACGGTAAGACCGTAATGGAAAATACTTAAGCAGTAAGTTTCATATGTACATGAAAGAGTACGGTATTCTTTCATATGAGGACTCCTCCCGAGACACGTCAGTTAGACGGTGTGTCCGAACTAAAACCGAATTTTGTTGGACATGATAAGGTTTATCACGAGTCGCTCTGAGCTACTGTTCCTTCAATAGGATATGTATTAACAGTGCAAAACTTATTTAGAATAAGGTTCCATATAAATCTGTTTGACAGATATCATATAGGATATGAACAGGAAAGAAACGGGGTTTCTCATTCCTATAATTTGGGTATGCCAGGCATAACGTTTGGATGATACCAAACTAAGAACCCAAATTGGATAAGTGCCAATATAGGTTATCCTAAGGGAAACCTTAAGTATAGTACTTATAAATCTCACATGAGAACAATGTGATTGTTGCTCACCATGCGGTTTTTCCTGAGAGGAATACCGATATGCAGTGGTCAGTGGGAGGATAGTGATACTCGATGAAAATCGGAGTAATACTGTTCAAGGCACGAAGTCCTTAATGGAACACAAATAGTTCATCTATGATGAATCTGTACCATTAATCTTCAAATACACAAGAACTTCGTAGATCGGATAGAGTCAGAAAACAACCTAGGGTATGGGTTTCTGATCTAACCCCTCATAAAGATGTCAATCTTATGAAGGTATATCCACCGACTACGTTTTGAGGAAGTGATACGAGGTATCGACTCCCTATTATGGCAAAGTGCCATGAGTCCGAAATGGATTCCATGTATAACAACTATTTTGGATACTAGTTGTTGTACCACAAGGCATTGTGCCTATTGGTACATTAAACGTCTTCAAGGAAGACATACATGGAAGGCAACATACCAACGTACAAAGCTGGGCTTTTGACGGAAAGGTATCGTTATCAACATTGTGTTAATAACGGTTCAACCTTTTACCTGTTGCCATGGTAAATCCATTTTGAAGATGCTTGTTGATAACTGCGTATTTCATTTATGAAATGTGTCAGTTACAGATCAAAATCGCTTTCCTGAAAAGGAAACCTTTTGGAGGATGTTTACAACATCCTGACGATTTTGTATAACCGACAAACAAGGTTTGCGGGTTATTCGATCCATGTTTGGATTGAAGCAAGCATAAGGTTCTTGGAACTGTCGTTTTGAAATAATCATAATGGTTTATGATTTGACTCAAAACGAAATAATTCTTGTGTATATATAGGAGAGTTAGTGGGAGGGCACTGACAATGAAATTCCCATAAAGCAATTGGTGAAAGCTTGGCTTTCATAGATATTCTTTCAATAGAAATTCTCCGTAGAATTCTGGGGAGTAACAACCTTTATTCAAGGAATAAAGATCTACTGGGATAGATTTGGAGTTGTTAACACTCTCTGGGAATTGTACATTTAAAATGTACTTGATAGGGTGTCTCATACGCTTCGAGCATATGGAGTCACAGATCAGGTCAATCCAAGTGATAGTCACTGGATTGAATTAAGAACATCTGTTAGTATCTCAGAGAACTAAAGATGCTGTCTTAAACTATGGAGAAGGAGAACTTGAAGTGACTGGGATCACTGCTGCAAGTTTCCAAACAATTAAATACTACGGTACTATAAAGTTTGAATAACGGGACAGTGAGCTGGAAATCTTCCAAGCAAGATAACTGTTGCCGAATAAACAACAAATGCGGATTATTGCTGCAGCTGAGGCAGCAATAGAAGCCATTTGGATCGAAAATAAATCTAATTAGATTAGATATAGTTCTGTTAGCAGCTGAGCTAGGCGTCAGCACAGCTAAGGAATTAAAGGTCTCATCGACGATCCAGATATATACTTCTATATCATCTGATTCGTTCGGATCATACATCGTGGCGATGTGATGATCGTATAAATCGCGTCAAACGATAATCAAACAAATCCGCTGACGAAAACCTTTCCTCAGCAATTTGAGCGAACCGTACATAGTTCGGGTGTGGACACTTGAGTGACTGGCTATGTGCCAAGTGGGAGATTGTTGGACAAAATGACCCATAGCGTCACTATTTGCACAGATCATTGTGTTGTTGTAGCAAATTAACTATGTGACAAGGAAATTGCACTCTCATCATTTGTGATTAGATCACCATAGATATATAAATGAAGAGAGGTCCCTATGATTAGTTCCTGGACTGAGAATGATATGAGACAGTATCAGTCCCCGAAGGATTAATCATTAAATATCCCTAGCCGGAGTATTATCGAGACTGGACATCGATAATGCGGAATAGGCTAGTATTGCACTTGTGTGCGTTGTGAGGGCACAACGACATAGTTCTCATATATATAAGTATTGGATACTTATGCAAGTGCGATAGGAGGTCGTGTTTCACCGATGGTACGGGAAACAGCTTCGCTCTGGATAGACCCTTCGGAATCCCATTGGTATTATGACTATGTGTCTATGGGAGGCCGAAATCAAGGTAGGTGTGTATAGTCTTAACCTGTGAGACTTACATCGCTAATACTTACGATAATCGATAGACTTTGGTCTTGGTGGTACAGGCTTTAACCGGTTCTGCGTACACCACTTCTGGGTTTATCAGAGAGTCGTAGTGTATTGGGTGTGATGTCAAGACGGAAGTATCACTTCAGTCATAGTGGAGATGATGTCACGCAGGATACGGTACTAGTGCTCTTGAGTGTTGCGCAACCAATCGGGATATTGTGACCAGGTCATAACTATCCGATTATAGAGACTATGTTACCAGACATCCGATATGTGCTTCGGACGGGGCAGACACTTATCCAGCCCCAGCCCTAGCACGTGACTATCCGATACTGGGCCGATGCACACAATACAATCGTATACTACGCTTGATACAGATCTTAATATTCTTAATGGATATGTCCGGAGAATTGGGTAGACTTGGTGCTTTGCTAGGAGTCGACCTTGTCTCGTAAATCGGTAGAACGTAGTACTTGGTACGTACGTGATTCGGATACTCCGACGACCGTATTTACTGCCAACTTATCCGGGGATCTCATGGGTCGCTTCCCGATAATCCACCGATGACGCATAACTCGCACTCTTAAATAATCTGGGATTATATAGAAGAGAGAGAAAATTAATCTAGGATTAATTACGGAGATATTTTTATCTAGGATAAAATATCGTCTAGAGAGAGATAACGATTAATTTGGAATTAATCGGTAAATTAATATATTCGATATATTAAACGAAATTAGATTTCGACGCGGAATTAAAATTAGATTTTAATTCGGGCGAACGAATTAATTTAGAATTAATTCGTTAGCGACGTGAATAGTGAATTCGCTAGGCGTAATCATTTAATTACGACGCGACGGAAAAATCGTTAATTTGGAATTAGCGAACCCGAGCCCGAGTGTGATTGCGAGCGCATTCGTATTTCGAATTCGAGTGCGGCAACGCAAGTCACATCAAGCGTCAAATCATTCGTCACATCAAGCGTCAAATCAAATGTCACTTTGAGTGATGTGATTGATGATGTGATTGATTGATTGATTGAAAGACTTACATCAAGCACTTTAATAAAGTGAAATGAATAGTTGATGTAAGTAGGTGTAATAGTGTTTGGAGGAAAATCATTTACTTTTGGTTTTATTTAATCATTAAGTAAATGGTTTTTAATTTTTTTTCTTGGAAATTATATAAAGCATTTTTGGAAAATGCTTCACCAACCTTTTACACATTTTTCATTTCTCTATTTTCTCACCAAAACTCACGCCCAAGGGGCATTATTTTCTCTTCTACACAGCTCACTGCCGTGAGCTTCAAGGGAGGCAAGAGTGGTTTTCATGGTGAAAAATCAAGTGCTAGCACACTTGCGAGTATTGCGAAGGTGTTAGGGAGGTTCACCCATGAGGCGGGACTCATCCGACGAGTTTGGAGCTTCGAAATGAACCCGAAACTGCCCAAACCAGTGAAGGCGAACTGCTGCAGTGGCGCGCACAAAACAGTGAGCTTTGTGGCTTCATCGTCTTCAAATCGACTCAACCGATCGATGTAAGTATTCCGCTATCTTCGTTGGTGTATTCACGCATGTTTTTTCATTGCTTGTTTGATGATTGGGACCTAGATAATAACCAACAGATGATATGGTTAGTATACTTGGTATTAAACGATGCTAACGTGCTTGCGTGAACAATGCATGAACTAATTCTAATAAGAGAAACTTAAAGCGCCCTTATATAATCATTAGCGACTCGAGATGCTATTCTAGCTAAGCTACTCATGATTCATACACGTGCCATGACATTCCTATAACATATCATCAAGAAGTCATTCTAACATGGCTGCTAACACACCCAACGACCAAATCAATATGCTCAACTCTTATTGGTCATCTCACAACACCTCCATCAACATCATCGGCTGCCATATCTCACGGAAAACCTCACCACTACAACATCATCGCCTTTAGCCAAGGAAGCTCATATTCGCTCAAGCTTACCCAAGGATAAACTATGGCAAATATCAAAAGTTAAGCATATTCAATGCATAATCACCCTTTAACATGCTATCTCAAACTGTACCCAACACATCAATGTGTTATCACCTTGAATCACACTAGCCTAAACTCAAAATCATGATAATCATCATCAATCTTGCTAAATCTATACTCAAATCAACAATATCATGTAACTTGAACATGGACCTTGTTTGGGTTTCATGGGTTCTTACAAACACCCAGCGTAAGTTCTAACCCATCTAAAATTTTACACAATCCATGAAAATAATTTTACATCTATGCATGATTAGCCTCATAATACACTCTACCATGATATCATTGGTCATGCTTGGGTCTACTAGATGAGCTTGAAAATCATGAAGAAATGCACTCTGAAAGCTAAATAGGGGATGAGAAGCTTACCTTGCTTCAATAGCTCTTGAAAATGGAAGAGATTACACTCTTAAGCTTGCTAAAATGTGCCAAAATGGAAGGGTGGCCAAGCTTTAGCATGAGGTTGAAGAAGATGAATGGGGGTATGTATATATTTATAGAAGGCCCCAAATTCTAGAGTGTTTTGACTTAATTTTGGGGTAAAAATCGCAAGGCCGTTCCAACGCAACTCAAACGCCACACGAACGCCATACACACTTGAACATTTCTGGTGACTCCTTTTAAACGGTCTCTCTAATGTAAGACGAGCACGAAATATAGAGCTCGTATACTCGTTCGAATGCTCTAACAAACTCCTCTTGAATGTGAGTCCTCTGGGGAATATCGTTCGAACGTATGAAAGAATGCATCACGAACGTGAGCTGAGCTTTATTCGAATGCTAATACGAACGCACCACAATCTCCAATTTTTACAATACAAACTTTACTACTCAAGTGAACTTGACCTAATACGAGGTTGTTAACACGAGGATCCAACCATGTCTATAATTACTTGTCGTACAAACGGGGTGTTACATTCTTCCCCCTTTAAATAAGATTCATCCTCGAATCAGCTCAAAGGTTAAGCTTCTGAATTTACC
The DNA here is from genome assembly GCA_019454045.1 of Zanthoxylum bungeanum. Taxonomy (NCBI): domain Eukaryota; kingdom Viridiplantae; phylum Streptophyta; class Magnoliopsida; order Sapindales; family Rutaceae; genus Zanthoxylum; species Zanthoxylum bungeanum. The sequence continues at coordinate 93,278 of SKCR01028280.1, read as the reverse complement.
TTGAAATGAGAACACACGGGGCTCTACTGCTACATAGCATCACCAGATTCATACGCTGCTTCTTGATCCCAACAATGCCACCCACTGACTGCTACTAATAGAACTTCCTTGGTTTATATTTACTTAACTTGTTCTTCCACTATGGTCTTAGAGAGTTCATGACACTACATGTCCTATCTGATTTCTATGAACTGAAGCTCTAATAATTGATAATCGTCTTGCTGGTACTTTCTGAATATGGAAACATGGCTTACACAATGGATCTTGTCTAATGTGATATGAAAGGTGTAACTTGAACTGAGGCTATAGGCTTAACTTGAGTATGTAATGCATGAGCTAGGAAAATTTAACATGAGTTAGAAACATATATATATTTATAATCTGAAAATCTCTACTGAAATTTTGAACTATAGCTTTAACATGGACTGGAAACTGAATCATGAACTGAAGACGTGATCGTGAACTGAAACTGTAGTGCTGACATGAATAGTAATCTGTATAGAACTTGAATCTACTCTGAGCTTTTCTTATCTTGTCTTAAGTCAACTTGTTTAGACAACTGAGTCTGTAACTAAGCCTGGACCTAGGATCTTGTCTTCAACTTCCTGATCTGACCGGCACGAGATCTATACTAACGTTCATATATGGCCTTGATTGGGGCAGTCTGAAGTCTTGAGTGATAACTGCTGACCTCAACTGCCTCCGTAGCCTAAGGCACTAGCCAAGATACGTTTCCTTAGGTATGTATGGCTTTTCCCAAGTGACCCAAGGTCTAAGACTGAAACCTGCATTGAGCTATAGTTGTATATCTAGTACATGTCAATCTCACTGTCAAAACTTGGAAGTGAATAGTGAGTCTCGACCGTAGGTGATAAAAGTTGAAACTCCATGCTATGACTATATTGCATAAACACAAACATACCAAGTTGTAGCGATCGTGGACTAGATTGAAAGAAATATATTGGTAGGGAAGCCTATCTACTATATTCTGGATGGAACCATAACTCATTTGGTTTTATGGCATATCCACCAGGAGAGTTGTGGCTTACAACTCTGATTCCACTTCGGAATATATAGTCAGTAAGGCGTTTCCATGTTTCTCTGATGCTCTGATATAATTCTACTGACAGATCAAATACCTGAATCACTAGTATACAATGTCCTTACTCCTGCCTCTACCCCGCTTCATACATGAAACATCTTGTCAAAGGTGGGCATGTCGTGAAATAAAATACATGAACTATGTTGAATAGCTTTTCCTACAGGTCTAAGACTTGGTGGAATAACACTTGTCCTGAACCTAAGGAGTCCACTAACATGTATCTTATAACTATTGTCATACTGTTCTTCCTTTTACGACCTCTGAGTGAAAAGGTTCAATTCCCAAACCTCCTAAGTCGTGCCCAACATTCCACGACCTGATTGTACGTGAATAGTTATTACTGCTAGATTTGATAATTGAGATTCGCACCTTATTGCTCCTATGCGTCTGCTTCTGCTTGTCTAGTACTCATATGTTTGCTGTTATGGGGATAATCTAACCGTGAATTTCCTGCCGGAGACATCAGTAACTCCAAAAACCTTCTCTTGATAACTATGGGTCGAGCAACGATATTCTTCCAACAACTCCACCCAACATCCTACCTGCACTTATCTCTTCTCTGTCTTGCACTGAGTGTAAGGCTTCAGTTATCTCTCACCATGACAACTCCTTCATCCTTATACGACAAATATGACTTCTATCCTCTTCCAGTCACGCATACGGTATTTCCATTCGTACCCTCTATCCTTATAGAACATAGTGTAATAACCCGTAAAATTTTATTCGGAGTTAGTTGATTTTCCCGGGTTGGTCCGGTATTGACAAAAGCTTTCTCTGATTTAAGTAAGACTATTAGTTAATAAAAAAATCTATAGGCAAATTTTGTGGGTATATCTTATATGTCATTGTTTTCTCCTTAAAAAAAGATGAGTGATGTAGGATTAATTGCATTATATAGAGAAAATATCTAGACTATATAATATTTTATTATTATTATTAGTTATCTAGACTTTTCTTTGTTAGCTTTAAAAGTTTAAGCTTCCTTTTTCTCACCACTCATTCACGAATTTCCCTTTCTTCCCTTTCCTTCTCAAGATGCCAAGCTAGCAAAGGGAAATGAAATTTTCTTACACTATTTTTGCTTCATAAATCTGATTTGAATATACCATGATGACTATATATGTGTGGGGACTCTAACCATGCGCCCCTAAGCCTACAGCTGGTATCCATCTTCTATGATCTGAACACTTGGAATCTGGAATCTATGCCAACCATGGTAATCTATGGTTCCTGCAACAATAGATCAAAATGCCAAGAAGCAGATGGAATAAAAGGCTTTCACACGAATCAAAACGCCAAGAAGCAGATGGGACAAAAGGCAATCACATGGATCAAAAAGCTAAGAAGCAGATGGAACAAAAGGCCATCATACAAATCAAAATTCCAAGAAGCAGATGGAAGAAAAGCCCAGCAGACATATAAAAATGCCATCATACCAAAATGCCAAGAAACAGATAGAAGAGAAGCTCATCACATGGATAAAAAATGCCTTCACACAGATCAAAATGCCAAGAAGCAGATGGAAGAAAAACCCATCACACGGATCAAAATACCATCAGATGGATCAAAATGCCAAAAAAGAGATAAAATAAAAGGCAATCACACGATCAAAATACCAAGAAGCAGATGGAAGAAAGCTTATCACACAGACCATCACATAGATCAAAATTCCAACAAACAGGTGGAACAAAAAGCCATCAGTCAGATCAAAATGCCAAGAAACAGATGGAGAAAAATGCCTTCATGTGAATCAAAAATCCAGCAAAAGCCATAAGCAGATGAAACAAAAGGCCATCACATGAATCTGAATGCCAAAAAGCAAATGAAAGAAAAGCCCATCAGATGGATAAAAATGCCAAGAAGCATATGGAGGAAAATGCCATCACATGGATCAAAATGTCAGCAAAGAAAGAAGCAGATGGCCGGAGCAAAAGGCCATCAAAAGAATCAAAACGCCACCAAAGACAGAAGCATATTGAACAAAAGGCCATCAGTATGACCAAAATTCCATTATCCCAAAAGAAGAACACTCGAGCGGATCAAAATATCGCTGAAGACAGTAAGTAACTCTAGAGCATCTTAGATGGACCAAAATACCATCAACAGAAAGAAAACTCCTGAGCAGATCAAAATGCCACTAAAGATAATAAGTAACTACAACATATATCAGATGCACCAAAACTCCATCAGCCGAAAGAAATGTAACACTCGTCCCTTTAGGTAGGGTATGGGTGGCACAAAGACAGATGTGATATTTTCTGGTATCGGAGCTCTAGTCCCCTTAGGTAGGGTAGGGGTGACAAGAAAATCTCGGGCAGATCAAAATACCGCTCGAAATAATAAATGGACCAAAATACCATAATCCGAGTTAAAGAACTCCCAAGAAGATCAAAATATCGCTAAAAAACATCTCAGATGGATCAAAATACCATCATCCCAAAAAAAGAACTCCCGGATGGATCAAAATATCGCTCAAGTTAACCAGTTAACCTAACATCTCATGTGGACCAAAATGCCATCAAATATCAATCAACAAACAAAATAACCACTACTAGTCCAGGTAAGCCTAGTGAGGCCCGATGAACCTGGTAAGTAAAAATACATACATGACTTTGATAGACTTGTCACCGTCACATACTGTACAAGCCTACCAAAGTAGGGGTGACTCTGGCCTTTGCATTTTCAGACATAGCCTGATGATGAGTCTCTTACGGGGACACTCTCTAAAAGTTGAGGAATTGCAATGGTGAATACTAGGAATGAAATGAACTCCAATGAACCTAGAAAATATAGCCAAAAGCCAACCGAACATCACTTATGTCCGACCTGTTTTCTATTTGACCAGAACATCCTGTCGGATATACCTTTAAAACCCTAATTTCGGTCGGACATGATACAACTGTTAGTGAACAAGCATATTGTTAGTTACTAAAGTTAAATGATGTGATTACGTCCAGTAGAACATATAATTCAAATCAAATATCCGACCGAAAAAATATCAAACTGTCAACACATGTGAATAAATTAAAATAGCTGGAATATCCGACCAACGGTACATCCGAAACCATACATCCGTTCTAGTTGTGTCTAACGTTTTCATTGTCAGTCACTAAGGTCAGACTGGTGAATGAGAGGGCGATAATTTTTGAGAAAAGACTGGAACTCTGATCTAAAAACACCATGCCATATCGTGATCCTGCAAATTTAGAGAGAAAAAACCGTGAAAAGTGTTGGGGTTTTAGCGCGAGCGCAGCAGAAGCTCGCAGTTCAGGTGAAATCGTAAATTTAAAACTTTTTAAATTACCAAATAAATTATTCAATATCAAATATGAATAATTTATTCATATTTCACCTAAACATATTTATTCGATATCAAATAACGACATAAATAGCTAAGGAATATCGCGAAATTTTTACGAAAACGTTTTTCCGTAAAATGGCATAAAATATGATTTTGTCCGAACCGACCAACCAACACACATGGGGGCTGCCTAGGTCAGCTCCAATGGTACTTGGGCAGTTCATGAGCTGCCCAAACATTGGCCAATTCACTGTTTGGACAACAGACACCCGGTAAGCCCGAAACTCACCCGATAACGCCGTTTTTCACCGTTTTCGAATATTTCAACTCCGAAATAATTTCCGCCAATTATTCCAATGCCCAAAACACATCCAACACATTTATAAAACATACTTTTCATCACCAAAAATACAGAATTTCCAGATCTGATTTTTGTAACAAAAATATCATTTTTCATGCTTTAAATCTAATTTTCTCAACATTAATCATATCAACATTAACACCAACCAAAGCCACCACCTATGAAGAACTCAAGAAAAATTATAGGAGTTACAAGAGTGGTCATAACACTCTAGAATGGCAACAAATCATCAAATGACAAAATTGAATCAATATTACACTAATATCATCCAATCCAACTTCATACATGCATCTAGCCTCCAAATCCATCCTCCAAATCAAAAAAACCCCAAAATATAAGAAAGGAAGAAACCCTAGAACTATTCTAGATATTCAAGAATAAGAAAAAAACTTTATAAGTTTAAGATTATTGAAGATTACCTTGAAATCTTGTAATTTCCTTAAACTTTTTCTTGAATTTCTTCACTTTCTTCAAGAAAATTTTGAGGGATTTTTATGGAGATGGGTTCTACCATGGAGTCTTAAAAATGAAGAAAACAAAATTTTTCAACTTTAAATACAAGGGTAAACCGACTTAGGGAAGTAAAGAAGGGCAATTTGGTCATTTTTTAATCTAATTAAATAATAATAATCTTTAAGTTAACAAATCCAATTTGTAAACTTTAAGCTTAATAAAACCATGCCACATGTAACCAATAATAATCAAACAAATTGCATAACAATTATGTAATATTGAAATAATTTAATTATCTAGATATTTAACATTTAAACATCTAAATAATTAATTAATGCGATTATTATTATATATGTATTTTTATTTACATTAAATAACAAATACATATATTAATAGCATGTGTCAAAATCTCATTTGACAAATAATTAATATGTATCAAATCAAATTATATATTAAATATAAATACATATTAATTATCAATTGACCGAAATGCCTTTAATACATGTATTTTCGTTTAACTGTTTAAACGACTCAAATTAACTCATTTAATCCGGTGAAGTATTACGAATAATCCAAATTATTCATAACGCGTTGCCCAAGTGCTCAACGAGTACACTTCATATTGTGGGACTCTTTAAGTTTAGGTTTATCCGTCACGAAATCCAATTTCGTGTCCATAATTCACCCACTCGTAAATTATGACGACCACGGATAATCTCGCTAAACTATTCAAGTCGAGGTCATTACATACGTATAATCCTTCTGTCATAGGCTATCCATATTATACCTGAGATATAAATAAGAACTTCAAATCCTTATGGTATAATATAGTCGACTTTCAAATTTATGAACTCTAAATAACACTCGGAACTCACTTCCGAAGTTATACCACGACCATGGTGTTGGGAAGTGGCCGCGAGTGAGCAGCGGAAAATCAAAATTATTATGCCGCTATCACTTTGCCCAAGACCCATTTGTTTTGATTATTCTACAAGCCTAGGCATGTTACTATATATTCTAAGCATAAAAACTCATAAAAAATGCAAAGAACATAAACCTAAACATGCTAACTATCATAAGAACTCTAATTAAAATAAAGAAAGAAAAAGACTTACTTGAACCGAAGACTCCTCCAGTCCTCCCTCCAATCTACAAGCTTTTCTCGAACTCAGCAAGCTCTTCCACGTTCCAAAGAGCCACCCAAGTGTGTGGCCTCCAAAGATGCACACACCAAAGCCAAAACTCAACGGCAAGACTACGCCTTGAGTGCACGGGTATTTTGCCCTTGGTGCTAGCCTAGGCAAATACCTCAAAACTTTTAACTCGAGGTTCCTCTAGTCAATTAGACTTAAGGATCCTCAAAATCAGTGGCTTACTCTTAAACTTTAGAGTTGCTCACTTATATAAACCCAAGATATGAAAGGTTTGGTGCAAAAATTTGTGAAGAATTCTTTGGGTTTATATAGTGCTCCAAAGACAACAAAATTAATTAAGAATCCGATGTGGGATAAAAGCTAATTTAATCTTAGCCATTGGATCTTAATTTAGTGGTTTAATGAGATTATAAAACCCTAATAAGAGTTTGGGCCGAATTGGAATTCAAAACAAATAACAAATTTTTTTTACTATATCATGTTACTATTCATATGATAGTATTTTTTTTATTCCAATTCCCAAAGTGCCCCCATCGTCATTCACCAATCCCTAAGCCACTATGGAACCTCATAAATGATCTGTTCAATAATTAAACACATTGAACCATTTATGAACAATTCCTACAGCAATCATATATGCTGTTATATTGTACTGTGCACTGTTAACCATTGATTTCGACTTTGTTGTGTGTGACCTTTTGGGTTCCCCTCAAGTTGGACATGAAATGAATCGTGATAATTTAATCGAACATAAATTATCCTCCGATCAGATGGTCGTTCGATTTCAATGACCAAGGTTGACATCTAGCAACATGCCAAGGCCCCCAAATGAGAAGGAAAGATATATATACCCATTCTGTATGCGATTTACATATGATACGGTCCCTCGCCTCACTGTATCCCCACCTATTGACCTAGGGTACGGAAAGTGTCTACCCATATGGTCAAATGTATGATGTTGATAGTGTCATGAATCGTGCTAACCCAAGAATCTCACATGATTCTTCCGTTGTGGCCACAGTCTCAAGCACTGATCACACATATCAACCCGCGAACTGGAATACTACTCTTATAAGAAAATATTATCCGAGAGAGTGGCGATTCTCTGTTGTATCTTTACAAACTTCATGTGTTTCAACAAATGACCCAATCATACCCTTATGACCAGATCTTTTGAACCGGGGAAGGAGAATGTCAAAGTTATTTGATCCACACATAAGATTGTAAAGACCTCAAGTCTAAGGACTAGTCATATAATCGATACATGAAAGTTCTCACAGACACATGGGATAAACACTCCATATGAAAACTTTCGGTCAGTTCGATGGACACGAGCAACTCATGCATCCATGTGATACACCAAGCGGACGGATCTCGCTAGTAGCCTATGAGATCGGCTACCCACCCCACTTAAGGGCAGATCATATCATCATGCTAGTCTCTCCGCTTTGTGAACGCCCAGATTATTCACAAAACTATGACTAGGAACATTTAAGAGTAATGATTCTCATAAGGCGTGGAAGCCATCGTCTTATTACTCCAAGGGCTTTATTACAGTGTTGATGATTCATATAAGTTATGTAAGACACGTATAATAAAGATTGACATTTTATTAATTAATGAAAATATTACAAATACATGTACATATAGCCCATCCACAAGTTGGGTATAGGGCATATCCCTAACAATCTCCCACTTGCACTATAGCCAACTAGTATGAATCTGGACACCATACTCTCGGGTGTGCCTATCATGCTTTTGTTGAGTCAGCCCTTTAGTCAGAGAATCTGCAAGATTATCTTCTGTGGGTATTTTCTCTATAATAACTTCTTTTCTCTCAACAATCTCTCTGATGAGATGAAATCGCCCGAGTACATGCTTGGATTTCTGGTAGGACCTTGGTTCATTTGATTGAGAAATGGCGCCCGTGTTGTCACAGTACATCATGACGCCATTCTTTATCGCGGGAAGCACTTCCAGCTCTGTGATGAACTTCTTTATCCAGACTGCTTCTTTAGCTGCCTCAGATATTGCAATATACTCGGCTTCAGTGGTGGAGTCCGCTGTAGTTGACTACTTTGAGCTTTTCCAACTGAAAGCACCGCCATTCAAAGTAAACAGATATCCTGTTTATGATCTGCTGTCATCCCTATCGGTCTGAAAGCTCGCATCACAGTAACCAATGACTTTAATCTCAGAACAATCTCCGTATGTCAAAAATACATCCATAGTTCTTCTCAGATACTTGAGGATTGTTTTGATAGCTGCCCAGTGTTACTCACCAGAATTTGCCTGATACCTGCTCGTTATGCTAAGAGTATAAGAGACATCAGGTCTTATACATAGCATGGTGTACATGATCGATCCTTTTGCTGAAGCATAAGGGATCCTACTCATACGCTCTCTATCTGAATGAGTATGTGGACATTGCTTCTTAGATAATTTGATTCCATGACAAGTAGGTAAATGACCTCTTTTGGAATCTTCCATTTTGAATCTTTTCAAAACTTAATCTATGTACGTAGATTGAGAAAGTCCTAACAACCTCTTAGATCTATTACGGTAGATCTTAATACCGAGGATGTAGGTTGCTTCTCCCAAATCTTTCATGGAGAAATTCTGAGATAACCATTGCTTGGTGGCTTGCATAATGGGAATATCATTACCGATGATTAATATGTCATCGACATATAATACAAAAAATACAACAGCACTCCCACTACTTTTCTTTTAAACACAAGACTCGTATACATTTTTGATGAAGTCAAATTCTTTGATTGTCTCATCAAATCGTATATTCCAACTTCTGGAGGCTTGCTTGAGTCCATAAATGGATCGTTTAAGCTTGCATACTTTATTATGATCATCCTTAGATGCAAACCTCTCAGGTTGTGTCATATAGACTTCCTCTACGAGGTTCCCATTAAGGAAAGCTGTTTTGACATCCATCTGCCAAATCTCATAATCAAAGTGTGCAGCTAGTGCCAGTAAAATTCGAATGGACTTTATCATTGCAACAGGCGAGAAGGTTTCGTCATAGTCAATTCCTTGGATTTGTCTATAACCTTTCGCCACCAACCTAGCCTTATAGGTTTGGATGTTGCCTTCTGCATCAGTTTTACGCTTGTAAATCCACTTGCAGCCTATAGGTTTTATCCCTTCAGGTGCATCTACCAAGTCCAAGACTTGATTATGATATATAGAGTCTATTTCGGATTTCATGGCCTCAAGCCACTTGACTGAATCAATGTCACGCATTGTTTCATCATAACTGGTGGGATCATCATTATCAATGACCTGATCATGTTTCTCATCAATATAGAAACCATATCTTTCAGGCTCATGTCTTTCCCTACCAGACCTTCTGAGTTCATAACCTTGTGGTTGTTCCGTCGCTACCCTTTTGAGGGGCCTGGGGTTTAGTTATATGTTAGTTTGTTCTTGTCGTACCTCATCGAGGTCAAGTCTACTGCCACTATATTTCTTGAGAAGGAATTCATTCTCTAGAAATTTAGCATTTCGTGAGACAAATGTTCTTTGTTCATTTGGGACATAGAACACGTATGCTCTTGAGTTCAAGGCATATCCTACAAACTTACATTTAACTGGCATGTCATCCAATTTGTTCGTTTGTGTGAGCTTGACATATGCGTCACATCCCCAAATTCTTAGATAACTAAGACAATGACGTTTCCCAGACCATAACTCATATGGTGTTTGACTAACTGTCTTGGAAGGAACTTGGTTTAGTATTAGTGTTGCAGTTTCTAAAGCAAGACCCCAAAATGAAAGAGGTAGATCCGTGTCTGGCATCATTGATCGGACGATATCTAATAATGTCTGATTTATCATTTCGGAGACCCCATTATGCTGTGGAGTTCCCGGAGGAGTCCACTGGGAAACAATGCCATTTTCTCTCAAGTAATCTTGAAATTCGTCGCTTCAGTATTCACCACCCTTAGTGACTTAATACTTTTATTAAGCTGGTTTTCTACTTCAGCTTTGAAGACTTTGAATTTCTCAAAGGCTTCAGATTTGTACCGCATAAGGTACACATACCCATATCGCGAGTGATCATCGATAAAGGTAATGAAGTAGGAGAATCCACCTCTAGCGGTGACTGACATTGGTCCGCATACATAAGAGTGTATGAGTTCTAATATCTCCGCGACACGCTGTCCTTTACCTTTGAAGGGTAATTTGGTCATTTTACCAAGTAAACAAGACTCACAAGTTCCATAAGGTTCATATTTGAAGGGTCTGAAATTCCCATCCTTATGTAGCTTAGTTAATCTTGTTTCATTGATATGACCTAAGCAACTGTGCCATAGAAGTGATTCATTGAGATTATTCGAGTTAACGTTGTATATATTAGATGTTGAACATTATTTGTTAGTTTGTAAGACATAGATACCATTATTCAAAATACCATATCCATATTTTATTTCATTGAAATAAATAGAACATTCATTACAACTTATTAGGCACGAAAAGCCTTTATTACATAAAGAAGAAATTGAAATGATGTTCTTTACTAGAGAAGGTACATAAACACAATCTTCTAAGTCTAAAACTAAACCATTCGGAAAAACTAATGAATAAGTCCCCACGCACAATGCAGCCAGTTTTGCTCAATTACCCATGCGTAAGTCAACCTCCCCATGACGGAGTCTCATACTATTTCTTAGGTCCTGCACATTGTTACACAAGTGAGTCCCATAACCGGTGTCAAACACCCAAGTAGAAGGTTCAGAGTTTTGAGAATATAGTTCATCATATACAACATAACTGAAGCATTGGGCTTCTTGGCCTCTTGGGCTTCCCTAGCTTCCTTGGCTTTCAAGGATTTGTAGTCTTTCTTCCAATGACCATTCTTTCCACAAAAGAAACATTTCCCTTTTCCCTTTTTCTTCTCCACCTTACCATTGGGCTTTAGGTGATCTGGAGCCTTGTCATTGCCCTTATTTTCTTTGGGCCTCGTGGCTTCAGGTCCGTACCCGTAAGCATGACGGAGGTTTTAAGCTCCGATTTCAAGTCATTCTCTGCTTGCTTTATCAGATTGTGCAATTCCGCTAAAGTAGTTTCTTTATCAGACAGATGAAACTGCATAATAAAGTTAGAGAATTCTTTTGGTAAGGACTGAAGAATCAGATCGTGACCTATCTCATGATCCATAATGAACCCGAGGTTGGCCAATTTTTCAATATGGCCAATCATCTTAAGCACATGTCCACTAACAGATCCCTCCTTATACCTTGTTTGGAATAAGACACATGACACTTGGAATTTCACGGTATGAACGGAAGTTGCATACAACTCCTTCAAGTGAAAGATGATGGTTTGAGCATCCATATCTTCGTGAGCTTTCTGAAGTTCGTCCGACATAGAGCCAAGCATTATGCAAACTGCTTGCTCATCATCATCGACGTGTTTCTTCCAAGCATCAAATGTATCTTGGTCAGCATCTTCTGCGGGTTTAGGGGGAAATGGTCTTTCAAGAACATAGAAAATCTTTTCTTGTCGTAAGACAATTTTAAGGTTTCTAGACCAGTCATTGTAGTTGTCCCCTTTGAGCTTATGCTAATCAAGGATGGAACGAAGTGATACTCTGTTTGCCATTTGAATGTTTGTGAAATATTTTAACCCACCTGTTTAAGAGAAAATGTTAAAATTAGGAATATATTTTCATTAATGTTTCATAATAACCTGGGCTTTAATATTATGAAGTTGCTCCCACTCAATTGTTTTAAAATTTTAAGCAAATCGCTTCAACCCCAATATGATGGATTTCTTGTGGGCAAGGATCCCATTATCATCATTTCATAACTCCGACTAGGGCCGGTCGTTATAAAATATGATAATTAGGTAGGTTCCCAACCAATTTATGATATAAATCACAATTCCTTGATTATTGGGTTGGGCAATCAAACATGCCATAACTTATGCTAGTTCTTGTGGACACCCAATCTTTGCCACTAAGTTATAAGACCACACCTAAGGGTCGCTGCGTCTTATGATTCAAAAAAGTCAAACCATTATCAATAGTACGATTTAGGGACAAATTAGTATTGGTCAGTCTGGTAAAGCCTAGTCCTGCCAATACGGTTTAAGCCATTTGGGTCTATACTTTACAATGGGAGGCAAATTTTAGACTTAAATTATTATTGAGGATTTTAGCAAGTTTAAGTGAATAACTGTCAAATGGATTCCTCCATTGAAAATTCCCCAAAGGGAGGGTAAAGCGAACTCTCTTAAATACCCTTAACTCTTAGGCTCTTATTGTCTTGGTGACAAGAATAAACAATAGATCCTCCAAATTATTCCAACACTTTAAATATGCTTTAAGGTAAGCTTTGAGTAAATGATTATCTAGATGTTTTCACAACTTTTCCTTTTGGCTATAAAAAGGTAGTGAGTGAAAGAAGATACCAAATCATTATCTAACTCTAGTAATACCTTTGGTTAAATTAACTTTAGTTTGGAAAGTTTTTTTAACCCCTTGGTCCCAACCCACTTGTATCTTTTATAATGTCTTTTATTATAAACAAGTGATTTATATTTATTCCCCTTGTTCCTCTAGTCAATTAGACTTAAGGATCCTCAAAATCAGTGGCTTACTCTTAAACTTTAGAGTTGCTCACTTATATAAACCCAAGATATGAAAGGTTTGGTGCAAAAATTTGTGAAGAATCCTTTGGGTTTATATAGTGCTCCAAAGACAACAAAATTAATTAAGAATCCGATGTGGGATAAAAGCTAATTTAATCTTAGCCATTGGATCTTAATTTAGTGGTTTAATGAGATTATAAAACCCTAATAAGAGTTTGGGCCGAATTAGAATTCAAAACAAATAACAAATTTTTTTTTTACTATTCAAATGAATTGTAATTTTTTTTATTCCAATTCCCAAAGTGCCCCCATCATCATTCACCAATCCCTAAGCCACTATGGAACCTTATAAATGATATGTTCAACAATTAAACACATTGAACCATTTATGAACAATTCCTACAGCAATCATATATGCTGTTATATTTGTATTGTGCACTGTTAACCATTGATTTCGACTTTGTTGTGTGTGACCTTTTGGGTTCCCCTCAAGTTGGACATGAAATGAATTGTGATAATTTAATCGAACATAAATTATCCTCCGATCAGATGGTCGTTTGATTTCAATGACCAATGTTGATATCTAGCAACATGCCAATGCCCCCAAATGAGAAGGAAAGATATATATACCCATTTGGTATGTGATTTACATATGATACGGTCCCTCGCCTCACTGTATCCCCACCTATTGACCTAGGGTACGGAAAGTGTCTACCCATATGGTCAAAGGTATGATTTTGATAGTGTTATGAATCGTGCTAACCCAAGAATCTCACATGATGCTTCCGCTGTGCCACAGTCTCAAGCACTGATCACACATATCAACCCGCGAACTGGAATACTACTCTTATAAGAAATATTATCCGAGAGAGTGGCGATTCTCTATTGTATCTTTACAAACTTCATGTGTTTCAACAAATGACCCAATCATACTCTTATGACCAGATCTTTTGAACCGGGGAAGGAGAATGTCAAAGTTATTTGATCCACACATAAGATTGTAAAGACCTCAAGTCTAAGGACTAATCATATAATCGATACATGAAAGTTCTCACAGACACATGGGATAAACACTCCATATGAAAACTTTAGCTGTCAGTTCGATGGACACGAGCAACTCATGCATCCATATGATACACCAAGCAGACGGATCTCCGCTAGTAGCCTATGAGATCGGCTACCCCACTTAAGGGCGGATCATATCATCATGCTAGTCTCTCCTCTTTGTGAACGCCCAGATTATTCACAAAACTATGACTAGGAACATTTAAGAGTAATGATTCTCATAAGGCGTGGAAGCCATCGTCTTATTACTCAAAGGGCTTTATTACAGTGTTGATGATTCATATAAGTTATATAAGACACATATAATAAAGATTGCCATTTTATTAATTAATGAAAATATTACAAATACATGTACATATAGCCTATCCACAAGTTGGGTGTAGGGCATATCCCTAATACATGGATTTAATAGATCGCAAACACGTGTAGGATACCTATGCCATGTACACAAGATTAGTGGATTTTTATCTTGATACGCATTAGATATCATGAGCATTAGTCCACACCCAACGAACAGGCGGAGGTATGATCTAAATAGATCGGTGACGTGACTGTCATCAAAGTGTGGAGGATAAATCATATATCCACTGTGGTATCTCAAGTTGAAGGACCACTATGCTTGCTCAACTCAAGAAGATTCATATTGACATTGGTGTACCATCTATTAGGAAATCTGTAGTGAGTCGTTCAGTGTTTATCAAATAAATACCTACATGTCTATACGAGTCTCCCGAGACTCATGGTTCATTGGGATAAACCATCAGACTAAGTCACGATATACAACATGTACTGGTCTCAGCGGATTTTACTAACCGACCCGTGTTAGTAAATGTTGACCAGGAACTTTATTTAAGGATATACAACTTATAGTGACGCTTCATAATGTCAATTACAAACTACGTTGTAACTGCGCACTACATTGTTAATCCTAGGGTCTTTGTCTAATATACACGTATCAATAAATCAGATTTAGTTTCAATATAATCATAATTAGATATCTAATCGTACTTAGATCGAATATATATATAAAAGACAAGAGGTGCTACCATTAAATAAGTAATATTATGGAAAAAATGAATTCTTCGTACTCATGAATCAGACATAAATACGATCCAGATTGGCACTCTGAGCACCAACCCTAACAAAACGAACCAACAAGCTCTTTGGAGTTTACCTCATTCTAACAAGCATCTAAACAGCTACCTAGGTATTCAAAGGCATCTTTCTGAGCCGGACTATAGTAAGAGGTATGACTTGATGGCACAATTCTTACTATTTTTATGTTTTGGAGTTTCTGTTCTAACACAATATCTCTTCCAGACATGCACACATCTTCGGTCAATCGATAACAATATCACGCTACATCACCGATTTGATATTTTACTCCTTCATATTTATTTTCGACTGATCATTAAATAATAATAAACATATAATTGTTTACTCTATTGTTTAGTTTATTATTATGCATGTTCTTCTATTCGCTTTATGCATGTTTTTGTGTACTTTCTGATCCACAAGGGATATCCAGGCGGATTCATCATACATCCAGTCAGACATTAATAAAATATCCAGACCTTGAGTACTAAAAAAATAAAAAATTTATCCGGCATGTCTTTTTTTACTCAGGTATTGTCATTATGTAATATTTTAGGAATATTTATCTGTTCTATTTATTGTTAATCTATTATTCATGATTGCATACTTGTATACCTTTAAATTGCTTTCGTGTGTGATATTGTATTATAAGATATTGGAAAATCTCTTTGAGCGTAAATATTATATTGGCATCAGCAATAGACCACTCTGAACCCAAATAGATTTAAGATCGAACCTTGCGAGGGGTGTAGTGCGGCCTTAAATCATTCCCACTGTCTCATACCAGACGTCTTCCTTACTGATGAAGATTACTGACAGTGGGCCCGATCCACTCTTCTCGAGTCTTTGCCCTTATCTTCACCTTTAGGATTACCTTTCTAAATCTATTATTTTTTTGCTGATATAATCCTCTGATACAAGTTCGTAGATATCGTAGGGGGCATCGCGCGAATCAGTCCTCTGAGGTTGAGAAAGTGGAGGAGCTAGAGGCGGCGGCTGATCCGGTCCCATCTTTTCGAAGCGAATTCGGCATCGGGCATCATCTTCTCAACAAGGCCCACTCCATGCTTCTAGTTCCACTTCAGCACCAAATTCCTCTCCTGGCATCATTTCTGGCTCAGTAGGCTTTTGGTCGAACCCGACCTACATGATTCATAGTGTTGCTAGAGGTTCATAAGTTCGATTTCCGCCTTTGGAGGGGACACTTCTCCTATCGCTTATTCCTTCTAATGCATCCCATGTAAGGGTTTTTGACCACTCATTTCTTTTTCTATGTTTAGTTTCTCATACTAATTAAGCCATATTTCCAAGTTCCCGATGACTTCCCAGATTATTGTTATTGCCTTGCACATGCGGCGAAGGTTGAGCTCACCTTATAGAGTCTCTTGTATCGGGAACTTAAAAAATAGAGTTGGCGTGTATGGATGATTTTCTAACTCCCTTTCGTGTTTCCAATTACAAGGCCTTCTAGAAGAATATGCTAAAGACCATCAGCGCTGCACAGAGCAGTGAGAGGCGCAGGTTAAGGATCATGAAGCCTTTGAGCGCTAACTCAGTGTCTTTCCCGGTCAGAGTCAAATTCCATGTGATGGGAGGTCCGAAACAAGGTACTATATGCTCATGGTACGCCGATAGATCCAGAGGCTGAAGGAGTATGAAGAGGGATTAGAGGGGGAGAAGATACCTTCTGATGGGTATGACAACTTTGTATAATTTTTTTGTATTAAGATAGTAAAACATCATTTGTATAAACGTTTGAATTTAATGAAAACATTTTTATTCTTCATTTGCCTATTCTCATTTACTACAATGCTTCAATCATATTAACAACACTTTACGATCCTTTAGTTGGACTTTATCCTGCTTCTTGATAGGGACCATGTCCAGCTGTATATGACTTAAGTATGGTCGAATATAAGAAATAAACATTCGGCCGTTCTACTGGACATGAGCGAAGCTCTAGTCGGACATGCTTCAATGTCTGAAAATTCGGGGTTATCCTAAGTTCTGACCCTATGCGGAATTTAAATACAATAAGCAGGACAAGTCCTGTTACTGCTACTATGGAATTGCAACAGGCAATTTAACAAATCAACCAACTTAAAAATAATAAGCTGCAAATGTAAAAACAATAACAATAATTAAGCAGCAAATAAAATCAATCACACAAAATTCAACACAATGATTTTGGTGACGAAGTGGAACACTCTTCCGAGTAAAAAAACCACTCCGGGTATAGGCTACCACCCGAATCCACTATATCGAGAAAAACTTACAGCGATGGTCAAGACCTATGGTGGCAACTCCACCGACTCAAGTACCTCAATACTGCAAGAACTCAAGGCAACTCCTCAAGCCCGCGACCCACGGTTTTCTTCAGAGCCTCTGAAGTCTCTGAGTAGATTATATCACCAATGACGCCGGAACTCCGACTACCAAACTTCCTCCTAAAGAACTCTAAAGGATTAGGGAATTTGGGTTAAGTTGTGTTGAAGGTTTATCAAAGAATGGATTTCACCATTAACAAAGAAGACATAAGATTCAAAGAGTCTTCAAGGTGAAATCAAAGAGAGTTGAAAGCTTTGAGAGTATTTGGCTCAAGAGAAATATGCTTCAACTAATGAGAATGGCGGTAAGGGTTATATTTATAGGTAGGGTGAAAACCTAGGGTTTTGCAGGCCAAAAACGCGTTCAGATCGCAGTCGCGTTCGAACGCTTACTAGAACGCTACACGAACGCGCCCTTTCTGTGAAGACTCGTTCGAACGTCAATCGAACGCACAACGAACGTGAGCTCTCTAGAATGCTCCCGTTCGAACCCCACAAGAACGTGCCTCGAACGTTTGCTCTCTGGAATGCTCCCGTTCGAACCCAATAAAGAACGTGCCACTAACGCCACACGTTCGAACCCACAAACGAACGCAGCACTAACGCCAATCGTTCGAACACTACAACGAACGCACCACGAACGCATGTCTGATGTACAGCAGCCAGAAACCAGTCCAATTGCACAAAGATCTTCATGAAAGATTACAACTCAATTGAACTTGTTTTGTCACGGATACATGCCAATAAAAAAGGTGCTAACAATCTCCCCCTTTGGCATTTCGTGACAAAACACTACCTAATACAAAGACTACGGTAATAGACCCAAAAAGCAAATAGTCAACTGTCAACCATCAAAACAGTGACTTATTACAAATGGACTCGATCTAACACCTAACAAAGTAGTCTTGAAAGTAATGCCACCGCAATAACATACCTACTACCTGAAACATCCACAAACAACAATATACCGTGAAAAGCATTGGGATAATCAAGTAAAACATAAAGCAGGTAAAAATCTCATGCATGTACAAGTAGAAATCCCTCTCCCCCTTAATCTTAACTCCCCTTAAAATGGAGATATCTAAAGGATATTCTATGACTCCCTCTTATATATTAAGGCTCTCCCCCTTAATATATTACTCTCCCATTTTTTGTCACGAAATGACAAAGGGTAAAAGAAACAGGAAAAATAACAGGAGAACATGAGAAAACACATGCAAGAGCATAAACAACAGGAAATACTCCCCCACACTAACAGGCACATATAGTTAGCAAAATAACACACGGGAAGCAAACCAAAACTCAGAAAAATGCACAGGAAAAAGTTGGTATGCAATAACATGAAGCACACACAATCACATACTGAGATAAATAAAAATCCTGTCAAAAACTGACTGAAACATCATTTCAAGCTGAGACAATGATACCCAGTCAGTATTCAGCTGTTTATGACATGAAACAATATGCATCATTTTAAAAGTGGCTAAATATAGCACTTATGCATATGACATAAACACCAAGGCATATAAAGCACTTGCGTGGAAAATAAAGTGCATAACGAATCAAGGCTTAAGACCTTATTTTATGAGCTGGACACAGCCAAAGAAATCCATCTCTAAACAAACCAAGTTCACAAAATAGGTGTTCAACCCAGCACCACTAGGACCTGAAAATAAGCAACATTGGTTGCATGCTATATTATTTACCCTAGAAATATCATGAGCTCATATATAATAACTCCTTCGAGTGAAGGGTTTTTGCCCTTATCTTTTGAATTTGGCCATTTTGGCTCTTTTGCACTTGAGTCTCATCATCATTTTTTTTTAAAAAATTATTTTCTTTTTGCTTTTACAAGGGGATAGCAAGGTCATCTAGTCAAAGGTCACACTATTAAGCAAACAAAGCATGGAAGAGATTAGATTGCCATTCCAAAAACTCATACATGCGACCAAGCCTTGACAAAATAAAAACGTGTATGTGAGGTGCAAGCACATGATATACCAAGGTTTTTTCACACACACTTATGTATATAGAGCATCAAGAAAAATAACAGCATATCATACATGCATAATCATATATCCTACATACCAGGATCACATGCACATGCTATTCATGCTCTAACAAGCCATAAAAATATTTTTGGTCTTTCTCAAAATATATAAATTTTTTTGATTTTTCAGTTTTAAAGCACAAAAAAAATAGACACAAAACAGCTTGTAAAACATCCAATGGTACGTGGAGTTGTATCCCGAGTGCATATCATACTACCGTCCATTCGGAATCGGCTATGAAATTTATGTCCGGGTTTCCATCCTATATACCAAGGGACATATAACAAAAACAACACACACACACACACCCATATGCTGTGAAAATAAAACAAACGTGTAAAAACATAAAACACACGCACACACACATGCAATGGGAAAATAAAAATGCATCTTTTAAGCAGAGTTACACCGAAGTGTACTCTCATAATGTCCATCAGGACATGCAGAAGTAGATGGGAAATCAACTTGCTTCCTCACCCAAACCTTTCTAGGAATCTCATCCACTTGAGAATTCCTAGTCAACAAATTAAGTTTCTCACTAAGAAATTTTGTCTGTTTTGTTAGTGCAAAAACTTGAGAAGCTAGATTTGAAGAGTCAAATCTAGGTGACACCTTTTTAGGCCTCTTCTTTTGCTTGTGAAGCATGAAGCACTTAGGCCTAATGTGTCCGGCCTTGCCACAATGATGGCACACAGGCACAAACCTCGGATGAGAGCGAGGTTTACCCACAACACCTCTAGATTGAGGTTGGGAAACAAGATGAGGAATAACATGAGGAAAAACATGACTACTCTCAACAGGTTTCTTACCTAAGTCACGTTTAGCTGCTACATGCACAACTTTGGAAGAAGACGCCTTATCACAGTTAGGCTCAAAATTAATACCTAACATACGATCCACTTTCTTATTTCCACTAGAAAATACAGACAACTGGGTTCTAGTATCTTCAAGTTCAGTTTCTAATATTTGGACCTATTAATTAGGCCTCTGTTCCTCTCCTCTAGGTCATCTACCATCAAAAGGCTATGCTCAATTTTGCTTGAGCTTCATTCTTTTCTAGCTCTACAGCTTTCAGCCTTTTATTGACCTCTATATTAGTCTTCTTAATAGCTAAACTCTCATTAAACAGTTCAACATACTCATCAAGAGAGACTTCTGAATCATCATCATTAGCCACAATCTCTCTCTCACCAGTCACACTAGCAGTAAAGGCCATATAATTGCCTTTAGGAGAGTCATCACCTTCAGAATCACTAAGAGAGGTTGTCATGACTTTCTTGTCTTTAGCCCTAAGGTATGTGGGACACTCAAATCTAACGTGCCCATATCCTTCACATTCATGGCACTGGACACCTCGGGATCTATTATCCCTATCCCCTCTAGACTCTCTCCTGCTATGCCTACTCTCTCTAGGCTTATTCTCCATATCCCTATCACTGCTATGGCCACTCTTCTTAAGTTTAAGAAATTTCTTAAACTTCTTTGTAAACAAGGCCAAATCACGATAAGTGAGGGAATCACAATTTAATGGTTGACAATGCTCCATAGCAAAAGGGTCAAGGATCGAGTTCAGGCTCTGATACCAATTGAAAATTCGGGGTTATCCTAAGTTCTGACCCTATGATGCGAAATTTAAAATACATAGCAGGACAAGTCCTGTTACTGCTACTATGGAATTGCAACAGGCAATTTAACAAATCAACCAACTAAAAATAATAAGCTGCAAATGTAAAAACAATAACAATAATTAAGCAGCAAATAAAATCAATCACACAAAATTCAACACAATGATTTTGGTGACGAAGTGGAAAACTCTTCCGAGTAAAAAACCACTCCGGGTATAGGCTACCACCCGAATCCACTATATCGAGAAAAACTTACAGCGATGGTCAAGACCTATGGTGTGAACTCCACCGACTCAAGTACCTCAATACTGCAAGAACTCAAGGCAACTCCTCAAGCCCGCGACCCACGGTTTTCTTCAGAACCTCTGAAGTCTCTGAGTAGATTATATCACCAATGACGCCGAAACTCCGACTACCAAACTTCCTCCTAAAGAACTCTAAAGGATTAGGGAATTTGGGTTAAGTTATGTTGAAGGTTTATCAAAGAATGGATTTCACCATTAACAAAGAAGACATAAGATTCAAAGTGTCTTCAAGGTGAAATCAAAGAGAGTTGAAAGCTTTGAGAGTATTTGGCTCAAGAGAAATATGCTTCAACTAATGAGAATGGCGGCTAAGGGTTATATTTATAGATAGGGTGAAAACCTAGGGTTTTGCAGGCCAAAAACGCGTTCAGATCGCAGTCGCGTTCGAACGCTTACTAGAACGCTACACGAACGCGCCCTTTCTGTGAAGACTCGTTCGAATGTCAATCGAACGCACAACGAACGTGAGCTCTCTGGAATGCTACCGTTCGAACCCCACAAGAACGTGCCTCAAACGTTTTCTCTCTAGAATGCTCCCGTTCGAACCCAATAAAGAACGTGCCACTAACGCCACACTTTCGAACCCACAAACGAACGCAGCACTAACGCCAATCGTTCGAACACTGCAACGAACGCACCACGAACGCATGTCTGATGCACAGCAGCCAGAAACCAGTCCAATTGCACAAAGATCTTCATGAAAGATTACAACTCAATTGAACTTGTTTTGTCACGGATACATGCCAATAAAAAAGGTGCTAACAATAGAGTAATATATTAAGGGGGAGAGCCTTAATATATAGGAGGGAGTCGTAGAATATCCTTTATATATCTCCATTTTAAGGGGAGTTAAGATTAAGGGGGAGAGGGATTTCTACTTGTACATGCATGAGATTTTTACCTGCTTTATGTTTTACTTGATTATCCCAATGCTTTTCACGGTATATTATTGTTTGTGGATGTTTCAGGTAGCAGGTATGTTGCTGCGGTGGCATTACTTTCAAGACTACTTGTTAGGTGTTAGATCGAGTCCATTTGTAATAAGTCACTGTTTTGATGGTTGACAGTTGACTATTTGTTTTTTGGGTCTATTACCGTAGTCTTTGTATTAGGTAGTGTTTTGTCACGGAATGCCAAAGGGGGAGATTGTTAGCACCTTTTTTATTGGCATGTATCCGTGACAAAACAAGTTCAATTGAGTTGTAATCTTTCATGAAGATCTTTGTGCAATTGGACTGGTTTCTGGCTGCTGTGCATCAGACATGCATTCGTGGTGCGTTCGTTGCAGTGTTCGAACGATTGGCGTTAGTGCTGCGTTCGTTTGTGGGTTTGAACGTGTGGCGTTAGTGGCACGTTCTTTATTGGGTTCGAACAGGAGCATTCCAGAGAGCAAATGTTCGAGGCACGTTCTTGTGGGGTTTGAACGGGAGCATTCCAGAGAGCTCACGTTCGCTGTGCGTTCGATTGACGTTCAAACAAGTCTTCACAGAAAGGGCGCATTCGTGTAGCGTTCTAGTAAGCGTTCGAACGCGACTGCGATCTGAACGCGTTTTTGGCCTGCAAAACCCTAGGTTTTCACCCTACCTATAAATATAACCCTTAGCCGCCATTCTCATTAGTTGAAGCATATTTCTCTTGAGCCAAATACTCTCAAAGCTTTCAACTCTCTTTGATTTCACCTTGAAGACTCTTTGAATCTTATGTCTTCTTTGTTAATGGTGAAATCAATTCTTTGATAAACCTTCAACACAACTTAACCCAAATTCCCTAATCCTTTAGAGTTCTTTAGGAGGAAGTTTGGTAGTCGGAGTTCCAGCGTCATTGGTGATATAATATACTCAGAGACTTCAGAGGTTCTGAAGAAAACCGTGGGTCGCGGGCTTGAGGAGTTGCCTTGAGTTCTTGCAGTATTGAGGTACTTGAGTCGGTGGAGTTGCCACCATAGGTCTTGACCATCGCTGTAAGTTTTTCTCGATATAGTGGATTCGTTATATGAGTGGGATTCATGTCCTCATATGATCCCCATTGGTTCCTCTATATAAGTTTTGCTCTTGCCTTGTCTTCCATATAAAAATGCCTTCTATTACATTTCTTCATATTGAGTGTCTTCTGAGTAACATTTTTCCTGCTCTAACTCTTCTATTCTCTAGAAAATCTTATGCCACTAAATTGATATCCGGTCGACCTTTCATATTTATTCGACTGTTGTTTCTCACATCAAGCCTTCTTTTAATTCCGTTAGTTGCCTCCATGGCTCGCTCTCTATAAGATCATGTTGTGTCGCCAGACCTAGCTGAACTCTCTGCACTCTGTTATCTTGATCGGGTCAAAATATAGGAAACGCTTTTCCAATGTGCAGAAGAAACGCCTATGGCACATGGACCGATCTTGAAACATTTTCTACCTTCTTCTTTTGTTGAGACTAAATCTTTCGAACTATGAATCGAAACCAACAAACCGAAGTGTGGACTTCACTCACAGAGATTAATCTCTAAACTCTTTAGAGAATTAAGTTGTCACAAATTATTTTGGCTTATGAAAACTCTCTCTCAAAACTTGAGCAAATTTTAATTTCTCTCAACACTTGATGAAAATAAAATTCTGGATTTTATTTTTCTCTCACTCTCTCACAACTCTTGTAAGAATGGTAATCAATTATTCTCTCACAACTCTTGTGTAAATGCTTGATAACCTTCAATCTCTCTATTATTGAGTGGAAAAAATTCAGGATTTTATTCTTTCAATCAAGCCAACTACTCTTGTCATTAAATCACTAATGCTATCTTGTAATGGCAAACATACTCAAGTTGAGTCCATACCAAAGCATAAGAAGTGAACCACTAATGACAAAATAATTAGGTATTTAGGTCATACCTAATAGACATAAACGGCTGGAGAGTATGACAAGCCATATGGTACTGTCTCCAAGATAATTTAAAAACCATTATCATAATAATGATGTAATTACCTTAATTATGATGTAATAATTAACTCATAATTATTACTAACTTGATTATCTCATAATCACAATTTGATTATCTCATAATCAAATAATTTTAGAAAATATTATATTAAACACATTTTAATATAGTTTTCATTTGTGAAAAATTATATTATTAATCTTATTAATAATATATACATATTATATGAGTATATAATTAGAAAATCCAATTATATTAGGTTCGCTACAGTTAATCGAGCTAGCACAGGGACCAAATAGACCTATAGTTGTAAGCTCCAATAATCCCGAAATATTAATTAAACTCTTTAATTAAAAATTCTGAATAATTAACTTCGCGTTATTCTACTAAAAAGTCGAAGTTGAACTCTTGTTGTCGTAGATGGAAAATATAAGCCGAATAATTTCAGTGTCCATCAATATAGTCACTATATACAGATTAGCCCTTCACGAGTATCTTTTAATTAGAGTTAGGTCATAAGTCCGTTATACCCCTTAAGTACTATTAATTCTCTAATGAATAATTTATTCACAACTATTATGAATATATATCTTTCTATTCTCAAAAGAAAGACGAGCGCTCTAATCGTTCAAGTATCGAATCAACCATTAAGAAATATACTCTTCTACTTCTCGTAAGAAGGAGTGAACTCCATTTCTATGTAAAACGTTACCAGCTACACACCAAACCATATCCCCAAAATACGTAGTTATTGGTCGGGATTGCTACATCAACCTCACCTTAGTAAATCAAATGACATAGCCTGCCATGTAGGAGTTCGTAGTACACTTTGGATTAAGATCAATCCATATATGACCATCTAGTAGATAAAATGAATTTTTATGTTTAACAGATATTATAAGATATTCATTTATATCTAGGTCCAGTCCTATATGATCACATCATATAAGGTGCCTTCATTCTAATATCACCACATGAACGATCCCGGATCAAGATCGCTATTCAAGTATAGAATGACCGCAACTATAATTAAACCACAAATAAAGTAGCCTTTTTGCTTGCTTTCTATGGAGTATTTTAGATTACTAACTTCAAACTTAAATCCTCATGTGTATGACACTCATACATTAAGTTCTGAAAGCACATGAGTAATCAAGGATAAATAAGATAATTTATAATATGCGATTTAAATCAAACAATTTGATAAATGAATAATGCATCTATTGTTTCAACAAAAAATTCTGTTTACATTACATGAAGCTATAGGGCATAAATTCCAATAATCTCCCACTTGGACTAGAGCAAATGGGATATGTCATGTAATCCTAAACCCTTTAGGTGACTTTCAAAAAAATTGTAAATGGATCAGCTAGGTTCTCTTCAGATGCAATCTGTGTGATAGAAACATCTTTTCTCTGCACTATCTCCTTGATGAGATGTTATTTTCTCTCTATATATTTTCCCCTCTTGTGGCTTCTTGGTTCCTTGGAATTCGCCACTACACCACTATTATCGCAATAAAGTGTGAGTGGTTTATTCATATCTGGAACAACTTCTAGATCTCCCAAGAACTTACGGAGCCAGACTACTTCCTTAGCTGCTTTAAAAACTACTGTATATTCAGCCTCCATGGTGGAGTCATCAATATGAGATTGCTTTATGTTTCTCCACACAATGTCCCCACATCTAGGGTGAACACTGATCTAGATGTTGATTTCCTGGAATCTACATCTGTCTGAAAATCACTGTATGTATATCATCTGAGGATCATATGGTCACAAGAATATACAAGTATATAACTTCTCATTCTCATAAGATAGATGAGAATATGGTTCACTGCCACCCAATGATCCAATCTTGGGTTGGATTGAAACCTACTGACTACTCCCACTACAAAGCAGATGTCTGGTCTCATCCATAGCATAACATACATGAGACTACCAACTGCTGAGGCATATGAGATATGTCTCATTTCCTCAACTTCTTGATGTGTCTTAGAAGTCTGTTCCTTTGATAAATGAATTTAATGCTGAAAGGCAAATTACTTTTCTTGGAATTCTGTGTTCCAAATCGTACAAGAATCTTATCGATATAAGATGTCTGATACATTACTAATAATCGTCTCTTACGATCCCGAATGATCTGGATCTTAAATATATAACTTGCCTCTCCCAAATCTTTCATTTGGAATTGGTTAGCTAGCCAGATTTCCACGTCCGATAATATCTTTACATCACTCCCAATGAGTAAAATATCATCGATGTACAACATGAGAAAAACCACCTTATCATCAATGATGCGCTTGTAAACACAAGGCTCATCGATATTCTGCTCAAAATTATAAGACTTGATCATAGTATCAAATCTTATGTTCCAAGATCAAGATGCTTGTTTAAGTCTATAATTGGACCTTTGCTTCTTGTAAATGTATTGCTCATGACTTGGTTTATGAACCCCTATGTTTGTACCATATAGATACTCTCATCAAGATTGACATTAAATAATGCAGTCTTGACATCCATTTGCCAAATCTCATAGTCATAATATGTGGCAATGGATAATCCGGATGGATTTTAGCATGGCTACTGGCGAGAAAGTCTTCTCATAGTCGACTCCCTCTTTCTGAGTATAACCTTTGGCCACTAGCCTAGCCTTGAAGGTTTGTACCTTCCCATCCACTCCACTTTTTCTCTTATAGATCCACTTGCAACGTATAGGTTTTACTCCATCAGATTGATTTACAAGTTTCTGGACTGAGTTGGAGTATATAGACTCTATCTCGAGGTTTATAGCTTTGAGTCATTCCTCTTTATCAGAATCATCCATTGCATTATGATAGGTCAATGGACCATCTACACCATCAGTGGAAGCAACAAGTTTTGCCTCTCTATTTCCTAGATAGCGTTCAGGTTGTCGTACAACCCTTCCACTACGTCTAGATGGTAGATCATTTTGATAAACTTGTATTTGACGCTCAGATGTTGAAGGTGTTATGTTTTTATCAATAATTGAATATGGTGTACTAGTCGAGCTCCTCAAGTACCATTTACTTCGAGGTTTGAACTCTCTCATATAGTCCTCCTCAAGAAATGTAGCATTTTTCAACATAAATACTTTGTTATCTTCTGGACTATACAAGAATCCACCCCATAGTTTCCTTAGGATAGCTTACAAATAAGCACACATTTGAACGTGGCTGCAGATTTGCAGTATTGTTCTTCAGCACATATGTTGGACACCTCCATATGTGGAAATGTCATAAACTAGCTTTACGACCATTCCACAACTCTAAGGGAGCGTTAGGAATAGACTTAGATGGAACTACATTCAGGATATACATTGCAGTTTACATTGAATATGCCCAGAATGAACTAGGTAGTGTGCTGTAACTAAACATTGATCTCATCATGTCTAGTAGGTACCGATTTCTCCTTTCTGTAACACCATTTTGCTGTGGTGTTCCAGGTGTTGTGAGCTGTGAAATTATTCCATGCTCAACTAAGAATTCCTCGAAATCTCTGTCAATGTATTCTCCTCTATGATTCGCTCGTAGAGTTTTGATGATTTTACCTAGTTGGTTCTCAACCTCAGAATGATACTCTTTGAACTTTTCAAAAGTATATGACTTGGGCTGCATTAGGTAAACAAATCCATACATTGAATAATCGTCAATAAAATTGACAAATTATTCATAACCACCTCGGGCTTTTACATTCATCAGTCTGTAAACATCCGAAATATATTAGCACAAGTGATTGATTAGCTCTTATAACTTTTGCAGTAAAAGGTCTCTTAGTAATTTTACCTTCTAGGTAGGATTCATAGACTAGTAAAGTACCAAGTTTTAACTGGTTTAAAACTCCATTCTTTATTAATCTATCAATCCAGTCAAGGTTAATATGTCCAAGTCTAAGATGCCATAAATATGTCTCATCGTGATAAATCTTTTGTCATTTTGTTTCAGATTTTTCAACCTTAAATATTTCAATATTAAGCAGTAAACTGCATGTTAACGACCCTAACACATATAAATTATTTTCGGAATTTCTTGAGCATATTGTTAATCCATTTCTACTAATAATAACCAATTTATTATCAAAAGAAATATAGAAACCATCTTCCATGATTTTAGATATAGAAATCAAATTCTTGCGAAAACTATGAATAAACAACACATTTTTCAATTTTAAATAACTGTTATTTAAAACCTTAAATTGGAAACTCCCACTGCTTTAGCTGAAATGACATCCTTTGTCCCGACTCTCATGACAAAGTCACCTTCAATAAGGTCATTCTATGAGTCAAGTAGCTACAAAGAAGAATAAATATGGTTAGTGGCTCTAGAATCAATAATCCATCTAGATTTATCATCTTCCATTAATAGAGATTCGATAACAGGTAAATCGTATTTACCTGTATTCTTTTTCTCTAGAAGCTCAGCAAGGTACTTAGGACAATTTCTCTTCCAATGCCCATCATTTTTTGCAATGGTAACATTTACCTTTGGGCTTGGAATCCTTGGAGCCTTTCTTGTTCTTCTTTTTCATTGGCTTTGCCTTAACCTTCCTAGTGCCTTTCTTCTTATTCTTTGCAGATCTTGAAGATTCGTCAACATTTGCCTCATCAGTAGGTTTACGAGGTCCAAGAATGGACTTAAAATTGGTGAGCTCATTTAGCAGTTGGGTCAATGTAAAAGACAACTTGTTCATAGAAAAGTTGCTTTTAAACTGTAGGAAACTCTTCGAAAGTGTTTCCATGATCATTGTCACCTGGCTTTGCTCATTAATACGAGCATTATGGGTTTCAGCCGTGTTGAGATGAGACATCATCCTTAAGACATGCTCTCAGACTGATGATATTTCCTTCATCCTTGTGGTTAATAACGAGACAATAGTCTCATATTGTTGCCGCTCCGAAGGCTGCCCAAACATTCTTGTAATGACTGTATTATTAAAGATGTTGTCGCCATAGGCTGATTCTTTGTAGCAAGAGCCTCAGACATCCATGCTATCAAATAGCTGTGGGCTTTCTCATTGGCTTTCATCCAATGGTTATAGACATCGCGTATTGCTTTAGTAGCATTTGCAGCTGGCTCATGAGGACATTCCCCCGTCAAGACAAATTTAAGGTCTTCACTGACCAATATAGCCTTCATGTCACTTTTCCATTTTACATAATTTTCCCCACTTAATTTGTCTTGTTTGATAATTGTGATTATTGAAGATGCCATGACTGAAATAAATATATGCGCATTCAATATCCATTCATCGCATACTAAAATTATTAAATATTTTAGGCATAAAATTAAACGTGATGCATGATCCAAATAATGAATTAGAAACCTAAAAGAATTACTATGCCACAAAAATCTATCATCCCACAGATAAGTGCCGTCATAGGGTAGGTCAAGTATTTGCATGTTGATAGAGACAATTTTAATTAATTAATATATTTGGTAATAACTCTTATTCCTATATTAATCAACTACCGTTCTATTTGATCAATGAATATTGATTAACAATTTAATCAATCTACTAATTAATATTTAATCATTCATTTGTGAGTGAAACCCGTTGTTTCGGAACCCTTGGACTTAACTAGTGAAGTGTCGCCGTAGGGTAGGTCAAATCACCAAGTACATCTAGAGTTCCTATCCTCTCGGAATCCAAATATGATATTGACCCAAAAAGAACACCATCCATAGGGGGACGAAAACAAAGCCATCTCTAGGCGTCTTTTGAATCTCACGTTTTTGGATAACAACGAAGATCATGGGATATATTGTGGTATATCCCTCTCCCACTCAATATTTTGAGATTAAAGTTTCTATTACACTAGCATCCATGTTATTTAGATTACGCTCGGCTAAAACATAACCTAATTAATACTAGTAGACTACTAGTGATCTAACCAATTTTAACTCTTTAAAATTTTATTCTTTAATACCGATTAGTCTATATTAATCATTTTAACTTAATTAGATTATTTAATCAAGTTCGCTTTAGTGACTTAATTTATTTTAACTCTTAAAATATTAATTCACTTAAAGGTTTTAAAATTTTAGAATTCAACGAATAGACCAAATACAATTAAACTATTTAATTGATTTAAGCATGTTATAAATTCAAATAATACGTGGAATTATATCCCGAGTGCATACCATATTACCTTCCATTAGGAACCGGCTATGAAATTTATGTCCGGGTTTCCATCCGATATACCAAGTGAAAAATAATGCACTCATAAGGTCCATTAGTATTTTGACTTTTGAATTCTCAATTTTAAACCATCAAACTAATTAATCTTATTAATTTATTTTCATGCATACCATATTCTAATTTAACTCTTAAATTACATAAAATCATATTTTATGACTAGAATATCATGCATCTAAACATGTTATGGCATATGAGAATGCAAGAGTAGGCACCCTAGGCTATAAGACATGTTATTCAAACATTTTAAACACATTCATATACCCAAGCTAGGTGTCGCAACTTCCTGATGGGTGTCGCGACGCTCTCAAGACCAAATCCGAGGCAGAATGTCACTCTACTTGGTGTAGGTACTCATTCTTTTTAGCATCACGACACTTGAGCGCGTCGTGACGCAATTTGTCCAGCGTCGCGATGTGATGATGTTCAAATCCTAGGCAGTAGCTTAAGACCTTTGGGTGCCGCGACGCGAGCTAGTACGCGTCGCAATACGGCATGTTTTCCAGGTCTGGAATGATAAAAACATACACATCACAAATTAATTTAACCGGGCTCTTATTTTTCTGTACTAATCTAATTAGTACAAATAGTAATCCAAGGTATCCATTGGTCTTCAAATCTTGCTCCATGGTGCGTTGTTGAGTTCTTTATGAAATTAGCATGTGATAAGTCATTCGCAGCATCGACTCCTCCAATTTACAAATAGGGTTACAACTTGAACTATTACATAGGAAATGAACTTACAACACTTGAAAGAATATAGCCTTATGGCCTTAGATTCCCAATAATAAAAATAAAAGCCAGTAAAATTTAACGACCAAAGAAAAAAATTCATCACATGAATCAAAATAAACATTCATCTCATGAATATTAAACCATTCATCTCTCTAAATCTTAAATTGTGCATACTCATCACAACATGCATACTAATGATTTAAATCTCACATAAACCATTAAAATGGAAACTTCAAAAAGAGAAGGGTTAAGAACACTTTTTAACCTTAGCTCTTGATGCCAATTGTAGGAAACGCTTTTCCAATGCGCATCGAAAATGGCTATGGCACCTGGACCGACCTTGATATTTTTTTTGCCTTCTTTTTTTCCTGAGACTGAATCCTCCAACTCTTGATGACCAGATTCCTCATTGTTTTGAAGATGATCCACTTCCAAAAAGCTCCCGAACAGTCCATCTGTGTGTAAATGAACTGAAACTGAAAAATTACAAACACTTGGTAAATGTTCCTTTGAGATTCGATGCTTGGATCAACCACCCGATCTTCTGAACTATAACTCGAAACCAACAAACCGAAGTGTGGGCTTCACTCACAAAGATTTATCTCTAAATTCTTTAGAGAATTAAGTTGTCACAAATTGTTTTGGCTTTTGAAAACTCTCTATCAACACTTGATGAAAACAAATTCTGGATTTTCTTTTTCTCTCACTCTCTCACAACTCTTGCAAGAATGATAATCAATTATTCTCTCACAACTCCTGAGTAAATGCTTGATAACCTTCAATCTCTCTACTATTGATTGGAAACAATTTAGGATTTTATTCTTTCAAAAAACCATCTACTCTTGTCATTAAGCCACTAATGCTATCTTGTAATGGAAAACATACTCAAGTGGAGTCCATACCAAAGCATAGAGAGTGAACCACTAATGACAAAGCAATTAGGTGTTTAGGTCATACCTAATAGACATAAATTGTTTGAGAGTATGGTAAGCCATATAGTCTTGTCTCCAAGACAATTTAAAAACCATTACATAATAATGATGTAATTACTTTAATTATGATGTAATATTTTTCTCATAATTATTACTAACTTGATTATCTCATAATCACAATTTGATTATCTCATAATCAAATAATTCTAGAAAATATTATATTAAACACATTTAAGATAGTTTTCATTTGTGACATATTATATTATTAATCTCATTAATAATATATAAATATTATGTGAGTATATAATTAGACAATCCAATTATATTAGGTTCTCTACAGTTAATCGAGCTACACGATGACCAAATGGACCTACAGTTCCGAGCTCCAATAATCCATAAATATTAGTTAAACTCTTTAATTAAAAATTTTGAATTATTAATTTCGCGTCATTTCACTAAAAACTCGAAGTCGAACTCTCGTTGCCGTAGATGAAAAATACAAGCCAAACAATTTTGGGGTCCATCGATATAGTCACTACATACGGATTAGCCCTTCACGAGTATATTTTAATTAAAATTGGGTCATAAGTCCGTTATATCCCTCTAATTATTTTTACCTTAAGTACCATTGATTCCCTAATGAATAATTTATTCACAACTATTATAAATATATATTTTTCTATTCTCAATAGAAAGACGAGCGCTCTAATCGTTCAATATCGAATCAACCCTTAAGAAAGATACTCTTCTACTTCTCGTAAGAAGCAGTGAACTCCATGTCTATATATAATGTCACCAGCCACACACCAAACCATATCCCCAAAATACGTAGTTATTGGCCGAGACTGCTACACCAACTTCACCATAGTAAAACAAAAGATATAGCCTGCTATGTAGAAGTTCGTAGTACACTCAGGATTAAGATCAATCCATATATGACCATCTAGTAGATAAAATGAATTTCTATATTTAATGAATATTATAAGTTATTAATTTATATTTGGGTCTGGTCCTATATGATCACATCATATAAGGTGCCTTCATTCTCATGTCACCACATGAACGATCCCGAATCAAGATTTCTATACAAGTACAGAATGGACCACATCTATAGATAAACCACAAACAAAGTACCCTATTTGCTTGTTCTCTATGAACTATTTTAGATTACTAACTTTAAACTTAAATCATCCTGTGTATGACACTCATACATTAAGTTCTGAAAGCACATGAGTAATTAAGGGTAAACAAGACAATTTATAAAATGCGATTTAAATCTAATAATTTGATAAATTAATAATACATCTATTGTTTCAACAAACAATTCCCTTTACATTACATGAAGCTCTAGGGCATAAATCCCAACACAAAATAGATTACAACTTCCCGAAAGCTGCCTCAACATTTTAAGACATTGAAATCACGTCTTTCTTTTTCATGGCCATGAGTTATGCCCTGTGCTTGAGGAATTTGCTTCTATCCCAGGTCTGTATTTTTCTCCCTCTACTCCCCTAGCCCATTTCCAAAAGTCATTACCCCTAGGAGGCTTCTGAAGCTTTTCTATTCAGCCTTGTTGAGATGGAGAAGATAATGCTTTACCCCTTGTCTATCGAGCAGACAATACTCTTGGATGTCGCTTCTAACATGGAGATTGGATCCCACCATTGGAAAAATATGGTTATGTTATGCAACTTAGCTCAATACTTGTTGACAGGTCGTGATAGTGGGAGAGGTGATTACCAGATTCTCCATATTGTTCAAGGTATCAGGTGTGGTTATGATAATTATGCTATTATTTTGGCCGAGATGCTTTAAGGATTGGACGAAATAAAACGAAATCTCGCCAATCGATTTCTGGGAAGTCATTTACTTTTCCAGGTCTGCAATAAATTTTTCCTAGGCCGTCCTTTCAATTTTTAAGCTTAGCGAGATGATCTAACTTTTTGCCTCAGTCATTTCAGGTTTTCAACCAAGCAAGCTAACATATTTTTTTACGTATGGCTACAAGAAAAGTTAAATCTCATTGCCCTTCCGCCAGTCTCCATCCTCACTTGTTATAGCCCACGACATCATCTAGCATGTGCAATGGTGAATAATAACCTTTCTTACGACGCATGAAAGGAGTGACTGCAACAAGTATC
This sequence comes from Zanthoxylum bungeanum, assembly GCA_019454045.1. Taxonomy (NCBI): domain Eukaryota; kingdom Viridiplantae; phylum Streptophyta; class Magnoliopsida; order Sapindales; family Rutaceae; genus Zanthoxylum; species Zanthoxylum bungeanum. Next base: position 58,886 of record SKCR01028280.1, on the reverse strand, counting down.
AAACATAGAGATTTCATGGATGTGCCATTGGTGGCGTCTCAACCATGTAACCATAGACTTCTTCAGTCATTGCGTACTTCTCTCAGGCCTCCATGCCTGTTCATTCTATCTTCTAGCTAGACTTTGTTGTCAGTATGGGCGCTTCCCACTCTTTGCTTCTGAGAAGTGTATTTTCCAAGGCGATCTTGTGTCTCGTCACTTCCTAGACCATTTTCATGATAAGTGGGCTCAACGTCGCATTTGGACTGTCACTGCCTCAAAGTCTTCTAGTAGCCATGACCCCCATACCAACCCATCTCACTCAGGCCCCGAATCAGAAAGGCAAAGAAGATGATTTATGCACACTTATCATGTTTTTTTATCTTTCGGTACTTTGCATTTTATAAACATTTTGACCTTTTATTTTAATAAAACATTAGCAATTTCTCTTAGTACATACATGAATATATTAATTATTTTATTGCAAGGGTACCTCTATCGTTAATTAGCCATTTCAAGTTTTTCAATTTATTATTTTCCCTACTTTCTTGTCCATAACTTTTACATAAACCGTTTCCAATTTAGCGGGATGTGCTTTAACTTTTTCTTAGGTCGTCCTTTGCGGATTTTTGACCTAACGAGTTTTTCATTTTCTTTTATTTTTTTCTTTTCCTTCTTATGTAAAGTATTTCTTTAGTCTGTCTATATTGATGGGCTCCGTTAATTAGTTTCCTTGTAAGTTAGATAGCTAAACTGCCCCGTTCTTCGAGATCTTCTTCACCAAATAGGGCCCTTCCCAATTGGGCCTCAACTTATCCCTCGGGTCCAACACTATGGGTCTTTATTGTTTCAACATCAAGTCCCATTCTTTAATCTTACTGTGTCAGACCCCTTTATTGAAGGCTCTAGCTATCATTTTCTAGTACAGCTGAGTTTGGTGTAATTCCATTATCTTCTTCTTATCTAGCAGAGCCAATTATGCAAATCTTCCTGTAGCCCATTCTTGCTCGGGTAAGTCTACTTCCATCATCACCTGCATCGTTTTTACCTCGATCTCTACTGGGTGTACAACTTCTACTCCATAAACTAGAGAATATGGTGTGGCTCTCGTTGTTGTTCTCGCTAACGGCCTATACCCCTATAGTACAAACGATAGTTTTTTCGCCCAATCTTTTTAGTTTTTTGTCATCTTAAAAAGAATCTTCTTCAAGGTTTTTGTTGGCGGCTTCTACTGGCTCATTAGCCTGCGGTTTATAAGGTGAAGACTTGTAGTGTCCAATCACATACTTTTGTAGCATAGCTTTTGTCTCCTCTTGAAAATATGCCTCTATCTGTCACCACATGGTGTAGCATTCTATATCGACAGATGATATTTTGAGTTATAAATTTGGCCATTTGCTTGACTATGACGTTATGGAAGGATTTAACTTCTATCCATATAAAGAAGTGATCTATCGCCACTACTATATATTGATGCCCGTTAGAAGCCTGTAGCTTGATTTCATCAATCTGATCGATACCTCAAGCAGAGAATGCCCAAAGCTTTGATAATTCATGCAACTCCATCTGTGGTAGATGATTTAAGTTCCAATGGGCTTGATAGTCGTGATAATACTTTACCAGATCTGAGCTGTGTGCCTGCATTATTGGCCAATAAAATACTTACCACACAATCTTCCTTGACAAATTAATCCCACTCATATGTGGCCTATATACCCCTGCGTGAACTTATTCTATCACTTTCTTAACTTCTTCGTCATTTAAGCATTTCAATTGTATTTCGTTAGGTTGCCGCATATAAAAATCCTATCTCAGACTTACGAAAAAAAAAGGCTAACTTCTGGATCGCCACTATGTCCTTTTTACTAGCTCCGTAGGGAAATTCTATTTGATCCAAGAAATTCTGGATATCCTAGTACCAAGGTCTCTCATCCTTAACCTCAACATCCTTAACCCTCCTCGATTTCAAATCTAGGCTTATTGGTTATAATCAACACTAGAGGCTTCATGGTTAGTTTTTCTAGATTATCCCAAGTTGAGGCAAAAGTGTCCAAGGCATCCACAATTTGGTCGTCTTCTCAGGGAAAGTGTTAGAACGTATATCCCGGGATACTCAGCAACAAGGCTCTGAGATGAAGTAGTTACAACTTCAATCTGCCTTTTTTCAATTTCTATCCCCCCTGTATCTGCCGGATTACCAACATCGACTCACCGTAGACCTCTGCGTCCCTTGCCCCCAGGATCCAAAAAATTCAAGCTTCATACTCGGCCTTGTAAAGTTAGCCTCTTGGCCATAGGTAAAGTTTCCCCTCCAAGGGTAACCAGAACAATTTCGATTCCAATATTTTTGTAATTCACGGCCTTGTCGAAGTACATTTTCCAACCTTGGTCCGCTATTGCCTTGATTGCTTCATCCAGGAACTTAAACTCATATCGTTCCCCTTCAATGAGCTATTTCGCCAAGAATTTCGCAATGTCATGGCCCTTAATTACCTTCTTGGTGATGTATTCGATATCGAATTCAGTTAACAAGACTAACCATCTCCCCAACTTCCTGACCAATGAGGGTCCCAACTGTAAGTATCTCAACGGATTCTCCTTAGTGACTACCAGTATCTTTATAGGATTAAAAATAATGCTGTAACTTTCTGGAGGCCCATACTACTACTAGACAGATTTTCTCCACTTCTTGGTACCGAGTCTCGTATGAAAGAATCTTTTAGCTGAGATAGTATAATGCATGCTCTATCTTTGTGTCATTTTTTTCACAAGCATCGCCCCCAAGGCTTCACACTCCACGACTAAATACAGGACTAAAGGCTTCTCAAGTCTTGGTGACTTCAAGACCGGTGGGTTGGTCAAGTACTTCTTTGTTTTCTCAAAAGCCTCCTACCATTGTTCATTCCACAGTATTGGTTGATTCTTAATGAGTAACTTGAAGATCGACTGACACACCAAGGTCAGTTTGGCGATGAGCCGACTGTTGTATTGTATTTTCACCAGAAATGCTCTTACTTCTTTCTCTGTTTTAGGTGAGGGCATCTCTATTATTGCATTGATCTTCCCTAGATCCACTTTTATGCCTCTCTTCCCTACTGTATGCCCTAGAAAGTTTCAGGATGTGACCCCGAATACACAATTTTTGGGGTTGAGCATGTGATTGTATTTATCTACTCTTTGAATGAATCTATCCAATGCAGGAAAGTGCTTCTTTCTGGTTTTCTTACTTGACCATCTTGTCATCAACATAAAATTCCACCTAATTGTGCATCAAATCATGGAATAGGGTAGTAGCCATCCGTTGGTAAATAGCTGGCGCATTTTTTAACCCGAGGAGCATTACCCTGTAGCAGTAAGTTCCCCATTCTATGGTGAAGGTTGTCTTGTGCTTATCTTCCTCTCACATAAATATCTGATTATACCCTTAAAACCCATCTATGAAAGAATACATGGCCGATAAAGAGTTGTTATCCACCAAAACATCTATGTGGGGTAGGGGAAAATCAACTTTTGGGCAGGCCTTGTTTATGTCTCTATATTCCACGCACATTCTCACTCTTCCATCTTTCTTTGAACTTGTACTATATTGGCCAACCATTGTAGATACTTGACTACTTCTTGGAACCCCACTTCTACCTGCTTCTTCACTTATTCTCTGATATTTTCTGCTCATTCCAACCTTATTATGGGAAGCTTTTATTTTATGGGTCTCATGTTCAGGTATCACATGTTGTACTATTCTTTTGTCCACTCCCGGCATGTATTCAATGTAGGAAACACTTTCCTCTGCGCAACGAAAATGACTTAGGCACCAGGATCGACCTAGAAAATTTTTTCTGCTCTCTCCCTCTCTTAGTCGAATCTGACCAGCCTCTGTTATGATGTTATGCTTCTGTTTTCAACAATTTTGTAGCCCCTAAATAGCCTTCGAACAAGAGGTCAAATCTGAACCATTTTGCACCAAAAATGTGCTCACAGCTCACCCAAAACAACCCATAATTTGCTTGTGACATAAAAATATTTCAAGTCTGATTTTTCTCTTAAAAAAAACCCCTCAACACTCTTAAAATATCCCTTTGTGTTCCAACATCGAATAATCTTCCGTGCTATGTCTCGCAACTAATAAAAATAAAAGTGGGCTTAACTGACAAAATCAATCTCTAAACTCTTTAGAGATTAAGAATATCACACCTGATTTTTTTCTTTTGTTTTTTCATTCTCTTTTTCTTCCAACACTTGAGAGAAAACAAGAACAAGGGTGAAGAAAAAAAATATTTTATTCATTTTATACTTATGGTTAATGTTATCAAAAATTAAACAAAAACCTAAGCACACCAAACACCATAAATTGGGGCACCCCAAATTTTTACACCTAATTTTTACAACAACTAACTTTTTAATTATCATCATAATGACAATGTTTGATTGTCAAAATAAGGTATAAATATTTTTAATTAGATGTTGAATTTTTACAAATCATATTTGAAAAATTCTACATTATCATAAATGATATATCAAATCATTTAACATATTTATTAAATCAAATAATTATCTCATAATCTTTTATTAAATAAAATATGATATTAAGTTACATGTGTGACAAAATATATTATTAATCCCATTCATAATAATATATGTATGTGAGTATATAATTGGACTATCCAATTATCTTTAATTTGCCACAGTATGCGAGCTAGCACGGGGACCAAATGGATATAATCATTACATACAGATTGACCCTTTAATTAAATAAACTCTTTAATTAAATATTTCTAATTATTAACTTTCGATTATTCCACTAAAAATCCGAAGCTGCACTCTCGTTGCCGTAGATGGATAATATAAGCTGAACAACGTCGATTCCATCGATATAATCATTACATACGGATTGGCCCTTCACGAGTATCTCATAATTAGAGCAAGGTCATATTATCTGTTATACCCCTCTAATTATTTTTACCATAAGTACAATTGATTTTCTAATGAACAATTTATTCATAACTATTATGAATCTTTCTATTCTCAATAGAAATACTTGAACGCTCTAATCATTTAAGTACCGAATCAACCCTTAAAAAAGATACCTCTCTACGTCTCGCAAGAATGAGTGAACTCCATATCTATGTAAAATATCCCCAGCTACACACCAAATCATATCCCCAAAGTACGTAGCTATTGGTCGGGATTGCTACACCAACCTCATCGTTGTAAATCAAATGACATATCCTGCCCTGCAGGAGTTCGTAGTACACTCAGGATTTAGATCAATCCATATATTACCATCTAGTAGATTGAAATAAATTTCTTTATTTAACAGACATTATAAGAAATTCATTTTCATCTGGGTTCAGTCCTATATGATCACATCATACACAGTGCCTCCATTATAATGTCACTACATGGACGATCCAGAATCAAGGTCACCATAAAATTATAGAATGGACCGCAGCTATAGATAAATCAAAAACAAAGTACCCATTTTTTCTGCTCTCTAAGGACTATTTTAGATTACTAACTTCTGACTTAAATCCTCTTGTGTATGACACTTATACACTAAGTCTGAAGGAACATTAGTAATCAAGGCTAAATAAGACAATTTCCAATATGTGATTTAAATCAAACATTTTGATAAATGAACAATGCATCTTTTATTTCATAATAAATGATTCTGTTTACATTACATGAAGCTTTAGAGCATGTATCCCAAAAATCTCCCACTTGCACAAGAGCAAATGAGACATGTCATGTCATCATAAACCCTCTAGGTGACATTCAAACACTTTAACCGCACAAGGTATTTATAAACAGATCAGCCAGGTTCTTTACACATGCAATTTTCATGACACAAACGTCTCATTTCTGCACTATTTCCATTATTAGATGATATTTTCTCTCTATATACTTTCTCCTTTTGTGGCTTCTTTGTTCCTTACTGTGAGTCATTGCTAAAGACATAGCCTTATCCTAGCAGTCATTGCTAAGGAGATAGCCTCATGACGCTATCACTACGAAGGCTGGCAGAACAAGTCATATAATGACTGCATCATCAAATATGTTGTAGCCATTGGCTTATGATTTATAGCAATAACCTCAGACATCCTTACTAGCAAGTAGCAACAGGCTTTCTCATTGGCCGTGACCCATTTTTGATAGGCATGGCACACAACTTGGCCATAATTTCCGGTTGGCTCAAGAGGACATTCCTCTATAAGGACAAACTTAAGGTCTTCATAGACCAAGATGGCGTTCAACTTACTTTTCCATTTAACACAGTTTTCTCCCGTTAACTTGTCATTAGAGAGAATAACAATAATTAGAGAAACCATGGCTAAAATAAAATAAAATAAACATGCATTTAATATCCATTCATCGCATATTAAAATCATCACAAGCATTTTAGCATAAAATTAAACATGATACATGGACCATGTAAAATGAATCAGAAACCTATCATCCCACAAATAAATACCGCCGTAAGGTAGGGTAAATATTTGTATGATAGATTGAGACATTCTCAATTGATTAATATTTGTGGGAATAACTCTTATTGCTATATTAACCAACCACCGTTTGATTTGAGCAAGGAATTTCGATTAACATTTTAATCATTCCTTTGTGGGTATAAATAGTTGTTTCGGAACTCTTAGATATAACTAGTGAAGTGTCACCGTAGGGTAGGTCAGTTCACCAAATACATCTAGAGTTCCTATCCCCTCAGAATCCAAACTTGATATTGACCCAAAATGGACACCATTCGTAGGGTTTGAAAACAAAGCCGTCTCGAGGCGCCTGTTGAATCTCACTTTTTCGGACTAACAATGGAGATCGCGGGGTATGTTGTCATATGTCCATTTCCCACTCACTATTTTATAGTTTAAGGTTTCTATTTAAAATATATATTATTTTTATTCACTAGTGTCCATAAGTTTATGTGCAGCTAAAACATAACTCTACTTAACACTAGTGTATAATTAGTGGTCTAACTAATTTTAACTCTTAAAATTTTATTCACTAATATCCCTTAGTCTCCACTAATATTTTACTTAATTAAACTAATTTAAGTAAGTTTGGTTTATTGACTTAATTCATTTAACACTTAAAATATTAGTTCACTAACAAGTTTAAAATTTATATTTCAACAAATGGATAAATTTTAATTAATGTAAATGAGTTATAAATTCCAATGATATATGGAATTGTATCCTGAGTGTAGAACACACTATTGTCCATTCGAAACCAGCAATAGAATTTACGTCTGGGTGTCTATCTGATATACCAATGGAAAAATAATGCACTTATAAAGTCCATGTTTATTAAATTTTTGAATTTCTAATTTTAAACTATTAAACTAATTAATCTTATTAATTTATTTCCATGCATATCATGTTCCAATTTAACTCTTAAATTTCATAAAATCATATTTCATTACTAGAATATCCATGCATCTAAAACATGTTATGGCATGTGAAAATGCAAGAGTAGGCACCCTAAGGTATATGACATGTTATTCAAATATTTGAAAATAACATACATATAACATATGAGAGTCAAGATACTGGGAATCGCGTCGCGACGCGTTGTAGTAGAAAACCCATGTAGAATGCAAATCCAGTACATGTCGTGACGTAACTAGTTTAGCGTCATGATGCTCAAACCACAAGCACGCGAGTCACGACACGGAACGGAAGACGTCACTACGCCTCACATTTTCAAGGTTTAAAGAACTGAACTCAAGAAGATAAAATTACATTGACCGAGCTCTTATTTTTTTCCTATACTAATCTAATTAGCACCAAATATTCCAAGGCATCTCTTGGTCTTCAAATCTCACTTTATGGAGTGTCTTTGAGTCTTTTATGGCATCGTTTCTCCAAATGCAAAAAATGTTACTACTTGAAATGTTTTACATAGGAAATAAATTTACAACACTTGTATAAATTTGGCCTTATGGCCTTACTTCCTGAAACCAAAAATAACATAAAAATAAGAGTCGAAAAATTAACGATCAATGCAATACATTCATCACATGAATCCAAAACAAACATTCATCACTATTCACATTAAAATATGCTTACTGATCACAACATGCATACCAACAATTTATATCTCATATAAATCATTAAAAATAGAAACTTTTAATTAAAAAGAGAAGAGTTAAGAACACTTTTCAACCTCGCTCTTGATGTCAATTGTAAAAAATGTTTTCCTTCACGCAGCGAAAATGGCTTAGGCACTGGGATTGACCTAAAATTTTTTTCTACTCTCTCCCTCTCTTAGCCAAATCTGACCAGCCCATGGTCTGATGTTATTCTTATATTTTTAACTAAATTCTAGCCCCGGAACAGCCCCAGAACAACCTCCAAATAGAAGCTCAAACCTAAATCGTCTTTCACTAAAAACGCGGGCACAGCTCCCCCAAAATAGCCCGTAATTTGCGTGTGACGTAGTAATGTTTCAGGTCTGATTTTTCTCTCATAAAACAACCCCTCAACACTCTTGAAATATGCATTTGTGTTCCAACACCAAATGATCTTCCATGTTATGTCTCACAACCAGCAAAAACAATGGCGGGCTTGACTCACAAAATCAATCTCTAAACTCTTTAGAGATTAAAAATATCACAACAAAATATTTTCTTTTATTTTTGTTCTTTCTCTTTTTCTTCGAACTCTTGAGAGAAAACTAGAACAAGGGTGGTTAGGTTTTTCATTTAAGAAAGTTATATCAAGAAAAAAACTTATTTTTTTTCCTTTTATACTTAGGATTAATGTTATCAAAAATTAAACAAAACCCTATGCACACCAAACACCATAAATTCAGCCACCCCAAATTTCTACACCTAATATTTGCAAAAACCAACTTATTAATTGTCATCATAATGACAATGTTTGATTGTCAAAATAAGGTGTAAATATAATTAATTAGATGTTTAATTTTTACAAATCATATTTGAAAAATTCTACATCATCATAAATGATATATCAAACGATTTAATATATTTATTAAATCAAATGATTATCTCATAATCATTTATTTAATAAAAAACTTTGTGTAACATACAATATAGAGTTTCATGTGTGACAAAATATATTATTAATCCCATTAATAATAATATATATACGTGAGTATATAATTGGACTATCCAATTATATTTAATTTGCTACAGTATGCGAGCTAGCACGAGGACCAAATGGACCTACAGTTTCGAGCTCCAATAATCTAGAAATATTAATTAAACTCTTTAATTAAATATTCAGAATTACTAACTTCGTGTTATTCCACTAAAAATCTGAAGCTGCACTCTCATTGCCGTAGATGGATAATATATGCCGAACTATGTTGGTGTCCATCGATATAGTCATTACATACGGATTGTCCATTCACGAGTATCCCATAATTAGAGCCGGGTCATATTGTATGTTATACCTCTCTAATTATTTTTACCATAAGTATGAATGATTCTCTAATGAACAATTTATTCATAAGTATTATGAATATTAATCTTTCTATTCGCAATAGAAAGACTTGAGCGCTCTAATCGTTCAAGTACAGAATCAACTCTCAAGGAAGATATTCCTCTACTTCTCACAATAAGGAGTGAACTCCATATCTATGTAATACATCCTCAGCTACACACCAAACCATGTCCCCAAAGTATATAGCTATTGTTCGGGATTGTTATACCAACCTCACCTTTGTAAATCAAAGGACATAGCCTGCGATGCAAGAGTTCGTAGTACACTCAAGATTCAGACCAATCCATATAAGACCGTCTATTAAATTGAAATAAATTTCTTTATTTAATGGATATTATAAGAAATTCATTTCATCTAGGTCCAGTCTTATATGATCACATCATACAAGGTGCCTCCATTCTCATGTCACTATATGGATGATCCCGAATCAAGGTCGTCATACAATTATGAAATGGACCGCAACTATAGATAAAGCTTAAACAAAGTATCTACTTTGTCTGCACTCTATGGACTATTTTAAATCCTCTTGTGTATGACTCTCATACAATAAGTCTGAAGGCACATGAGTAATCAAGGGTAAACAAGATAATTTAAAATATGCGATTTAAATCAAACATTTTGATAAATGAATAATGCATATCTTATTTCATAATAAATAATTCAAATTACATTACATGAAGCTCTAGGGCATATATCCCAACAATCATAGGACCAGTCAAATACTTTTGAATATCTTCTTAATAATTTTTCTATCTCTGTTCTCTCTTCAAAGGTAACCTCACTTGCAATTAATATATTCTTGGGATTTTCACATGTATCGAGATGAAAAGTATTTATTTTAGTGGAAATAATGTCAAATATGCTCATGTCATGCATATTGTGATGTGTGCTAAAAGTGAAAAAGTAAGGCAAGTATGAAAAATAGTTTATCCTATGCATTAAAGCAGAATTATATTCAAACGGTTCTAGTATAAAAGTATGATCGTAGTCTTCTCCTTCATTGGTTGCCTTAAGGTCTTCTAATTTTAGTCCTTCAATATGGAGCAGTTTTTCCTCCCACTCAGCTTTGGCTTCATTTTTCGGTTTTGTACCTCTATCTTCTTCCTTTGGTTAAGTGCTTTCTTCTTCCTTCACCATCGGGCCTCCTCCCCAATCCAACACATCGGTAAAGATCTCGAAGCTTGACATAGTAATGACATTGACTCCACATGGTTGGTGTTCCTTGATACCCAGCCTTCACAAAGTGGTCATATAACTTCATCCCCCTCTTTTTGGGTTTAGCCCCCCTTCATCACAATAATATCTCAATCCCTTTCGGGTAGTCTTCCCTTTAAAGTTAGGTAGTGCACTCACGCCTTGGCCTCGTGCTCCGAATCAAGTGTTGGGCTTATATTTCATTTTTTCCATGATCCTAGCACCTTTAGGATCTACCCACTCCTCAAATATTGGGGCCACTTGGAACCTTATGATGGCTGGACTTCCAATGTGGCCACAACGTTGCTAGCTTCTGCCCCAATAGTTATAAATTTGTCTTCATGAGGGAATTTGATGACTTGATGTAGTGTGGAGGGTAACCTGCCAAGCTTTTGAAACTATGACCTCACCAAGAGTTATACAAAAGTGGCTGGAATGTTGAGTACTGTGAATTCCACCCCATCTTCGATCAGGCTTACTTTAACCATTGCCATGAAAGTGCCTTCAACACCTCATTTACTGTCATCATAAGCCTTGATTGTCATATCGAATGGGATAAGTTCCTCCGGTCGGATGCCTAACCTAGGAAGTATCTTTAACCGATATACGTTGATAGAGAACCCATATCTACCATCACACATGAAGCCATTTTTCCTCTAACTTTAACCTTTATGAATAACAAACGATTATAATTTTGCCCCTCCATCGGGAGCTCTTCCTCGGAGAAAGTGATGATATATTTATTTTATTTCTGGATAATATCAATGAATGTTGTTAGATCAGCATCTACTGGTACTATAATTTTTCCCAGGGCTTCAACTATAGCCCTCCGATGGTATTAGGATGAACACTATAACTCCCATATGCTAATATGTGCTCGGGTCCTCTTCAGCTGGTGGAGCATAATATTTTCTTCTTCCTTCCATTCTTTCTCTTTTTTTCTCTTCTTCTTATACCATTTCTTTTTTGCTTAATGGCGACATTATAAATAGGCCACTCCTCGTCAATCCCTTGACTTCCTCCTTAACACTGCTGGAGGGGTCTTCCCAAAATTTGTCACATTTACCGATCTTCCTATCATTGTTATCCTATATTCCCACAATGAGAGCCTCCTGGTTGAATGTTTATAGGACATAGCTTTCGGGTAGGCCAAAGTTGATCATTTAGTTTGGTGGTGGTACGGTATGGTGATTTGGTATGAGGTTATTGTTTGTGTTGGGCTCGTTCTTTTCTGGGTTGGGGTATTTTCGACTGTCGATAAGGTTTTGGACCTCATGTTTGACTCATACACAATTGTAGGTCTCATGGCTTTTCTGTTGGTGGAAGTGGCAGTATTGGTCTAGGCTGAAGTGGCGAGAGATATGGTTTAGTAATAGCTTGGTTTCTAAGGGTTGCAACATGCCTTATCTTCTTAGTTTTTCAAATATTTTTTATAGCGGCCTGCCAAAGTTGGAAAATCTAATGTTTCAGATAGCTACATTCTCGATAGGGTTGGCTTTGATTCCATATTTTCCCTCAGCAGTCTTTCTATTTTGGCTATAGAATTTTCTATTTTCAGCATCTTTTTCCTCTATGTGCATGATAGTCTCTCACAACTTCCTAAAATCTGAGATCATAAAGCCCATCCTCCTCAACTTGTTATAAATGGATAGCTTGGTGTCTTTGATTATCATTTTGATTTGGTCCTACTCCGAGGGCCTTGTCTGCATTTTCAGGAGCTAGCTTCTCCAATCATCAACATATTCGTTAAAGTTTTTTTTTGACCGGCGTAATCACAGGCATATAACGCAAGCGCACGTATCGTTCAAGCAGTATAAATGTTTACAAGTATTAATTTATGAAGCCAATTTTTACAAGTATCTAATGAATTAGGTGTTTGATTGGATGGTGACTTTACACTTAAAATAAGTAAATAAGATAGAGCGAAAGTAAATTAAAGGAAAATTTAATATTATTAAACTATCCAGTGTTTTAATTCTTTCCAATATCTTTTAAAGATACAGTGGTTATCTCATGTTTGTGTAATATATTGGTTTACTAACCTGGAACACGAAATTATGGAAAAGCCTCTGTCGATGGTCAGATGAAAATACCCAGTGTAACTCAATTAATCATATATCTATGTCAACCAAGTTACCTGAATTCATTAAGATTAAGTTCCAATTGTAGCTATCCTCGCCCGACAGGTATATGTCTATCATGTAAGGAAATCTATTAAAGGGTTATCTATCCTCAAGGAAGATCGTAGGATATTAAGTCTAAGGCTATAACCTAAAATTCTTTTGTCAAGTTTATTTTAAGTTTACCACATCAATCTTATTAATGGTCAGTTAACAAGAAGCATTAAGCTTAAGACATAATAAATAAACCTTTATATTACCCAAACTATAAAATAACCCCTTATAAACCGGTGATATTGGAATTCATCACAACCCCAGATAACGGGTTTAGTTACGACACATATCTAAGGCTAGTAAAAGCTTAAATAAAGTAAATGACATAAAGTAAAAGTTGGAAATTAAAAAAGGTAAAAGTACAATAAAAGAAAATGCTGGGGGTTAGATGATCCACTTTTATTACTTCTATTTAGATATCTCTCTTATTATAATATATTAACTTTGCGTGATAATTACCAACCGACCATATAGGCGGTATCCTGATTAAGTCAAATTTGTAATTAATTCCAACCGACCATACAGGCGGTATCCATGTTAAGTTAGGTTAAAATCAATTTAATTAAGTCCAACAGACCATAAAGGCGGTATCCTCATTTTAACGCAATGTTGACACACATGAAATATGATAATGCATATAACAATAAATAATCGAAGAGACGAATAATGAACTAAAATGAGAAATAATGAAGAAAGATAAATAACATAAAACAAATGCGGAACAATAAAACAACAATAAACGGAAATTAAATGCAAAATAATAAAAGACTAATAATACGAAATAAATGCGGAATAATAAATATGTGACCAAAGAATTTGGCCGTTTTCAATGTAGGACTTCGCATACCTGGTTGGACGTATTTCACGTCCAACCAAGCATGCCGTGTCCGGGATAACAAAATAAAATATAACAAAGGGTGCCCTCAGGTCTTACCTTTTGAGTCGCTTTTTGGAAGTGCGTTACGTGGCCGTCGGAAGGGTTAATGCTCCGCAACTTTTCCGGTTCACTGGTTCAATGTTTTCCTTCGTTGCTTTACTATTTTGGGCTGCTGTTTTCTCTATTTTTGCTATATTTTCTGGTCGTTTTTTTGTTACTGTTTGCGGTAATTAGGGGCTGTTTTGTTGCGGTTTTTTGCGGACTGTTTGTGCGGTAAAAGGTGCAGTTTTGAGGACTGTTTCTGTGACAATTGGGGGCCGTTTTCAGGGGCAGTTTTTGGTGATTTGTTTATTTGTTCATCACAGTTTGATGGGTGAAGTGGACGTGGGGGCTGCATGAAAGAGGGACGTGTGCATGGTGAGATACGGTTTGTGTGTGTGCGTGTTATTTTGGCTTGCAAGGTGTCAATTTGATGAGAGGGCAATGGCTGGTTCGTGGAAGGTCAAGGGTGTGCGTTTAATGAGAGGGCAGTGTGGTTGATGCTTCACGGCTTGGGGTCACTATTTCGTGAAGCATGGAGGGCTGCTAGGGTTTATTGGCTTTGTTGAGTGTGTTGTGTTGAGGTGTGTTTAAGGGGAGAGAGGGACGTGTGTCAACATGGTGTGTATGTGTCTTTGTGGCAGTGCATGAGTGTGTTAGTTGACAGTGAGGGGTGTGCGTGTGTGTTGAAGTCGGTGCTGTCGGTGGCTTGTTGGTTCGTTAATGTAGGGTCTGCTTGGTATTTTCTGGAGAAGAGGGGGGTGCCGAGAAGAGTGTTTTTGGTGGGGGCTGCCATGTGTGTGAGGAAGAGGAAGACGTGAAGGGAGATTAGGGTTCCTGGTTCTGGTTTATTGCCGTGTGTGAATATGGTATTTTTTGAGAGAGAGGAGGGAGATAGAAGGTTAGGGGTGATGCCGAGAGAGATTAGATTTATGTCGAGAGATAAGAAGAGATGGAGGGGTCTTTAGGGTTTCATTGCTTGTGTCGTTGTGGGGAGCAGCCTAGGGTTTTGGTGTGTAGGTTTATTACCGAGAGTCAGGAGGGCTTTTAGGGTTTGGCTTTTTATAGAGAGAGGAGAGAGAGGAGTCTAGATTAGGGTTCTTTTGGTTCAAAGTGCTGTCAATGAGCTCTTGTCGAGAGATCTAGGGTTTTCAGTCGATGGTGTGAGCCTGTGAGGTAGGCTTAAGGGTTTTTATCATTGTTTTGATGCATTGTCAGTGAGGAGTGGGAGACTGGTGTGCGCTGCTGGGATGATTAGGGTTCTTTCATTGTTTTTCCGAGAGAGAGGAAGGCGTCAGTGGTAGAGAGAGGATGGGGCTGTCGAAAGCTGTGTGGGGAAGATGATGGGAGCGTCCAGATAGAGGGTAGGCTGCTGAGTGGTTAAGGAAGGAGGGGGCTGCCGTTTTAGGGTTTTCTGTTTGTGAGTTTCAGTGTCCGTTAAGGAGAGGATGCGTGGAGTTGTTTTGAGTAGTGAAGGGCTGTGCGTTTTGTCGGCAATGTGTGTGGCCAAGAGAGAGAGAGATGCAGTCAAGGAGAGAACCGAATGTGAGAGACGAAGGGAGAGACGTAGGAAGAATTTTAGGGTTTGTTTGGTGTTCACGTGAATGGCTGGTGCTTTTGGGTTTTTTGTTTGGTGTTGACGTGAATGAGAGTTCTAGGAAATGATCCATTCAATTTAGGAAGGTGATTTGTTTTAGTTTGGGAAAGTGATTTATGAGATTTGATTTGATTTATTTAGTTTAGGCATGTGATTTGATTTGATTTGATTTATTTAGTTTAGGCATGTGTTTAATTATTTTGGATTGGGCTTGGAGGCTTGGGCGTGTGGCTTGGCATTTTTGGTGGACTTGGGCGTGTGGCTTGATGGGGTGTGGCTTGGTATGGGTTGCGGGGTTTTGGGCCAATAATGAATTTTAAAACAGAGATCCAACGAGCGAACCCGAAGCTAAGCAAATGAATTAAGTCCAACAAGGTATTGATTTCTGAATTTTCCCTTCCGATGTCCATTTCTCGCGACTTCCGCAACTTATCGGGTAGTGCCTCCATATGAGGCTCATCATCGGGACTTATATGCAAAAAATGCAGTGCCTACAGTCGCCCCCACTTAGATGGGACTTGTGCAGTGTGTGACAGTGACAATCCTATCAAAGTCATGCATGCATTTTTACTTACCTGGCTCACCAGCTGCTGCCTGACTGTTGTTCTGAGATGCTTCAAACTGAGTTGATCTGGTGAGGTGCTGCGACCCCTAAGGTTCATCCCTGCAAGATGCTGCGATCTCTAGGATTCATTACCGAACTGAGCTGATGTGAGGTGGTTTATTCCCGAACCGTTACTGTATGAGGTGGTCCATTCCCGAACCGTTACTGTGAGGTGGTCCATTCCCGAACCATTACTGAGTTGAGTTGATGGCGAGGCGCTTCGACCTATGGGATTTGTTCCCGAACCACCGAATGTGGGCTTTATTCCCTGGCTGTGCTGAGTGCGGGCTTTGTTCCCGAACTGTGCTGAATGTGGGCTTTGTTCCCGAGTTGTGCTGAATGTTGGCTTTGTTCCCGAATTGTGTTGAATGTGGGCTTTGTTCCCAATCTGTGCTGAGTGCGGGCTTTGTTCCCGAACTGTGCTGAATGTGGGCTTTGTTCCCAAGCTGTGCTGAATGTGATGGCGAGGTGCTTTTGACCCATGGGCTTTGTTCCCGAACCACCTGTGGGCTTTGTTTCCTAGCTGTACTGAATGTGGGCTTTGTTCTCTGGGCTTTGTTCCCAAATTTTATAGAAAGTGGGCTTTGTTCCCGAACTGTGTTGACTGTGGGCTTTGTTCCCTAACTGTGTAGAAAGTGGGCTTTGTTCCCGAACTATGTTGAAATAGGGTTTTATTCCCCTGGGCTTTATTCCTGAACTGTGTTGAATGTGGGCTTTATTCCCTGGGCTTTGTTGCCGAACTGTGTAGATAGTGGGCTTTGTTCCATGGGCTGTATTCCCGAACTGTATTGACTGTGGGCTTTGTTCCTGAGCTGTACTGAATGTGCGCTTTGTTCCCTGGACTTTATTCCCGAGCTGTGTAGAGAGTGGGTTTTGTTCCCGAACTTGTGTAGAGAGTGGGCTTTATTCCCGAGCTGTCTTGGATGTGGGCTTTGTTCCCGAACTGTGTTGAGAGTGGGCTTTATTCCCTGGGCTTTGTTCCCAAACTATGTAGATTGTGGGCTTTATTCCCGAGCTGTACTGAATGTGGGCTTTGTTCCTGAACTGTGTTGAGAGTGGGCTTTATTCCCTGGGCTTTGTTCCCGAACTGTGTAGATTGTGGGCTTTATTCCCGAGCTGTACTGAATGTGGGCTTTGTTCCCGAACTGTGTAGTGAGTGGGCTTTGTTCCCGAGCTGTACTGAATGTGGGCTTTATTCCCGAGTTGTATTGAATGTGTGGGCTTTGTTCCCTGACTTTGCTGAGTGTGGGCTTTGTTCCCTGGGATTCAATCCCAATACTGCTGATTATGTGGGCCTCGACCCTGGGATTCATTCCCGAAACTGCTGATGATGCGGGCCTCGACCCTGGGATTCTTTCCCGAAACTATTGGTAATGTGGGCCTCGACCCTGGGATTCATTCCCGAAACTACTGTCAATATGGGCCTCGACTGTAGGCACTGCATTTTTGCATATAAGTCCCTATGATGAGTCTCATTTGGAGACACTACCTTTTAAGTCGAAGAAGTCGCAGGAAACGGACGTCGGAAGGGAATTGGTATTTTCGTTAGATTTTATTCGCTTGTTTAGCATCGGGCTCGCTTGTATATCTCGGTTTTAAAATTCACCTAGCCCAAAACCCTCGCAAACCACTTGGCCTTGACCTAAAACCCCCGCAAGCCCACATACCACCATCCAAAGCCAACCACACGCCCAAGCCAAGCCAACCACACGCCCAAGCCAATCCCACACACGCCCAAGCCTATCCCACACACGCCTAAGCCCATAAAACATATCCAAATTAATAAAAACACATATTTAACACATGGTGAAATTAAAAAAAAAAAATCATATACCAAATTAAAATAAAACAAATAAACATCAAATAAACATATTCCTAATTTAGATAAATCATGTCTCCAATCAAATATAGATTTTCTTTGTAAGACACTAATTGGTCCCTTTCCTATTCAAGCAAGAGGAAACCCTAGCAATTGTCTATAAAAGAAACACAATTCCAACCCTTGTGACCTCTCTCATTCACGCATAACACAAGCCATAAGCAACAAAGAATTATCTTCTCCTTCCTCACTCTCAATTTCCGAAAATCACACCCCTAAAACAGCAAGCCTCCACCAAAAATCATAAAACCAAAACAACCCTCATTGCCGCAACAAAAATGCTCCCATACAGCCCCATTGCCGTGACCAAAACTACTCTCATACGGTCCCTAACCACCACCAAAATAGCAGCCATTCACAGCACCTACAACCACCGAACAGCCCTTGAAAACACCCCATACATCCACCAAAATCCGTACCCCAAACAGCCCTGCAATGACCAAATAAACTGCACAGTTTTTTACACCACGTAACCACCGAAAACAGTCCCCAAAACTGCACTGCAGTGACCGAAAAAAACAGCAGCCCAAATACCCCAAAACAATAGCCAAAATCACCTAAAACAGTGAACAAAAACTACACTTTAAAACCCTTAAACAACCACGCAAAACAGTAGCCCCAACCCCGTTTAAACCGCAAAAATAGTCCATTAATACACTAAAAATAGTGACCAGAAAATACAGTGAAAACAACAGTGAAATAGAGTGAAAACAGTAGCCCGAGCAGTGAAAACAGTGAGGAAAGACGTGAACCAGCGAACCAGAAAGTTACGGAGTGTTAGCCCTTCCGACGGCTTTGTAACGCACTTCCGAGGGTCGACATAAAAGGTTAGACCTGATGACACATTTCTCATTTATTTTCATTCATCTCGTAATTATTTATTGAATTTTATTTGCATGAGTATTGTGGAATAATGTGTGTTGTGGCCTTTGAATAAATGGAAAATGTGTCGTCTCTTGTGGTATATAGGATGGAAACCCAGACGTAAATTCCGTAGCCGAATCCAAATGGACGGTAGTGCGGTCTGTACTTGGGAAACAATTCCACGTACCACTTGAGCAAACGACACATGTTTCATTTTATCTTGCTTGTTTATTATTCGATTCTTACATTCCGCCATTTAATTTCCGAATGTTATTTGTTCGTGTAATGATGAGATAGTGCTCATGGGCATATCAAGTTGGATTAAAGGTGCTCCGTTTTGAGGGATAAAAAGCCTAAGGGATACCTTTGCCACGATGTTTTGGGGAGTACATTTGGTTGGATGTGATATATGTTCAACCGAGCATACAAAGTCCTATATTGTTGTCTTTATTTTTCTGCATTGTGATGTGATGCACATGGGCTTATTATGTTGGTCTAAAGGTCCTCCATTTTGAGGGATAAAAAGCCTAAGGGCTACCTTTACCATGATATTTTGCCGCGCCTTTTATATTCCGTCTTTTACTTTACGTACTGTTGGATAATATGACCCATAGCGTCACTATTTGTACAGATCACGGTGTTGTTGTACAAATTAACTATGTGACAAGGAAATTGCACTCTCATCATTTGTGATTAGATCACCATATATGTATAAATGAAGAGAGGTCCATATGATTAGTTCATGGATTGAGATGATATGAGACAGTATCAGTCCACAAAGGATTAATCATTAAATATCCCTAGCCGGAGTATTATCGAGACAGGACATCGATAATGCGGAATAGGCTAGTATTGCACTTGTGCGCGTTGTGAGGGCACACCGGCATAGTTCTCATATATTTAAGTATTGGATACTTATGCAAGTGCGATAGGAGGTTGTGTTTCACCGATGGTACGGGAAACAGCTTCGCTCTGGATAGACCCCTCGGAATCCCATTGGTATTATGACTATGTGTCTATTTGAGGCCGAAATCAAGGTAGGTGTGTATAGTCTTAACCTGAGACTTGCATCGCTAATACTTGCGATAATCGGTAGACTTTAGTCTTGGTGGTACAGGGCTTTAACCGGTTCTGCGTACGCCACTTCTGGGTTTATCAGAGAGTCATAGTGTATTGGGTGTGATGTCGAGACGGAAGTATCACTTCAGTTATAGTGGAGATGATGTCACGCAGGATACGGTATTAGTGCTCTTAAGTGCTGGCCGGCCATCGAGATATTATGACAAGGTCATGTATATCCGATTATAGAGACTAGTTACCAGGCATCCGACATGTGCTTCGGACGGGGCAGACACTTATCCAGCCCCAGCCCTAGCACGTGACTATCCGATACTGGGCTGATATACACAATACTACGGTATACTACGCTTGATACAGATCTATATATTACTGTAAGAATATTTCTGGAGAATTGGGTAGGCATGGCGCTTTGCTAGAAGCCAACATTGTCTTGTAAATCTGTATAAACGTAGTACGAGGTGCTTACGTGTTCGGATAATCCGACGACCGTATTTACTGCCAACATATCCGGAGATCTCATGGGTCGCTTCCTGAAGATTCACCGATGATGTATAACTCGCACTTTAATTAATCTAGGATTAATTAAAAGAGAGAGAAAATTAATCTGGGATTAATTACGGAGATATTTTATCTGGGATAAAATATTAATTAAAGAGAGAGAACGATTAATTTGGAATTAATCGATAAAATAATATATTCGATATATTATAAGAAATTGGATTTCGTCGCGGAATTAAAATTAGATTTTAATTCGGGCGAATGAATTAATTTAGAATTAATTCGTTAGCGACGTGAATAGTGATTTCGCTAGGCGTAATCATTTAATTACGACGCGACGGAAAATTCGTTAATTTGGAATTAGCGAACCCGAGCCCGAGAGTGATTGCGAGCGCATTCGCATTTCGAATTCGAGTGCGGCACACAAGTCACATCAAGCGTCAAATCACTAGTCGCGTCAATTGTCAAATCAATTGTCACTTTGAGTGATGTGACTTGACAACATGTCACTTTATTAAAGTGATGTGATGTGACTTAAAGTAAAAGTAAAAGTGATGGGTAAAAGGTGAAAAGCATTGATTGTTTTTGCCTTTTGACTTAATGGAATATGAAAAGGTTTGGTATATATATTTTATTTATTTTTGGAAAATAAATGAATAATATATATTACATTTTTTCTTTTTCCTCAATATAAAAATTCGGTCTTCTCTCTCTCTTGATAAATAGTACACGGTTTTAGGCTTTTGGAGCCAAAACCTTATCTCTCTCTCACGGTCTCTCCAAGACCGATTCTTCATCTTTTTCTTCTGGTTTTGACCGAGCAAATGGAGAAGCAAGGAAGATGAACAAGTGCTAGCACACCTTGGGTATACATAGGTGTAGGGAAACGAATTTGTGAGCATGGAAAAGCTTGAAGCTTGGAGCTTCAATGGTGACATCCATGGCCGAATGAACAAGGAGGAAGACACCCCAAAACCGTGCAGTCCACTGTCACAGAAGCCATTGCCGAGCTTGGAGGGAGGCTAAAACGCTTCTTGTTCTTCATTTCATCAAAACCCATCAATGTGAGTATGAATTCCGCCTTACTCCTTTGTGTATTCAACTCGTTTTTATGCATGTTTGTGATCCTTGGGACTTGATTGAATCTCTACACGTACATTAGTTGTTTATGTAATTGATGATATAGTGCGCATGGGCTTAGTATGTTGGTCTAAAGGTTCTCTATTTGAGGGAGGAAAAGGCCAAAAGGCTACCTTTACGACAATACTTTGCCGCGCAGGACAAAGTATGTTTGGTTGGATGTGAGATATGTTCAACCGAGCATACAAAGTCCTATATTGTTGTCTTTATTTTTTTTATACATTGTAATGTCATGAGCATGGGAAAATCAAGTTGGATTAAGGGTCCTCCGTTTTGAGGGATGAAAAGCCTAAGGGCTACATTTGCCACGACGTTTTGCCGCGCCGGAAAAAGTATGCTTTGTTGAATGTGAGATATGTTCAATCCAATATACGAAGTCCTATATCATTGTCTTTACTTTATATGTATTGTAATGTAATGCGCATGGGCTTATTATGTTGGTCTAAAGGTTCTCTATTTGAGAGAAGAAAAGTCCAAAAGGCTACCTTTATGACAATACTTCGCTGTGCCTTTTATTATTCCGTTGTTTGCTTTCTGTATGTCATCTCCTTGCATAATCATACATCATATTGCAATGCGCATGGGAAAATCAAGTTGGATTAAAGGTCCTTAATTTTAAGAGATAGAAAGCTGAAGGGTTACCTTTGCCACGACATTTTACCGCGCCGGACAAAGTATGTTCGATTGAATGTGAAATACATTTAATCGGACACTCGAAGTCCTATATAGATGTGGGAATATGTCGCATCTCTTTTCTTTCACTTTCATTGTCTATCTTTTGCATCGTATCATTGCACGTTTATTTTAATGTACAACTGCCTCCTTAGTTATCTTCTTACATTATGTACCTAATTGCTTCTCTTTATTACGCATGATTGTGCAATTGCCATTTATTTGTGTTCCCACATGTATAAGTACAATGTGATTATGAAATTGTATGCTTGCCATTATTCTGATTCACTTTTATGCGTGTTTGTACAATTACCATTTCCTTACGTTTCCGTACCCATGAATATGGTGTGCTTATGAAGTTGTATGCTTTCCGTATTTCAATTTACATTTATGCATGCAAATTTCGACATAGGTTATATGCAAATAGGTTTTATGCAAATTCAGACATAGGTTATATGCAAACTTAGATATGAGCCTTGTACTTATGCATGTGAACTTAGAAATAGAATACCCTTGGGAATGTATGTTGCTAGATTTGATTAAATTATTGCACAAATCACATCATTACAAGTGGCATAAGTAAGGGACCATTCCGAACCCAATGGTTTGAGGTCTTCCCTTGCGAGGGGTGAGTGCGGCCTTAAATAATTTCCAGATTCACACCGGGTGGCGACTCCATGTTATTTCTCTGATTTAGTCCCCCGCGGGCTACTCCGTACTCCCAACCGGGCCGCGAGCCTGGAACAGCGTCGTCCAACTTATGTGTCCTACAGTCTGGCGACTCCACTGGGGATAGAGAATCGGCCCCGAAATAATGTCTTGTAATGTTTATGATTTGTGCTTTAAGTTAACCGTGTCTGTTATAGGTTGAGGGGGTCTAATCCAAGGCATTATTATGGCTAGGTGATGGTTTGGTGTCTTCCTTCATTCACTACCTTTCTATAAGGAAAAGTCGTGAGGGCACCTAGATAATCATTAACCGTAGCTTGTTGTGACAGACTAATTTGGAGGACTTGTTGTTTATTCTTGTCACCAAGGCGATAAGAGCCTAAGAGACTTGGGTATTTAAGAGAGTTCGCTCCACCCTCTCTCTAGCGAATATACAATGGGAAATCCATTTGACAGTTAGTTACACACCGTAACTCGTTGGCACGTACCTTAAGGTATAAAAAAGGTGCGCTCACTTGGTCGCTTGAACCCTTGAGTGGGGAGTCCTAGTTGTGGGCAATCTTTCGTCAGCGAGAGCCTTTGTCCACACTCCCGTAAACCCACGTGTGAACCTTAATCGCAGAACTGGTAGAAATCATTTCCTCATGTTTATGTTTGGGACCATTGTCATTTGGATCCGGTTGGACTTCTTGTCAAGAAATGCGAACTTGTTGGGCCATTTAAACTGGGACGAGTTCGTATCTTATGACGATTGGGCCAAACGTCTCTGAAATGCCGATGGGCCACTCTGTAGAAATTATTTCTTTATGCTTGTGTTTGGGCCCCTTATCATTTGAAGTCGTTTAGCCATGTTATCGCAAAGTGTAAACCTGTTGGGCCTTTTCAACTGGGATAAGTTTGCACCGCGTAATGGCGTGGTTAAATGCTTTAAAATGATAATGGGCCAACCTATACATTCTACATCTCATCCATCATATGCACGTATACATGCTAATATATGGTTTTAAAGACACCATAGATTCCAGTTGGGTAAGAGAAGAGTGAAGACTCACCAAGAGACCGATAGCAAATATAAGTGAATCAGAGAATGAGGTATCCCATATGGATCAGTTTGAGAACAGTCTCACCAAGATTACTGAACAGTTACAAGCCTTGAATGCTGCTGTGGCTAATATGGTTGTGCCCCGTGCTGGGGGAAATTATGAGATTGTGAGGCGTGAGGAGCCTCTGAATGGGTTGGGGGATGATATCCCCACTTTTGATGATGACATGGCAGAATATGCGACATGAAGAATGATTGGGTCTCACGCAGAATTTCAGAAGCTTCGGGATCAGGTAGAAATGGTTACCCGCAAAATGAGGGGTAAACATTAAGAGTTGTTAGATTATGAAGCAATGACTTTTGAAGAACAGCTGCCAGCTCAGTTCAAGATGCCTGATATGGCCAAGTTCAATGGGAATGGGAACCCGAGGGTCCATCTTCGACAATATGTTTCAGTTATGAGTTCAGTGGGCTTGTCACAGCGCCAAGTGCAGAAAATGTTTGGAATGTCAATTGAGGGGGCGCCGGCAGTATGGTATTGTTGGTTTCTAATTAGGTCCCAAGAATCATCAAATCAAGCACAAAAACGCATGAATACAACAAAGGAGAATGGCGGAAACATTACTCACATTGATCGGTCATGATGCTACGAAGGACAAAATGAATTGGCCTTCTCCATGAAGCTCGACAGTGGCTTCTCCATGCAGTGGACTGCTCGGTTTTGGCTCCTCTTGCTCCTCCAAGATTCGGCCATTGAAGACCTCCATTGAAGCTCCAAGCTTCAAGCTTCAAAAGATGATTCCATGCTCAAGAGTTCACTGCTCTATCACCTTAGGAAGACTCAAGTGTGTGCTAGCACTTTGTATTTTGCAACAAAATACTCTCTTGCTTCTCATTGCTTCTCGGCAGAACCAGAAAAATGAGAGGGAAGAAAAATGGCTCTAAGCCGTGTGAGAGAGATGGAGGGAAAATAGAGAAGACCGAAATTGTGGAGAGAGAAGAAAAATGTTTCATTTATATATTTATTTAATTTTCCAAAAACAAAACAAATAAATAAAATCATTTTCATTTACCAAAAGTCAAAAAAGCAAAAGCCCAGTAATGCTTTGTCAACATCCACATCACTATTCACATCAATCAATCAATCAAGTGACAAGTTGTCACATCACTCAAAGTGACTAATGATTTGACGCTTGATGCGACTAGCGATTTGACGCTCGATTTGACTTGCGTGCCGCACTTGAATTCAAAATGCGAATGCGCTCGCAAAGAATCCCGGGCTCGGGTTCACTAATTCCAAATTAACGAATCTTCCGTCGCGACATAATTAAACGGTTACCTTGCGAAATCACTATTCATGTCGCTAACGAATTAATTCTAAATTAATTCGTTCACCCGAATTAAAATCTAATTTTAATTCCGCGTCGAAATCCAATTTCGCATAATATATCGAATATATTATTTTATCAATTAATTCCAAATTAATCGTTCTCTCTCTTTAATTAATATTTTATTCCATATAAAATATCTCCGTAATTAATCCCAGATTAATTTTCTCTCTCATCTAATTAATCCCGGATTAATAAAGTACGAGTCATACATCATCGGTGAATCTTCGGGAAGAGACCCATGAGATCCCAAATATGTTTGCAGTAAATACGGTCGTTGGACTATCCGAACACGTAAGTACCTCGTACTACGTTTGTACCGATTTACAAGACAAGGTTGGCTTCTAGCAAAGCGCCATGTCTACCCAATTCTCCAGAAATATTTTTATAGGAATATGTGATCTATATCAAGCGTAGTATATCGTAGTATTGCGTATTTCGATCCAGCATCGAATGATCACGTGCTAGGCCTGGGGCTGGAATTGTGTCTGCCCCGTACGAATCACATATCGGATGTTTGGTAACTAGTCTCTATAATCGGATATACATGACCTAGTCATAATATCCCGATAGCTCGAGCATTTAAGAGAACGAGTTCCGTATCCTATGTGACCATCATCTCCATATGACTGGAGTGATACTTCCGTCTTAACATCACACCCAACACACTACGATTCTCAATATACCCAACATTGGCGTACACAGAACCTGTTAAAGCCCTGGACGACCTCAACTAAAGTATATTGATTGTCGTAAGCATTAGCGGTGCAAGTCTCAGGTTAAGACCAAATACACCTACCCTGATTGCAGACTCCCATAGACACATAGTCATACTACCAATGGGATTCCGCGGGGGTCTATCCAGAGCGAAGCTGTTTCCCGTACCATCGGTAAAACACAACATCCTATTACACTTGCATGAGTATCCTATACCCAAATATATGAGAACTATGCCGTTGTGCCCTCTTAAACGCGCACAAGTGTAATACTAGTTTTTTACATATTTATCGATGTCCAATCTCGATAATACTCTGATTAGGGATATTTAATGATTTATACTTCGTGGACTGATACTGTCTCATATCATTCTCCGTCTAGGAACAAATCATAGGGACCTCTCATCATTTATACATCTAGGTGATCTAATCACAAATGATAAGAGTGCAATCTCCTTTATCACATAGTTAATTTGTACAACAACACCATGATCTTTACAAATAGTGACGCTATGGGTCATAATTGTCCAACAATCTCCCATTTGGCCTATAGCCAGTCACTCGAGTGCTTGACACCCGAACTATGTACGGTTGGCTCAAATTGATGAGAAAAAGCTTTCGTCAGCGGATTTGTATGATTATTATCTAGATGCGATTTATTCGATCATCACATCGCCACGATGTATGATCCAAACGAATCAGATGAATATCGCAGTATGTATCTGGATCGTTGATAAGACCATTAATTCTTTAGCCTGTGCTGACGCCAAGCTCAGCTGCTAACAGAACTATATCTAATCTAATTAGATTTGTTATTGACCCAGATTGCTTCTATTGCTGCCTCAGCTGCTGCAATTAACCCACATTTGTTGTTTATTCGGTAACAGTATCTTGCTTGGAAGATTTCCAGCTCACTGTACCGTTATTCAAAATGTATAGTACCGTTTGCGACTTTTAGTCGTCTTTATCGGTTATTGGAAACTTGCTACAGTGATCCTAGTCACTCGAGTTCTCCTTCTCCATAGACTAAGACATCATCCTTAGTTCTCTAAGATACTAACGGATGTTCTTAACATCAATCCAGTGGCTATCACTCGGATTGGCCTGTTTGTGAATCCATATGCTCAAAGTGTATGAGACACCAGGTTGCGTACATTTTTCAATGTACGGTTTCTCGGAGAGTATTTCGAAAGCCAAGCTTTCGCCGATAGTTATTTTATGGGATTATCATTTCCAAGAATGACATATTATCATTATTATATAGGACAGCCACTGTCAGTGCGCTCCCACTAACCCTCTTATATACACAAGAATCATTTTCGTTTTGAATTAAATCATAAATCATTATGATTACATCAAAATGATAATTCCAAGAACCTAATGCTTGCTTCAATCCAATCATGGATCGAATAACAAGCATTATCCAAATGGATTTACCGTGGCAACAGGTAAAAGATTGAATCGTAATCAACACAATGTTGATAACGATACCTTTCCATTAAAAGCCTAGCTTTATACGTTGCCAAAAACTTGACCGGCGTAAACACACACGTATAACGCAAGCGCACGTATCGTTCAAGTAGTATAAAAATATCGATCCCACCGGGACTTAATTCCTACTATTGTTATTAATTATTGAATCTATTTATTTACAAATATCTAATTGAGGGTGAAGAGAATGATTGTTTGATTGGTTTGAAAATGGTTTTACAAAATAAATAAATAAATAAAAAGACAAAAGAAAATACTAAGGAAAATTACAAAAGACACAAAGATCTAGGGTTGTGAATCCTTCTAATATCTTTTAAAAGATGAAGTGATTATTTTATGTTTGTGTAATAAATCAGTTTACTAACCTGGAACACTAAATCATGCAAAAGCCTCTGTCGATGGTCAGACGCAAATACCCAATTTAACCCAATTGAACCATATGTCTATGTCAACCAAATTATCTGGATTCATTAAGTTTAAGTTCCAATTATGGCTACCCCCGCCCGACAGGTATATTCCTATCCTGTAAGGAAATATATTAAAGGGTTATCTATCCTCAAGGAAGATCGTGGGCTATTAAGTCTAAGGCTGAAACCTAAAATCCCTATGTCTAGTTCATTTTAGATTTACCACATCAATCTTATTGGTGATCAGACAACAAGAAGCATTAAGCTTAAGACTTAATAAGTAAACCCTTAAATTACCCAAACTATAAAATAACCCCTTATAAACCGGTGATATTAAAAGTCATCACAACCCCAGATAACTAACACATAACTAAGGCTAGTAAAAACATAAAAGTAAAATACATAAAGTAAAAGCTGAGAAGTAAATTACAATAAAATGCTAAGGTAAACGGAATTACATTTACTACTACTAATTTAGATATCTCCCATAAAATAATATATAAACTTGTGATAATATTACCAACCGACCAATCTGGCGGTATCCTGATTAAGTCAAATTAAGTCCAACCAGCCATTAAGGCGGTAATATTTGTCCATAAACCAGCCATAAAGGCCGAACCAAAATTAAATTACCAACCGACCAATCTGGCGGTATCCTTTTTAAGTCAGTATTTTAAATAGTGAATATATTATTTTTTAGGGAGATTAATATAAATAGTAACAGTAAAAGAATTACCTTTCACCATAGCTGAGGAAGTTACCTTATCATGGTGAATAGTAAAAACTGTAAAAAGTAAAAAGTAAAAATTAAATTACTATTATTACAAAACGTAATTAAAATTATTTACAAAAACTAAAAACAAAATAAAAAAAACTAAAAAACTAAAGAATCTAGAGAGAGAAACTCTCTCTTTAGATAGAATTTGAGAGAGATAGTGGTGTAATGAAATCTGAAATTGGAAGCTGAATTTATAGGCGCAGATAAGCTTTTGGCGTCGCGACGCTGGAGCCTCTGGCGTCGCGACGCTGGAACAGTGAGTCGTGGCATGTTCTCGGCTTGACACGTGGCGATTCGGATAAGAGGATAAGGCGACACGTGGCGAGGCGGCTAAGAGCTCAATTATTATGCTGACGTGGCGATGACATGGCAAGGCGGCTGAGATCAATTGTCGGCACCATAGGATTGTGACACGTGTCACGGCGTGATTGGATGATGATGACGTGGCATGTTGACTCGGTTGACCTACTGACGTGATGATGACGTGTCATGACGCGTGGCAAAGGTTGACTCGTTGACCGATGACGTGGCGATGACATGGATGACACGTGGCACACGTGGCAATTGTGAGTGTCGGCACCGTAGGATGATGACACATGGCACGGTGCACGTTAGTAGCTCAGCTGTGATGGTGACATGTGGCACGGCGCACGTTAGCAAAGTCAAACTTATCAAATTCTGACCCGTTGACCCGACGCACGTTAGCAGATCTGGTGCAGCTTTATCTACTATGTATTCATTTGCAAATGGGTTTTCAGGGTACAATCAGGTTCTTATGGCTGAAGAAGACAAGCACAAACTGCATTTGTCACCGAGTGGGGTACTTATTGTTACAAGGTAATGCCATTTGGGCTCAAGAATGCAAGAGCCACTTATCAACGGATGGCCACTACAATATTCCATGATTTAATGCACAAAGAGATTGAAGTATATGTGGATGACATGATGGTGAAATCAGAGACAAGAATCGGGCATATAGATGTTGGATAAAATGACCCATAGCGTCACTATTTGCACAGATCATTGTGTTGTTGTAGCAAATTAACTATGTGACAAGGAAATTGCACTCTCATCATTTGTGATTAAATCACCATAAATGTATAAATGAAGTAAGGTCCATATGATTAGTTCCTGGATTGAGAATGATATGAGACAGTATCAATCCCCGAAGGATTAATCATTAAATATCCTAGCCGGAGTATTATCGAGACAGGACATCGATAATGCGGAATAGGCTAGTATTGCACTTGTGCGCGTTGTGAGGGCACAACGGCATAGTTCTCATATATATAAGTATTGGATACTTATGCAAGTGCGATAGGAGGTCGTGTTTCACCGATGGTACGGGAAACAGCTTCGCTCTGGATAGACCCCTCGGAATCCCATTGGTATTATGACTATGTGTCTATGGGAGGCCGAAATCAAGGTAGGTGTGTATAGTCTTAACCTGAGACTTACATCGCTAATACTTACGATAATCGATAGACTTTGGTCTTGGTGGTACAGGGCTTTAACCGGTTCTGCGTACTCCACTTCTGGGTTATCAGAGAGTCGTAGTGTATTGGGTGTAATGTCAAGACGGAAGTATCACTTCAGTCATATTGGAGATGATGTCACGCAGGATACGGTACTAGTGCTCTTAAGTGTTGCGCAACCATCGGGAGTTATGACTAGGTCATGCATATCCGATTATAGAGACTAGTTACCAGACATCCGACATGTGCTTCGGACGGGGTAGACACTTATCCAGCCCTAGCACGTGACTATCCGATACTGGGCTAATATGCACAATACTACGGTATACTACGCTTGATACAGATCTATATATTCCTGTAAGAATATTTCTGGAGAATTGGGTAGGCATGGCGCTTTGCTAGAAGCCAACCTTGTCTTGTAAATCAGTATGAACGTAGTACGAGGTACTTACGTGTTCGGATGATCCGACGACCGTATTTACTGCCAACATATCCGGAGATCTCATGGGTCGCTTCCTGAAGATTCACCGATGATGTATAACTCGCACTTTAATTAATCTGGGATTAATTGGAAGAGAGAGAAAATTAATCTGGGATTAATTGCGGAGATATTTTATCTGGGATAAAATATTAATTAAAGAGAGAGAACGATTAATTTGGAATTAATCGATAAAATAATATATTTGATATATTATTAGAAATTGGATTTCGACGCGGAATTAAAATTAGATTTTAATTCGGGCGAACGAATTAATTAAGAATTAATTCGTTAGCGACGTAAATAGTGATTTCGCTAGGCGTAATCATTTAATTACGACGCAACGGAAAATTCGTTAATTTGGAATTAGCGAACCCGAGCCCGGGATTATTTGCGAGCGCATTCGCATTTCGAATTCGAGTGCGGCACGCAAGTCAATCGTGCGTCATATCGCTAGTCGCATCAATCGTCAAATCACTTGTCACTTTGAGTGATATGACATGACATGTTGTCACTTTATTAAAGTGAATATATGTGATGTGAATAGTGATGAGAAAGTGATGAAAGCATTGATAGACTTTTAACTTTTTACTTTTGATATATTTATATATGGAAAAGATTTATATATTTGTTTTGTGTTTTTTGGAAAATAAAATAAATATATAAACAACCAAATCATTTTTCTCTCTCTCTCACCCCTCCCGCACTCTCTTCCTCTCCCTCTCTTTTTTCTTCTCCCTCTCCTTCACGGCTTAGAGCCATTTTCTTCTTCTTCTTCTCATTTTTTGGTCACTGCCGAATTGAAAGAGAAGCCGTGAGAGTGTTTTGTTACAAAAATGAGTGCTAGCACACCTTGGTTTATACATAGGTGATAGGGAAACAATTTGTGAGCTTGGAATCCTTTGGAAGCTTGAAGCTTGAGCTTCAATGGAGGTCATCATGGCCGAACATGGAGGAGACCACCACCCCACCAATGCCGAGCAGTCCACCTGTGCGCAGCTCACTGCCGAGCAGGAACATGCAGTGTGTTTTTGGTCTTGTTCTTCCTAGCATCAAACCCATCAATGTGAGTATGTATTCCGCCTTACTCCTTTGTGTATTCAACTCGTTTTTATGCATGTTTGTGATCCTTGGGACTTGATTGAAACTCAACAATGGTATCTTGAGCTATTGGTTGCATAAAACGAATTAGGGTTCTTGAGCAAATTTTGGGCTTTTTTGATTTAAGCATGATTTTGACAAATTGTTTGTTTAAGAATGCTTGTATATGAATAAATTAGAGTTATATGTAATCAATTTGATGAAAAATTAATTGGATTGATTTTCCCCAATTTGCTTAATGTTGGCCAAAACTTTAATTTGGGTAAACTCAATTTGAGCATCAAATGATTAAATTGTTTAGTATAGTATGCTTGAATGAGGTTGAATTGATGTTGTGCATAATCAATTTCATGAAATTTGGTTGGATCCATTTTTCCCTAAATTTTGGGCATGACAAATTTGGGTAAACTTGATTTTGAGCATGTTTAATGAAATTGGATGATTTAGAATGCTTGAATGTTGTTTAATTGATGATTGATTAGATCAATTTGATGAAAAGTGTTTGGAACAATTTTCCCCCCAATTTGCTTGTGATGGCCGAATTTGGCAAGTGCCCTAATGTCTTGTTTTTTGATTTTTTGTTCATTGGATGACTTAGAAATCATTGGGGATGTTGAATTTATGTTTGATTGGGTTCAATTGGATTGAATTTGATTTGGGCATTTTTTTCCCTTATGGCCGAGACACTTGAAGCATGAAATTGGGTTTGATTTTGATCAAATTATGTTGGACATGATTAATTGATGTTAAGCATGATTAATTGGACAAATTTGATGTTTTGGAAACTTTGATTTGGTAATTAATAATGCTATGCACTTTGGTTAATTGAATTGTAAAATTGGATTTTGTAATTTAATTAAAATGGGCTTAAAATTGGATTTGGACTTTTTAGTTGTTATTGGGTTTATTGGACTTTGTTGTACAAAGTTGGTTTAGGCCAAAATTGGTTGGATCCAATTAGGCCAAAACCGCTTCCAAAAGGCCCAAATGCGACTAATGAACCTTTAACGTTTAATTGGGCCTAATGGGCCTAAATTAATTTATGGGCTTATGGGGTAACTCCCGGATTGGACTTTGGTTGCGGGTTTGACCCGAGTTGACCAAAAGTCCACGCCTCAAGAAATTAATTAAAAGCCCATTGGACTTTAATTAAATTAATATTGGATATTAATCGGGCTTTGAGACCCGTAACGATTAATTTGGAATTTAAGTCGTAAGGTTTATTTTATAAAGTGTAATATTTAATTTGGAATTAAATAATGAATTAGAATTAAATGCGTATTAAATTGGATTTAATTATGTAATTTAATTCATTCGTAGAAATTAGTACTTTGAGTACTTATTCGCAAAACGAGTTTGACTCGAACAAAATCAAATCGTTGTTTGAACATTGGATGATCACTAATTATCAAGATTAATTAATTGGATTAGATTGATTGATAACATGCTTGTATGAATACATGGTTGTGATTTTGAATAATGTATATCGGATGGATATTAGCCGGGTGGGGCAATTTTAGAAATTGTTGTAATAAATTGATTTATTAAATTGGACCTGCGTGTCCAGCCTTATCTCCTATTTCTTTGTATTCTCTTCTCACCTATTCCCCTCCATGTAAATGAGGTTTCTTTAGAAGTGTAGTGTAACGGGTAGAAGTAAATACATGTGCTAGCTGGAGAGAGAAAGTGAGAGATTTGATCTAGGATCAATGTGTAAAATATCCATCCGCATATCATTATTATTTTATCATATGCGCTTTATTATGTGTTTAGAATGCATGTTTAAGGGTGTATGATGATGAGACCTTAACAAAGATAATTAAATTGGTAGCCAATTGCACGCGAAAAACCCTATAAATATCATGCGTTTTTTCCTTCCATTGAGTGATTTTTACTCAAGATCCGAGATTGGCAGGGGTTGTTGGCCAAAGTCAAGCCCTTGTCCGTCGAAGATGTGTTTTAATCACGAAGCTTTGTTCCATATCGGTGTCGTGTCCATTTGTGGTTTGTTTGCCAAAGTCAAGACCACTTCTTGTCCATTGACATTGATTACGAAGCTTCCATGTCAATGGGTCCGCGCTTGACTGGGATCACTAGGTTTGTTGTGCCAAAGCCAAGGCCTAGTTGATTCAGAGGAAAAAGGTTAGGATATACATTCGATGTATAGGCATATATAAGATATATGTTTGGGACTTGGATGTCCACCTACTGGATCTAGGAGTTGGATAAGATCCATTGATCTTCGAGATCTACCTAGTTAATTATCATACAATTTGTTGGCCAAAGTCAAGATTGGTGATATTTAACGGGATCCTAGCCCACGAGGAACACACGGTTTCCCGAGTACTCGACAGAGGGTTAGAGGCTCGACGAAAAATAGTGGGGCAAGAATTGAATTTGCAATACTCGTTCAATTTACGCCATACGCGCTCATTTAAATTATTTCGTCATTAGATTAAATGTTAGTTAGACTAATATATAAATTGTTGTTTTAATAAACAGTTGGACTGTATACTTGATTATATATAATTGGATTATATTAATCAATATATTTGAATAATTAATTTCAATTTACAGTTGATTTTATAATTGGATTATAGTAATCAATGTAATTGAGGTTAATTAATTTGGATTATATTTGATTATATAGTTGGACTATTATAATCATTATAATATATATAGTACCACTAATCGTTGATTAAATAGTTGGACTATTGTAATCAAGATAAAATGAAAAGTTGTTGGATATTAAATCTGGATGTAAAATATTTTAAATGATTTTTTTTCAAATTGGGAAAAATAATAGGTTACTTTATTTGATAAAATAACTTATTATACCTTAAGCCCAAAATTAAGCAAAATAAGTAGAGCATAAAATCTTTGGAAGATTTATGTGATGATGACTTTAATGCTTAATTTAATATACTTGTCATAAATCTAATTTTAGATTTAAGAAGTATTAAAATTGCAATTTAAATTCTTGGAGAATTAATTGACTATTCTAGAGAGATAAAGTCAAAGTTTGCAATTGGGCATGTAGCACGAGGTGCACATCGTTTCGATATTCCGAACCCAAGGCTTGGCCAAGGTTTGTGAAATATTGAAAAGATAATTGACATATCCCAAAGTGACTACCATTTGGATATGGCAGACACGAAGGAATTAAAGAAAGGGCAAGGCTCTTACTTTGAAAATGTTTGTCTTAGTTATGTTCACAGCTAGTATTGAAATTAGAATTTAAATACTTAGTGTGGTACATAATATATGTATTGATGTTCAGAATCTGCTTTGAGCAGGATACTGACTTCAAGCTGAGATTGCTCTGCGAATCGGAAACGGGACGAAAGTCGCTGTTTCGACCGTAGATACCTAAGTTTAGGAACTACCCTTTGGGTATAACTTAAATTAGGAACTGTTATAATGTAACTAGTTTGACTAGAGACATTATCTCTATATCAGTGTTTAATAATCCGTTGCGGATAAAACCTTTATATTATAGAACACTAAGTGTTATTATATAACAGATGATACTGAGATAAATACATTAGATGTAAATAACAGAATTTATATTTTGAATATAAATAAAATCTCAAACATATAAAATGACAAATAAATAGCTCAAATTGATTTGATCAATAGAGACTTATTTGTGGCATTGTTGTCTAGGACACAATTTAACTAGACTCGTATATCCACACTTTGAAGAGTGGGTACTAGGACTGATTTGACTATTCAAATAAGTCTGCGAATCTAGTTTATTAGGTAAAGTACCTAAATACTATTTACTTGGTAATAGTAAAAGGGCCACCGATCTGTTAGCCCTATTCATGGTGAAGTAAGTGGGACCATATCTAGCTAGGCTAGATGTGAACATGAATATTTCGTGACCTTAACGGATGTGGCATCACGTTATGGTTATGTGTTTCTTTTGAAGAACGCAGATCGTAAACTTTGAAGTTTCGACACGAAGTAAATAAACAGATCGGCTATAGTATTATTCCGCCACGGTAAGACCGTAATGGAAAATACTTAAGCAGTAAGTTTCGTACATACATGAAAGAGTATGGTATTCTTTCAGATGAGGACTCCTCCCGGAACACGTCAAAGTGACGGTGTGTCCGAACGGATTAACCGAATCATGTTAGACATGATAAGGCTAATCATGAGTCGTTCTGAGCTACCATTTCCTTCAACGGATAATTTTTAACAGTGCAATAACTTATTTAGAATAAGGTTCCATATAAATCTGTTTGACAGATGTCATATAGGATATGAACAGGGAAGAAACAAGGTTTCTCATTCCTGATAATTTGGGTATGCCAGGCATAACGTTTGGATGATACCAAACTAAGGACCCAAATTGGATAAGTGCCTATATAGGTTATCCTAAGGGAAACCTTAAGTATAGTACTTGTAAATCTCACATGAGAACAATGTGATTGTTGCTCACCATGCGGTTTTTCCTGAGAGGAATACCGATATGCAGTGGTCAGTGGGAGGATAGTGATACTCGATGAAAATCGGAGTAATACTGTTCAAGGCACAAGGTCCGTAATGGAACACAAATAGTTCATCAATGATGAATCTATACCATTAATCTTCAATACACAAGAACTGAGTAGATCAGAGAGAGTCAGAAAACAACCTGGGGTATGGGTTTCTGATCTCACCTCATAAAGATGTTAATCTTTAAGGTACACCAACTGATTACGTATGAGGAAGTGATACAAGGTATCGACTCCCTATTATGGCAAAGTGCCATGAGTCCGAATGGATTCCATGTTTAACAACTATTTTGGATACTAGTTGTTGTACCACAAGGCATTGTGCCTATGGTACATTAAACGTTCTCAGGGAAGACATACATGGAGGCAACATACCAACGTACAAAGCCGGGCTTTTGACGAAAAGGTATCGTTATCAACATTGTGTTAATAACGGTTCAACCTTTTACCTGTTGCCATGGTAAATCCATTTTGAAGATGCTTGTTGATAACTGCGTATTTCATTTATGAAATGTGTCAGTTTAGATCAAAATCGCTTTCCTGAAAAGGAAACCTTTTGGAGGATGCTTACAACATCCTGACGATTTTGTATAACCGACAAACAAGGTTTGCGGGTTATTCGATCCATGTTTGATTGAAACAAGCATAAGGTTCTTGGAACTGACGTTTTGAAATAATCATAATGGTTTATGATTTGACTCAAAACGAAATAATTCTTGTGTATATAGAAGGTTTAGTGGGAGAGGGCACTGACAATGAAATTCCCATAAAGCAATCGGTGAAAGCTTGGCTTTCATAAGAAATTCTCCGTAGAATTCTGGGGAGTAACAACCTTTATTCAAGGAATAAAGATCTACAGGGATAGATTTGGAGTTGTTAACACTCTGGAAATTGTACATTTAAAATGTACTTGTATTGGTGTCTCATACGCTTCGAGCATATGGAGTCACAATCGGGTCAATCCAAGTGATAGTCACTGGATTGAAGATTAAGAACATCTGTTAGTATCTGAGAGAACTAAAGATGTTGTCTTAAACTATGGAGATGGAGAACTTGAAGTGACTGGGATCACTGCTGCAAGTTTCCAACCGGTAAATACTGCGGTACTATAAAAGTTTGAACCTGGGACAGTGAGCTGGAAATCTTCCGAGCAAGATAACTGTTGCCGAATAACAACAAATGTGGATTATTGCTGCAGCTGAGGCAGCAATAGAAGCCATTTGGATCGATAATAAATCTAATTAAATTAGATATAGTTCTGTTAGCGGCTGAGCTAGGCGTCAGCACAGGCTAAAGAATTAATGGTCTCATCGACGATCCAGATATATACTTCTATATCATCTGATTCGTTCGGATCATACATCGTGGCGATGTGATGATCGTATAAATCGCGTCAGAAGATAATTACGCAAATCCGCTGACGAAAACCTTTCCTCAGCAATTTGAGCGAACCGTACATAGTTCGGGTGTTGGACACTTGAGTGACTGGCTATGTGCCAAGTGGGAGATTGTTGGATAAAATGACCCATAGCGTCACTATTTGCACAGATCATTGTGTTGTTGTAGCAAATTAACTATGTGACAAGGAAATTGCACTCTCATCATTTGTGATTAAATCACCATAAATGTATAAATGAAGAGAGGTCCATATGATTAGTTCCTGGATTGAGAATGATATGAGACAGTATCAATCCCCGAAGGATTAATCATTAAATATCCCTAGCCGGAGTATTATCGAGACAGGACATCGATAATGCGGAATAGGCTAGTATTGCACTTGTGCGCGTTGTGAGGGCACAACGGCATAGTTCTCATATATATAAGTATTGGATACTTATGCAAGTGCGATAGGAGGTCGTGTTTCACCGATGGTACGGGAAACAGCTTCGCTCTGGATAGACCCCTCGGAATCCCATTGGTATTATGACTATGTGTCTATGGGAGGCCGAAATCAAGGTAGGTGTGTATAGTCTTAACCTGAGACTTACATCGCTAATACTTACGATAATCGATAGACTTTGGTCTTGGTGGTACAGGGCTTTAACCGGTTCTGCGTACTCCACTTCTGGGTTTATCAGAGAGTCGTAGTGTATTGGGTGTAATGTCAAGACGGAAGTATCACTTCAGTCATATTGGAGATGATGTCACGCAGGATACGGTACTAGTGCTCTTAAGTGTTGCGCAACCATCGGGATGTTATGACTAGGTCATGCATATCCGATTATAGAGACTAGTTACCAGACATCCGACATGTGCTTCGGACGGGGTAGACACTTATCCATCCAGCCCCAGCCCTAGCACGTGACTATCCGATACTGGGCCGATATGCACAATACTACGGTATACTACGCTTGATACAGATCTATATATTCCTGTAAGAATATTTCTGGAGAATTGGGTAGGCATGGAGCTTTGCTAGAAGCCAACCTTGTCTTGTAAATCGGTATAAACGTAGTACGAGGTACTTACGTGTTCGGATAATCCGACGACCGTATTTACTGCCAACATATCCGGAGATCTCATGGGTCGCTTCCTGAAGATTCACCGATGATGTATAACTCGCACTTTAATTAATCTGGGATTAATTGAAGAGAGAGAAAATTAATCTGGGATTATTGCGGAGATATTTTATCTGGGATAAAATATTAATTAAAGAGAGAGAACTAACGATTAATTTGAATTAATCGATAAAATAATATATTTGATATATTATTAGAAATTGGATTTCGACGCGGAATTAAAATTAGATTTTAATTCGGGCGAAATAATTAATTAGAATTAATTCGTTAGCGACGTGAATAGTGATTTCGCTAGGCGTAATCATTTAATTACGACGCAACGGAAAATTCGTTAATTTGGAATTAGCGAACCCGAGCCCGGGATTATTTGCGAGCGCATTCGCATTTCGAATTCGAGTGCGGCACACAAGTCAATCGTGCGTCAAATCGCTAGTCGCATCAATCGTCAAATCACTTGTCACTTTGAGTGATATGAGATGACATGTGTGTCACTTTATTAAAGTGAATAGATGTGATGTGAATAGTGATGAGAAAGATGAAAAGCATTAATAGACTTTTTCTTTTTGACTTTTGATATATTTAAATATATGAAAATGATTTTTATATATTTGTTTTTTGTGGAAATAAAATAAATATATAAACCAAAATCATTTCTCTCTCTCTCTCACCACTCACGCATCTCTTCCTCCCTCTCTTTCTTCTCCCTCTTCATTCACGGCTTAGAGCCATTTTTCTCTTCTTCTCATTTTGGTCACTGCCGAATTGAAAGAGAGCAAGTGAGATGTTTTGTTACAAAATATGAGTGCTAGCACATTGGGTTATACATAGGGATAGGGAAACGAATTTGTGAGCTTGGAATTCCTTTTGGAAGCTTGAAGCTTGGAGCTTCAATGGAGGTCATCATGGCCGAACATGGAGGAGACCACCACCACCAAGCCGAGCAGTCCACCTGTGCGCAGCTCACTGCCGCAGAAAACATGCAGTGCGTTTTGGTCTTGTTCTTCCTAGCATCAAACCCATCAATGTGAGTATGTATTCCGCCTTACTCCTTTGTGTATTCAACTCGTTTTTATGCATGTTTGTGATCCTTGGGACTTGATTGAAACTCTACAATAGAAGCAGTAGAGAAGTTCCTTCAGAGAGTTGACAAATACAACTTGCGGCTGAATCCCAAGAAATGTGTGTTTGGG
This sequence comes from Zanthoxylum bungeanum, assembly GCA_019454045.1. Taxonomy (NCBI): domain Eukaryota; kingdom Viridiplantae; phylum Streptophyta; class Magnoliopsida; order Sapindales; family Rutaceae; genus Zanthoxylum; species Zanthoxylum bungeanum. Next base: position 19,054 of record SKCR01028280.1, on the reverse strand, counting down.
GTAACATCAGGAAAATTGTTGGAACATACAGTGGGAATGGGAGGAATAGAAGTAGATTCTGAGAAGATCAAGGCAATTACTGAGATGCCAGCACCGAAGACAGAGAAAGAAGTTAGAGCATTCCTTGGGAAAATTCAGTACATCAGTCGGTTCATTGCCAAGTTGACATTAGTGTGTGAGCCTATCTTCAAACTGCTGAGAAAAGACCAGCCATTGAAATGGAATGAGCAGTGTAAGTCAGCCTTCGACAAGATCAGAGAATACTTGGTAAAACCTCATGTAATGAAACCTCCAAGACCGGGCAAACCCTTGGTACTGTATTTGGCTATAGAATCAAAAGCACTGGGGGCAATGATGGTACAGGCAGATGAGACTGGGGTAGAGCATGCAGTCTACTATCTCTGTAAGAAAATGCTTTCGTATGAAGCCCGCTATCAAGAAGTAGAGAATATCTGTCTAGCAGTGGTATGGGCTTTCAGGAAATTGCGGCATTACTTCCAGTCTTACAAGATCCAGGTGGTGGCAAAGGAAAATCCCTTGAAATATCTTCATTCAGTGCCTTCGCTAGTAGGGAAGTTGGGAAGTTGGGCAGATGGTTAGTATTGCTGACAGAGTTTGACATTGAGTACCTCACTTCCAAAGTAATCAAAGGGCGAGCAGTGGCAGAGTTCCTGGCATTACAACCTATTGAAGGGGATCAGTACAAGTTTGAATTCCTAGATGAAGAGATCCAAGCAATAACGGTTCAGGGATGGAAGATGTATTTTGACGGAGTAGTGAATTACGAAGGGGAAACCTTGCCTATGGCCAAGAGGTTGACATTTGGGGTAACCAACAACATGGCCGAGTATGAAGCATGTGCTTTTGGATTGACTGCACTGATAGCCTTGAAGGCTGAGAGCGTGGAGGTCTACGGAGATTCGATATTGGTAATCCGACAGATTCAGGGAGAATGGTTATTGAAGGAAGAACGGTTGAAACCTTATCTTTTTCACCTTAGAAAGTTGGCATAATCTATCCCCGATTGTAAGTTTCAACACTTGCCGCGGTAAGAGAATCAGATGGCAGACGCATTAGCTACACTAACAGCGACTTGGGAAAATCCAGAGAAGTTAGTAATGAGACCATTGATACTGATAACAACAAGAAAACCGATCTATGAGACAGAAAGAGTGTTGGAAGTAGAGATCAACGATGGTAAACCTTGGTATCATGACATTCAGAGGTATCTGGAACACAGAGAACTCCCAGAGGAAGCAAACAGAAAAGACAGAATAGCCATTCAGAAGTTGGCTTCTCAGTATGTGATTTTGAAAGGAGAATTGTACAAGAGATAGGTAAATGGCGTTCAGCTGAAGTGTTTGAGAAAAGAAGAGGCTCAGAAGGCAATGGAAGAAATACATGCCGGGGTATGTGGACCGCATATGAATGGGTTGAATTTGTCTCACAAGATTGTAAGACAAGGTTTCTACTGGTTGACCATGGAGACAGACTGTGCGAAGCTGGTAAAACATTGTCATGATTGTCAAGCACATGGTAATATGAATCATCTGCCTCACACAGAGTTACACGGGTTGTCAGAACCATGGATTTTCTCATCATGGGGAATTGATATGATCGGAGAGATTCGACCAAATGCATCAAATGGACATCGCTTCATAGTAGTGGCAGTAGATTACTTCTCAAAGTGGGTGGAAGCCGATTCATTCCGCAATGTTACAGCAAAGCAGATGGCAAAGTTCATAGCTTGGAATCTCATATGTCTTTATGGTATATCGCATCATGTGGTTACAAACAACATAGTTCAGTTCCAAGGGGAAACAAAGGCAATGCTGCAGAAGTACGGGATAGGCCATCACAAGTCATCACCTTACAGACCGTATGCAAATGGGGCAGTTGAGGCAGCCAACAAGACAATAAAGAAAATGTTAGCCTAGATGACGGAGAACTACAGAGACTGGGCCGATAAATTGCCGTACGCCTTATGGGGGTACAGAACATCTATGAGAACAACAACGGGAGCCACACCTTACTCTTTGGTCTATGGAATGGAAGCAATACTGCCAGTGGAAGTTGAGATACAGTCAATAAGGGTATTAGCAGAAATAGAGTTACCTGAACAAGAATGGGCCGCACAGAGATTTGAACAGTTAGCACTGCTAGATGAAAAGAGAATGAAGTCCTTGCATCACATGCAGATATACCAGAAGAGGTTGGCTCGAGCATTAAACAAGAAGGTGCGTCCTACTAAGATCAAAAAGGGTGATTTGGTACTTAAGCAGTCAAGACCGTCGACGACAGATCGGAGAGGAAAGTTCATACCTAACTGGGAAGGACCTTACATAGTGCAGAAAGTAATGGGAAATGGGGTAGTGAGACTATCAGATTTGGAAGGGAACGAGTTTACTGAGCCGATCAACGTAGATAGATTGAAGTAATATTTTGCCCGAGAAAGAGAAGACTTGGCAGAATACCTAACCCAACGGGATGGAAAACTCATTCATCCATGCATACATACACGTAACATATTTTACATTCTTTTTGTATGTTTGCTTTGTGTTCACAGGTTTTCGAATAAAAGAAGAGGAAGTGACAAAGACAAGCCAATCAGAATCAGCATCAATATCAATTGGGGATGAGTCTCAGGGGCGAGGCCGACATCGACATCAACATCAGTTTTGGGGATGAATCCCAGGGGCGAGACCCACATCAGCATCAATATCAATTGGGGATGAGTCCTAGGGTCGTGACCCACATTGTCAGCGGTATTGGGATGCATCCCAGGGTCGAGGCCCCCGTTGTCGATTGCAGTTATCAGGATGCATCCCAGGTGTAGGCACTGCATTTTTACACATAAGTCCCTATGATGAGTCTCATTTTGGAGACACTACCTTTTAAGTCACGGAGGTCACGGGAAACGGACATCGGAAGGGGAAATTCAGAATAAACAAGGTTCACTGTTTTCGTTGGTGCTACGTTCGTGTATACGTTCGAACGTCACAGATTGCGGGCGTTCGTGCTGCGTTCGATGATGCGTTCGAACGGTGTCGGTAATCCTGGTTTTGCTGAAGCCTCACATCCAGCCCATTTAGCCCCCCCAAAGCCCATAAAACACATCCCAATTTAAATAAATAAATATTAATTAAAACATTAACTAATAAGATAATAATTAAATTAATTAAATAATTAAATAAAACATATACCAAACATAAAATAAACAATTACCAACTTAAACTAAAATCATGCCTAATTAAACAAATCACATACTAATCAAATATAATCATACCAAATTAAAATCAATCATAACCATTAAAGCCAATCATATATTTGACTTCCTAATCTAATAAGATATTTACCAATCTAAAATATTTGTATTCCTAATCCAAGCCAATCAAATATTCAACCTTCCCTATCTAGCCAAGATTTGTCCCCCCTCAATCTTTGACTTCCCTTAACCAAACCAAATCAAATCCCTCTTCAATTAGCCAAATCCCTTTCCTTGTCAAGCCCAACCCTTTGCCTATAAAAAGAACCCTTCACCAACCTTCTCAACCCTAGTCCCTAGTTCATACACAACACACATAAAAATTACAGGAAGAACACACCCAAGAAAAAAAGGAAGCAAAAGATAAAGAGGAGACGACAGCGAAACACAAGGAAACAGTAGCAAAAGAGACTCAAAACAGTAAAGACAACGAACGAACAGTGAACCAGTGAACCGGGAGAGTTGCGGAGCATCCACCCTTCCGACGATCGTGTACCGTACATCCGAGAGGTGATTTAAAAGGTTAGACCTGAGGGTACCTTTCCATTAGTTTATATTCATTTTTTTATTGAATTCTATTCGCATGAGAGTCGTTTATGAATGCATGTTGTGGTCTTTGAGTAGATAAATATGCATGAATTATGAGATGTAATATGTTGTGGGTATTGGATGAATGAGAGATGTGTCAACTCTCGCGGTATATCGGATGGAAACCCGGACATAAATTTCATAGCCGATTCCGAATGGACGGTAATATGATCTGTACTCGGGCCACAACTCCACGTACCGCTTGGGTAAACGACACCATCTTTCTTTTGTATTGTATTGCTTTTGTTTATTTAGTTTTCTTTACTTGAATTCATATGTTGTTTTCGTATGCATGGTTCAACCAAGCGCATGGGCTTAGTGAGTTTTTCCAAAGGTCCTCCATTTGGGAGACAAAGAGCCGAAAAGGCCACCTTTGTGACACTACTTCGCCGCGCCGGTTGATGTGTGTTCGGTTGGATGCAAGACACGTTCAATCGGACATACTTAGAATAGTATGATTGTCTTTGTGTTTGTATGCATGATGTGTGTGATGCGTATGGGCTTAGTATGTTGGTCTAAAGTCCTCTATTTGAGAGATCAAGAGCCCCCAAAAGGCCACCTTTACGGCAGTACTTCGCCGCGCCCCTTTATTTTGTTGTTTATGTATTGTGTCCCATTTCATGCATCAGGTCCGTTCCCGTTCGAACGCGTTTACAAACGCAACTCGAACGCGCATGCATTTTTGCCTTATCATGCATCAGGTCTCATTTCCGTTCAAACGCGTTCACTAACGCCATACGAACGTGAGCATTCTGTTTCATTTCCGTTCGAACTCGTTATCAAACGCCGTGCGAACGCGAGCATTCTGTTTCATTTCCGTTCGAACGCGTTTACGAACGCTACTCGAACGCGAACATTCTGTTTCATTTCCGTTCGAACGCGTCTACGAACGCAACTCGAACGTGAGCATTCTGTTTCATTTCCGTTCGAACGCGTTTACGAACGCTACACGAACGCGCACACACTGAACTGAGTCTGCCTTATCATATTCATGTATAATTGCCTCTTGGTTGATCTTTCTTGTGTTATATAGCCAACTGTATTATTTGTATTCAAGCATGATTAGACTGTTAGCATGTATTTGGTTAATAGGTTCATGAGATAGTACTCAAGCATGATTATGTTGTTCTTAGTTTTCCATATCATAGGATTGAAATATGTTCATGAGATTGCCATGTGATGTTGCATGTTGTGCTGAACTTGTTGATGTATGCATATGAATTTAGAAGCATGATATCTTTGGAAATAAATGTAATTTAAGCCTGGTTAAATTATCATATAAATCCTTTTATTACAAGTGACATAAGTAAGGGACCATTCCGAACCCAACGGTTTGAGGTCTTCCCTTGCGAGGGGTGAGTGCGGCCTTAAATCTTTGTCCCGGTTCACACCGGGTGGCGACTCCATATTATTTAGTATTTCCCAACTAGTGCCGCGAGCCTAGGAACGGCGTCGCCCAGGTCTGTTGTCCCACAGTCTGGCGACTCCACTGGGGATAGAGAATCGGCCCCGAATATTGTCTTGTAATGATTGGATTTATGTTTTAATTGACAGTGTCTATAGTGGATAAAGTAAGGGTTTAATCAAGGGCACTTTGAGGCTAGGTAATGGTTTGGTTTTTTCTTCCTTCACTCACTACCTTTCTAGAAGGAAAAGCTGTGAGGACACCTATATGGCCATCTACTCGTAGCCTTTGTGATGGACTAATTTGGAGGACTCGTTGTTTATTTCTGACACCAAGCGATAAGAGCCTAAGAGGCTTGGGTATTTAAGTGAGCCTCGCTCCACCTTCCCTCTGGGGAATCTACAACGGGAAATCCATTTGACAGTCCGTCACACACCATAGCTCATTGGTACGTACCTTAGTGTATAAAAAAGGGTGCGCTCACTTGGTTGCTCGAACCTTGAGTGGGGAGACCTAGTTGTGGGCCATCCTTCGCCGGTGAGAGCTTTTGTCTATACTCTTACTAACCCACCTATAGACCGGGTTGGCTAAAGTAACAATTATTTCCTTGAATATGTGCTTGTGGACCATCCTCATTTGGATGCAGTTGGACTATTGTCAGAAATGCGGGCTGCTGGGCCATTTAAACTGGCGCAAGTTCGCACCTTATGACTATTAGGCCAAAAGCTTCTGAAATGTTGATGGGCCACTTCGTAAAAATTATTATGTCATGTTTGCATCATCTTGCTTGTGTTTGGGAACATCGTTGTTTGGATCCATTTGGACCATCTATCATGGGATATGGGCTTGTTGGGCCATTTAAACTGGGACGGACACATCTTATGACGATTGGGCCAAAAGGCTTCTAAATAACAATGGGCCATTTTATGATTGTGTTCGGAATTTTATCATTTGGATTTAGTTGGGCTCTTTGCCATAAGACATGAACTCGTTAGGCCATTTAAACTGGGACGGGTTCACTCTTATGACAATTGTCCCAAAAGCTTCTAAAATGATAATAGGCCGATTTGTTTGAGATTTTATTCGATTTAATATATGTTATATACTTCTTATGCACATCATGCATACATACATCATGTTAACCCTTGTATTCTGAAAGCCATCATAGATTCCCGTTGGGTTAGAAAAAAGGGAAGACTCACCAAAATACCGAGAACAGACATGAGTGAATCAGATACTGAGGTATCCCGGATAGATCAGTTGGAAAATGGTTTGGCCAAGATTACCGAACAGTTGCAAGCCTTGACTGTTGCCATGACAAATATGGCTGTGCCCCGTGCTGGGGGAAACTCTGAGAATGTGAGATGTGAGGAGACTCCGAATGGATTGGGGGATGACATCCCCGCTTTTGATGACGATGTGGCTGATTATACCACTGGGAGAAAAGTTGGGTCTCATGAAGAATTGCAGAAACTCCGTGACCAGGTAGAGTCTGTTACCCGTAAGATGAAGGGTAAGGATGAAGACTTACTAGACTATGAGGCGATGAAGTTTGAGGAGCAGTTGCCAGCGCAGTTTAAGATGCCGGATTTGGCTAAGTTCAATGGGAATGGAGATCCGAGGGTGCATCTCCGTCAGTATGTGTCTGTTATGAGTTCAGTTGGCCTGTCTCAGCGCCAAGTACAAAAGATGTTCGGGATGTCACTCGAGGGGGCACCCGTAGTATGGTACCATAACCTGGACAAGCAGGTTAAGGAAGATTGGAGGGAGCTAGCTGATGCTTTCTTAAAAATATGTCACGGACCTGGAGATTGACTTGTCACTCCGTGACTTAGAAAATATCAAGCAGAAGCCGGAGGAAATTTCAAGGAATATGTGACCGTTGGAGGAGCCAGCTTCTGAAGATGCAGACCCGGCCCTCAGAAAAGGACCAAATCAAAATGATCATCAAGGGCACCAAGCCCTCTATTTATGGAAACTGAGGAGAATGACTTCGATGATTACTGATTTTCGACAGCTGAGGGAGACAGTTATGGATATTGAGGAGGAGGAAGCCGAGAACAGAAAGTTTTATGGACATAACAGAAGGAATATTGGGGGACATTCAAGAACTATGCCTGCTACTGCTGAAGTCACTGCCATTAAGAACAGACGATTTTCTAACCTTGGTAAGCCTCTTTCAAAGGTATTCGAGAAACTGAAGGCGCAAGGACTCTTAAAACCTTTGGAACCTAGGCCCATCCCAAATCCTGTGCCACCTCACATGAACTTAAACTTATACTGTCACTTCCACCAAGAAAAAGGCCATGACACCGACAACTGCGCCCGCCTCAGACATGAAATCCAAAACCTCATCGATGCCCATACAATACCCGACCTAGAGAAAGAACAACCCAACGCACACAGAAATCCCCTGACCAACTACATGATCAACTCTGGCCTACCCGAAACTCTTGTCCTCCAAACTCTCAACCACTCAGCTTCATAGGAATAAGGGATAACAATGGTGAAAAACTATGGGCTGAAGAAGAAGACACTGTTGTTTCTCCTAGTTTATCTTGCACTTTTAATAAAGACATTGATTTTGTTTACCTATTCGAACGTTTCCTCAGCAATAATAAAGGAGATCATTTCATTTATCTGCCTAAGACTATTACTTTCAAACTTGCAACATGAGTGTGTTCAATCTTGGCAATGTGATACTCAGAACGTAGGGAATCCTAAAAAGAAGCAAGCAGAAAAGATAAGTTAGCCATTCAGGAATTGGGAAATGGAGACAGTGGGACTGTTAGACTCGGAAAGAAACGGGTTCCTACAACAAATCAGTGAAGACATGTGGAAATGGTTCTTTCCCCAAGAGAAGAATAGTCACCAAGAGAATTGGCAGAAGACCTAACCTAACGGGATAAGAAACTTATGCATGCATGCATACACGTAACGTACTTTGCATTCTTTTGTGTTTGTTTTTGTTTTGTATTCACAGGTTTTGAAGCAGAAATAGAGAAAGCGGTAAAGACGAGCCAATCAGAAACAGCGAGAGCACTGTATCAGTCAGGGGGCGAGGCCCATGTCAGTAGCAGTTGGGGCCGAGACCCACTTCAGCAATCAGTTTTGGGGATGAGTCCCGAGGGTCGGGGCCCACATCAGCATCAATCTGGGGGCGAGGCCCATGTCAGTAGCAGTTGGGGCCGAGGCCCACATCAAACACAGTTTGGGAATGAGTCCCAGGGTCGAGGCCCACATTATATCAGTATCAGCATTGCCGGGTATAGCGTTCTGGGGGCGAGGCCCATATTACATCAGATCAGTTCTGCCGAGAATGGCACTCCAGGAATAGAAGCACGGTTCGGGAATGAACCATCTTACAGTAACGGTTCAGGAAGAAAGCCTGCATTCAGCTCAGTACGGGAATAAAGCCCACATTCAGTACAGTTCGGGGACAAAGCCCACAGTTAACACAGTCAGGGAACAAAGCCCAGAGGAAGAAAGCCTCATATCAGTATAAGTTTGAGAACAAAGCTCAAGGGGAAGAAAGCCTCATATCAGTATAATTTCGAGAATAAAGCTCAAGGGGAAGGAAGCCTCATATCAGTATAAGTTTCGAGAATAAAGCTCAAGGGGAAGAAAACCTCATATCAGTATAAGTTTGAGAACAAAGCTCAAGGGGAAGAAAGCCTCATATCAGTATAAGTTTGAGAACAAAGCTCAAGGGGAAGAAAGCCTCATGTCAGTACAGTTCGGGAATAAAGCCCCGAGGAATAAAGCCTCATATCAACACAGTTCGGGAAAAAAGCTCAAGAGGAAGAAAGCCTCATATCAGTATAGTTTGAGAACAAAGCTCAAGGGGAAGAAAGCCTCATGCCAGTTCAGTTCGGGAATAAAGCCCACAGTCTAAACAATCATGGAATAAAGCCCTATCTCTACACAGTCAGCAGTTCGAGAATAAAGCTCGGGAGGAATAAAGCCTCATCTCAACAGTTCAAGAATAAAGCTCAGGAGGAATAAAGCCTCATCTCAACAGTTCGGAATAAAGCTCGGGAGGAATAAAGCCTCATCTCAATACAATTCAGGAAGGAACAGGCCGAAAATGGCGCTCTAAAAATAGAGCACGGTTCGGGAAAACCAGGGGTCGCAGCACCTCACCGCCAAATCAACTCAACTCGACACATGGTAAGTCAAGTGGCAGCTGGCGAGCCAGGTAAGTAGAAATGCATTGCATAACTTTGATAGGATTGTCACTGTTGCACATTACACAAGTCCCATCAAAGTGGGGGCGACTGTAGGCATTGCATTTTTACACATAAGTCCCTATGATGAGTCTCATTTTGGAGACACTACCTTTTAAGTCACGGAGGTCACGGGAAACGGACATCGGAAGGGGAAATTCAGAATAAACAAGGTTCACTGTTTTCGTTGGTGCTACGTTCGTGTATACGTTCGAACGTCAAACAGATTGCGGGCGTTCGTGCTGCGTTCGATGATGCGTTCGAACGGTGTCGGTAATCCTGGTTTTGCTGAAGCCTCACATCCAGCCCATTTAGCCCCCCCAAAGCCCATAAAACACATCCCAATTTAAATAAATAAATATTAATTAAAACATTAACTAAATAAGATAATAATTAAATTAATTAAATAATTAAATAAAACATATACCAAACATAAAATAAACAATTACCAACTTAAACTAAAATCATGCCTAAATTAAACAAATCACATACTAAATCAAAATATAATCATACCAATTAAAATCAATCATAACCAATTAAAGCCAATCATATATTTGACTTCCTAATCTAATAAGATATTTACCAATCTAAAATTTGTATTCCTAATCCAAGCCAATCAAATATTCAACCTTCCCTATCTAGCCAAGATTTGTCCCCCCTCAATCTTTGACTTCCCTTAACCAAACCAAATCAAATCCCTCTTCAATTAGCCAAATCCCTTTCCTTGTCAAGCCCAACCCTTTGCCTATGAAAAGAACCCTTCACCAACCTTCTCAACCCTAGTCCCTAGTTCATACACAACACACATAAAAATTACAGGAAGAACACACCCAAGAAAAAAAGGAAGCAAAAGATAAAGAGGAGACGGCAGCGAAACCACAAGGAAACAGTAGCAAAACAGACTCAAAACAGTAAAGACAACGAACGAGAACAGTGAACCAGTGAACCGGGAGAGTTGCGGAGCATCCACCCTTCCGACGATCGTGTACCGTACATCCGAGAGGTGATTTAAAAGGTTAGACCTGAGGGTACCTTTCCATTAGTTTATATTCATTTTTTTATTGAATTCTATTTGCATGAGAGTCGTTTATGAATTCATGTTGTGGTCTTTGAGTAGATAAATATGCATGAATTATGAGATGTAATATGTTGTGGGTATTGGATGAATGAGAGATGTGTCAACTCTCGCGGTATATCGGATGGAAACCCGGACATAAATTTCATAGCCGATTCCGAATGGACGGTAATATGATCTGTACTCGGCCACAACTCCACGTACCGCTTGGGTAAACGGCACCATCTTTCTTTTGTATTGTATTGCTTTTGTTTATTTAGTTTTCTTTACTTGAATTCAATATGTTGTTTTCGTATGCATGGTTCAACCAAGCGCATGGGCTTAGTGAGTTTGTCCAAAGGTCCTCCATTTGGGAGACAAAGAGCCGAAAAGGCCACCTTTGTGACACTACTTCGCCGCGCCGGTTGATGTGTGTTCGGTTGGATGCAAGACACGTTCAATCGGACATACTTAGAATAGTATGATTGTCTTTGTGTTTGTATGCATGATGTGATGTGATGCGTATGGGCTTAGTATGTTGGTCTAAAGGTCATCTCTTTGAGAGATCAAGAGCCCCCAAAAGGCCACCTTTACGGCAGTACTTCGCCGCGCCCCTTTATTTTGTTGTTTATGTATTGTGTCCCATTTCATGCATCAGGTCCGTTCCCGTTCGAACGCGTTTACAAACGCAACTCGAACGCGCATGCATTTTTTCCTTATCATGCATCAGGTCTCATTTCCGTTCGAACGCGTTCACTAACGCCATACGAACGTGAGCATTCTGTTTCATTTCCGTTCGAACTCGTTATCAAACGCCGTGCGAACGCGAGCATTCTGTTTCATTTCCGTTCGAACGCGTTTACGAACGCTACTCGAACGCGAACATTCTGTTTCATTTCCGTTCGAACGCGTTTACGAACGCAACTCGAACGTGAGCATTCTGTTTCATTTCTGTTCGAACGCGTTTACGAACGCTACACGAACGCGCACACACTGAACTGAGTCTGCCTTATCATATTCATGTATAATTGCCTCTTGGTTGATCTTTCTTGTGTTATATAGCCAACTGTATTATTGTATTCAAGCATGATTAGACTGTTAGCATGTTATTTGGTTAATAGGTTCATGAGATAGTACTCAAGCATGATTATGTTGTTCTTAGTTTTCCATATCATAGGATTGAAATATGTTCATGAGATTGCCATGTGATGTTGCATGTTGTGCTGAACTTGTTGATGTATGCATATGAATTTAGAAGCATGATATCTTTGGAAATAAATGTAATTTAAGCCTGGCTAAATTATCATATAAATCCTTTTATTACAAGTGACATAAGTAAGGGACCATTCCGAACCCAACAGTTTGAGGTCTTCCCTTGCGAGGGGTGAGTGCGGCCTTAAATCTTTGTCCCGGTTCACACTGGGTGGCGACTCCATATTATTTAGTATTTCCCAACTAGTGCCGCGAGCCTAGGAACAGCGTCGCCCAGGTCCTGTTGTCCCACACCAGGGTCGATGGCCCCATGCATCATCAGTTCCAGTTTTGGGGATGTGTCCCATGGTCGTGACACATATTGTCGGCGGTATTGGGATGCGTCCCAGGGTCGAGGCCCCCGTTGTCGGTTGTATTTATTGGGATGCGTCCTAGGATCGAGGTCCACTGTATCATCCACTCAATTCGAGGCAGCAGGCAAGACAGGTGGCAGCTGGCTAGCCAGGTAAGTAGAAATGCATTGCATAACTTTGATAGGATTGTCATTGTCACACACTGCACAAGTCCCATCAAAGTGGGGGCGACTGTAGGCACTGCATTTTCGTTAGATTTTATTCGCTTGTTTAGCGTTGGGCTCGCTTGAAGATCTCAGTTTTAAAATTCACCTAGCCCAAAACCCTCGCAAACCACTTGGCCTTGACCTAAAACCCCCGCAAGCCCACATACCACCATCCAAAGCCAACCACACGCCCAAGCCAAGCCAACCACACGCCCAAGCAAAGCCTACACATGCCCAAGCCTAGCCCACACACGCCCAAGCCCATAAAACATATCCAAATTAATAAAACACATATTTAACACATGGTGAAATTAAAACAAATAAAAAAAATCATATACAAAATTAAAATAAAACAAATAAACATCAAATAAACATATTCCTAATTTAGATAAATCATGTTTCCAATCAAATATAAATTTTCTTTGTAAGACACTAATTGGTCCCTTTCCTATTCAAGCAAGAGGAAACCCTAGCAATTGTCAATAAAAGAAACACAATTCCAACCCTTGTGACCTCTCTCATTCACGTATAACACAAGCCATAAGCAATAAAGAATTCTCTTCTCCTTCCTCACTCTCAATAGCCGAAAATCACACCCCTAAAACAGCAAGCCTCCACCGAAAATCATAAAACCAAAACAACCCTTATTGCCGCAACAAAACTGCTCCCATACAGCCCCATTGCCGTGACCAAAACTACTCCCATACGGTCCCTAACCACCACCGAAATAACAGCCATTCACAGCCCCTACAACCACCGAACAGCCTCTGAAAACACCCCATACATCCACCGAAATCTGTACCCCAAACAGCCCTGCAATGACCGAATAAACTACACAGTTTTTTACACCCCGTAACCACCAAAAACAATCCTCGAAACTGCACTACAGTGACCGAAAAAAAATAGTAGCCCAAATACCCCAAAATAGTAGCCAAAATCACCTAAAACAATGAACAACTTCACTTTAAAATCCTTAAACAACCACGGAAAATAGCATCCCCAACCCCCTTTAAATCGTAAAAACAGTCCATTAATACACCAAAAACAGTGACCAGAAAATACTGTGAAAACAACAGCAAAACAGAGTGAAAATAGTAGCCCAAGTAGTGAAAACAGTGAGGAAAGACGTGAACCAGCGAACCAGAAAGTTACGGAGTGTTAGCCATTCTGACGGCCTTGTAACGCACTTCCGAGTGTCGACATAAAAGGTTAGACCTGAGGGCACATTTCCCATTTATTTTCATCCATCTCGTAATTATTTATTGAATTTTATTTGCATGAGTATTATGGAATAATGTGTGTTGTGGCCCTTGAATGAATGGAAAATATGTCGTCTCTTGTGGTATATATAATGGAAACCCAGACGTAAATTCCGTAGCCGAATCCGAATGGATGGTAGTGCGGTCTGTACTTGGGAAACAATTCCACGTACCATTTGAGCAAACGACACATGTTTCATTTTATCTTGCTTGTTTATTATTCGTTTCTTACATTCCGCCATTTACTTTCCGTATGTTATTTGTTCGTGTAATGATGAGATAGTGCACATGGGCAAATCAAGTTGGATTAAATGTCCTCCATTTTGAGGGATAAAAAGCCTAAGGGCTACCTTTCCCATGATGTTTTGCCGCGCCGGACGAAGTACGTTTGGTTGGATGTGAGATATGTTCAACCGAGCATACAAAGTCCTATATTATTGTCTTTATTTTTTATGCACTGTGATGTGATGCGCATGGGCTTATTATGTTGGTCTAAAAATCCTCTATTTTGAGGGATAAAAAGCCTAAGGGCTGCCTTTACCATGATATTTCGCTGCGCTTTTTATATTCCGTCTTTTACTTTACGTACATTAGTTGTTTATGTAATTGATGATATAGTGCGCATGGGCTTAGTATGTTGGTCTAAAGGTTCTCTATTTGAGGGAGGAAAAGGCCAAAAGGCTACCTTTACGACAATACTTTACCGCGCCGGACAAAGTATGTTTGGTTGGATGTGAGATATGTTCAACTGAGCATACAAAGTCCTATATTGTTGTCTTTATTTTTTTTATACATTGTAATGTCATGTGCATGGGCAAATCAAGTTGGATTAAAGGTCATCCGTTTTGAGGGATGAAAAGCCTAAGGGCTAACTTTGCCACGATGTTTTGCCGTGCCGGACAAAGTATGCTTGGTTGAATGTGAGATATGTTCAATCCAATATACGAAGTCCTATATCATTGTCTTTACTTTATATATATTGTAATGTAATGCGCATGGGCTTACTATATTGGTCTAAAGGTTCTCTATTTGAGAGAAGAAAGTCCAAAAGGATACCTTTATGACAGTACTTCACCGCGCCTTTTATTATTCCGTTGTTTGCTTTCTGTATGTCATATCCTTACATAATCATGCATCATATTACAATGTGCATGGGCAAATCAAGTTGGATTAAAGGTCCTCCATTTTTAGGGATAGAAAGCCGAAGGGCTACCTTTGCCACGACGTTTTGCCGCGCCGGACAAAGTATGTTCGATTGAATGTGAAATACGTTTAATCGGACACTCGAAGTCCTATATAGATGTGGGCATATGTCGCATCTCTTTTCTTTCACTTTCATTGTCTATCTTTTGCATCGCATCATTGTACATTTATTTTAATGTACAACTGCCTTATTAGTTATCTCTTTGCATTATGTACCTAATTGCTTCTCTTTATTACGTATGATTGTGCAATAGCCATTTATTTGTGTTCCCACATATATAAGTACAATGTTCTTATGAAATGTATGCTTGCCATTATTCTGATTCACTTTTATGCGCGTTTATACAATTACCATTTCCTTGCGTTTCCATACCCATGAATATGGTATGCTTATGAAGTTGTATGCTTGCCGTATTTCAATTTACCTTTATGCATGTAAATTGGACATAGTTATATGCAAATAGGTTGTATGCAAATTCGGACATAGGTTATATGCAAACTTAGATATGAGCCTTGTACTTATGCATGTGAACTTAGAAATAGAAAACCCTTGGGAATGTATGTTGCTAGATTCGATTAAATTATTGCACAAATCACATCATTACAAGTGGCATAAGCAAGGGACCATTCCGAACCCAATGGTTTGAGGTCTTCCCTTGCGAGGGGTGAGTGCGGCCTTAAATCATTTCCCGGTTCACACCGGGTGGCGACTCCATGTTATTTCTCCAGTTTAGTCCCCCGCGGGCTACTTCGTACTCCCAACCGAGCCGCGAGCCTAGAACAACGTCGTCCAACTTCTGTTTCCTATATCGACCCTGAGATTCATTCCCGAAACTGCTGGCATTGTGGGCCTCGACACTGGGATTCATTCCCGAAACTGTTAACAATGTGGGCCTCGACCCTGGGATTCATTCCCGAAACTGCTGACAATATGGGCCTCGACCTTGGGATTCATTCCCGAAATTGCTTATAATATTGGGCCTCGGCCCGGGGATCTAATCCCGAAACTGCTTGTCTTTGCCGCTTTTTTCATTTTCTTCAAAACCTGCGAACAAAAACAAAACAAAAAATGTGTGCATGTGACGTGTATGCATGTATGCATGGATGTGTTTCCTATTCCTATGGGTTAGGCCTTCCTTGTGCTCATCGGTGCTTCTTGCCTACAAAATTCTTTGATCGCCCCTGGGTCTGTTAAATTGCTCAGTACTTTTTGGTCTCATTTGCTCAAGTTATCGTTGTGTCCCTTATTTGCGGGGTGGTATACTGGTCGCCCCCAATCTTGGTTTAGCTTTCTACTCTCCGCTGCTTGCATTAGGTCAAGGTGGACCACATGATATGGCATTCTACATCATCATATTATATCACATGCTACGAAATATGTTGGAAATTCTAATCCATGTCCCAAGATCAAAAGAGCAAACAAAACATATAAATGAATGAACAATATTGAAGTATGGCGGAATCATACTCACAAAGATCGGAATGCGGATGCGTTGATGAAACAAAAATTTTCTCCTTTGTGCAGTGAAGGTTTCGGCCAAGGTGAGTGGGGAAGCTCCAAGCTTTCTTTGATCCTTCCAAGCTCAAGAATTAGTTTCCCATAACACCTTTGTATGATCCCTTGAAGGTTCTAGCCTTATATGTGATTTAATGTTCCAAACACACACACATTCTTCAAGTTTTTGCAACAAAAACAGAAAAGGGAGAGGGCTGTGAAACTTCACAGTTTCGGTCAAGGGGTGAGAGAGAAGGATGATGATTTTTGATTTCAAAATCAATTTATATTTATGCCATAATATTTATTAAATAATAATAAACTTATGACACAAATCATGCAATGGCTTAGAGTGTCAAACACTCAAACTCCATGCAAAACCATTGAGTGTATTGTACACTATCACCATGCAATGTATTAACAATTAAATAATGCATAAAATGACATGTGTCATGTGGGCCCCACACAACCCAAATGAAAGTGGGCCCACGCGTACTCACGCGTTCGGGTTCGATATTTCCGAAATATCGAACTTTCGTCGCGACGTTAATTAAATCGAATTTAAATAAATAATTGCGCCTAGCGAAATTATTATTTACGTCGCTAACGAATTAATTCTAAATTAACTCGTTTGCCCGAATTAAAATCTAATTTTATTTCGCGTCGAAATCGAATTTCGATATTATATCGAATATAATAATTTTACGATTAATTCCAAATTAATCGTTATCTCTCTATGTATAGTACTTTATCCAAGATAAAGTCTCTCCGTAATTAATCCAAGATTAATCGAGTTTGAATCATACGTCATTGGTGAATCTTCGGGAAGCGACCCAAGAGATCTCTGGATATGTTGGCAGTAAATACGGCCGTCAGATTATCCGAACACGTACGTACCAAGTACTACGTTTTTTACCGATTTACAAGACAAGGTTAGCCTCTAGCAAAACGCCATGCCTACCCAATTCTCCAGAAATATTCTTATTGGAATATAAGATCTATAACAGGCGTAGTATACCGTAGTATAGTGTATACTGATCCAGTATCGGATGATCACATATAAGGCCTGGGGCTGGAGATGTGTCTGCCCCGTACGATACATATATCGGACATCAAGCAACTAGTCTCTTTGAATCGGATAATCCTGACCTTGTCATATTATCCCGATGGTTGCAACCATTATTGAGTACTAGTTCTGTATCCTGCGCGATCATCATCTCCATATGTCTGAAGTGATACTTCCGTCTTGACATCACACCCAATACACTACGATTCCCGATAAACCTAGAAGAGGTGTACACAGAACCTGTTAAAGCCCTGGACGACCAAAACTAAAGTCTACCGATTGTCGCAAGTACTAGCGATGCAAGTCTCAGGTTAAGACCATATGCACCTACCCTGAAGAGGACTCCCATAGACACGCAGACATACTACCAATGGGATTCCGCGGGGTCTATCCAGAGCGAAGCTGTTTTCCGTACCATCGGTAAAACACAACCTCCTACCGCACTTGCATAAGTATCCAATACTCAAATATATGAGAACTATGCTGTTGTGCCCTCACAACACGCACAAGGGCAGTACTAGTCTATTCCGCATTATCGATGTCCAATCTCGATAATACTACGACTAGGGATATTTAATGATTAAACCTTTATGGATTGATACTGTCTCATATCATCTCAATCCGGAATAATCATAAGGACTTTTACCATTTATATATCAAAGTAAATAAATTACAAAACGGTAAAAGGCAATTTCATTACTACATAGTTAATTTTGTACAATAATACAATATCATTTACAAAATAGTGACGCTATGGTCATTACTGTCTAACAATCTCCCACTTGGCTATAGCCAGTCACTCAAGCATCCATACCTGAACTATGTACATGTCGCTCAAACTTTTCCGGGAATAGCCTTCGTCAGAGATCTGCAATATTATCCTCTGATGCGATCTTTTCGATCTTCACATCGCCACGATGTATGATCTCTCGAATCAGATGGAATCGTCGAAGAACATGTTTGGATCGTTGATGAGACCTTGGTTCCTTAGCCTGTGCTATAGCCCCGCTATTGTCACAATACAATGGAACGGGCTCAGCTGCTAACGGAACTACTCCTAATCCAATTAGGAATTTACGGATCCAAACTGCCTCTTTTGCTGCTTCAGCTGCTGCAATGTACTCCGCTTCAGTTGTTGAATCGGCAACAGTACTGCTTGGAAGATTTCCAGCTCACTGCTCCGTTATTCAAACAAAATATGTACACAGATTGCGACTTAAAGTCGTCTCTGTCGGTTTGGAAACTTGCATCGGTATACCCAGATACCTCAAGTTCTCCATCTCCATAGATTAAGAAAGCATCTTAGTTCTGTTAAGATACTTAAGGATACTCTTAACCGCCATCCAGTGATCTTTACCTGGATCGGCCTGATATCGACTGCACATGCTCAAAGCATGGGAAACATCAGGTCGTGTACATATCATGGCATACATGATCGATCCGACTGCCGAGGCGAACGGAGTCCGACTCATGTGTCTCTCTCATCTTGTTTTTTTAGACACATGTCCTAGATAGATAGACTGTTGGTTTATATTATATGTCCCAAGGAAAGATTAAGCATATGAAATACAAAAATGAATATATATTAAAAGATGAAGTATGGCGGAATCATACTTACAAAGCTTTGGATGAGTGAAGTGATGAAGAAAATCTTTGAATCTCCAAGATTTCAAGTTCGGCCAAGGGGGAGAGAAGAGGTTGAAGCTCCAAGCTTTGTGTATC